>JAZKJV010001721.1:600000-1125913 GCA_037367405.1 Ottelia alismoides
GTCCGAAGTATCGGTTTCGCCTATCGGCTTCCTCCCTCTTTTCTTTGGCTGAGTAGGGATCCAGGAAGGGTTACAAGGACCTCAAAAAGCGCAAGTTACAGGTTACACAGGAGGAGGACAAGTACGTGGATACTTTCCTGGCAGTACTCTCTCTCCTATAGGCGTAGCGCTCTAAGGACTCGTGAAAAGATAAATACCTGAAAAACAAGCTAAAACTGACAAGATAAAAGCCGAACTTTCACGGCTTCACGAGTTGAGTTGGTGAACTTACCCTTGCTTTGCGTTTGATTGTTAGATTTATTTAGGTCAAGATCAAAAACACCGCACAATTGTGCACAATTTTGTTGCATTTCATTTTCTTCTTTTCTTGCATTATCTCCACTCTTTCCGAATAATCAAGATGATGGGACGGAGATCTCTTAGGCCGACTTTGTCGGCACTGCTATCCAGCACTCCTCCTTACTCATCTAGGAATGTCTCGGAGAGTCCGCTCTCCGAGCCCGAGTTTACATCCACCCTGTTCCCCCTCGACCACCCTTCCCATTCTCCTTCCCTCAGTCCAATCATTTCAGAATTCAGTGCATCACCAAGTTCGGCTCATTCAACAGCACCTGAAATGGCCTCTTTTGCATTTTCAGAGAATCAAGTAATGGCAGACAGAGGCGAGCACCCAGATGACCACGATCACCCTCCATTCATAATTGATCAGGCGGCCATCAACAATTCCTTGCTAGCGTCCCTGGAGAATATGCAGAGACAGATCCGTGACCAGGGTGCATTCATGGGTGATCTCATGAGGGAAATCGCTCAGATGAGAGAGAACAGACCTGGCGGTGGCGGTGGAGGAGGAGGAGGAGAACCCGATGCAGGAGGATGCGACCCAGACGGTGAGCGACCGCCACAGACTATCATGAGGGAACTGCACAACCCAGCTTCATCCCTCACTCACCGGTGGATCAGACTCCCACCAATTCATGGAGACTTCGAGCTTCGGCACAACACGATTCAGATGCTACCCAAGTTCCATGGGTTGCCGACCGAAGAGCCGCACCTCCACCTCCAAGAATTCGAAATGATATGCAGCACCATCCACGATCGGTTGTTGACCGAGGACACTATCAGGATGATCGCCTTTCCATTCTCATTGGTTGATCGAGTCGCATATTGGCTCAAGCATCTAGGGCGATTTGTCGACACTTGGGCAGATCTCCGGTCCGTATATTTGAAGAAATACTATCCCCTCGGCCGGACCAACGCAGCTCGAGCCATGATCAGCAACTTCGTCATGATCCCAAATGAACAATTCCATGAAGCATGGGATCGATTCAGAGAGCTCATAGACCGGTGTCCACATCACGATATCTCCAAGCCCCACCTGGTGTAGAGTTTCTTCTGTGGGCTGACACCGGAGCTGCAGGGGCTTGTGAACGCCTCTTGCGGTGGGTCCTATTTCTCCAAGGGAGAAGACGACGTCTGGGCCATCTACGAAGGCATGGCAGAGAACTCTACAGTAATGACCCAGGCCAGAGTCTACAATCAGCAGAAGCCCCCGCAAGGAGCGGGATCATTTCAGAGGATCGCCCGCATCGATGCCGGTCCCAGCACAACGTCGGTAGCCGCAGCCCAAGCTGAATCAGCAGCAGCCGACATGGGCATTATCAGTGAAAAGTTGGACCGCATGGAGATCCTCGAAAAGAAGCAGAACCAAGGTCTAGCCCAGATGGACCTTCTCACCAAGACAATGAGTGACCTGAAAACTCAAATTCTCTGTATTCAGGAGGCACAGGCCCATTCACAACAACCTCCCAGGTCACAGGTTGCTTCCAGCAGCAACAATCCCAACCAGGCCTCCACCTCATACCGCCAGGTGAACCATATCCAGGCGGAGCCGGTTCCATTGTTGCAGTACCATCCAGAGCAACCGCCATCTCAGGAGACGCAGATGGTGGTGTATCAGCAGGAGCAGCCACTGGCAGTTCTTCCTCCACCTTCCTTCGAGCAGGAACCGTTGATGGAAGTCAACGGGATTTGGTATGACCGATACCCTCAGCCAGCGATTCGCAGGGATCACCCCGGATTCCGTTGGGGTAATGGTGGATCCTCATCCCAACAACATCCTCCTGCTCAAGGACAGCAGAACGGCCAGCCACAGCAACAACACCAGCAGCCCCAGTACAACCAGCCCCAGCAGTATCAGAGTGGTCCTCGTCCCGCCTATCAGGGACAGCAGTGGAGGCAGCGCCAGCAGCCTCAGCAATCTTATCACCAGCCTTCCCCCCAATATCAGCAGCAATACCAGCAGCAACAGCCCCATGTCCAGCAGGGACAGACATCCGGATCTCAGGGTCAGGCCTATGAGAACCCAACCCTTGACGATCTTGCCCGCTTGCTATCTGAACAGCGAGCATCTTTCAGGCAAGAAATGGATGAGTTCCGGCAGGAGATGCGGGACATCATCAAAGGCAAGGCCGCCATACCCGCTCAGATCGAACCAAACCCTAATAATTTAAAAAGAAAATCTGAGCAGGTAGAGTCCACAGAGGATACCTCTCCTAGTGATTATTTGAGTGACATATCTTATTCCTATTATGATGCTGATTTTGTTACTACTAGGAGCGGTAGGATGCCAGCCGGCGGCGCCTCTTCTGAGCGACAGCCAGATGCAGGATCAGGAGCGCCAGAGGAGCAGACTAGCGGTGCTGATGCCGCTAATGATGATGTTGAAGACGGTGGTACTGATGCCACCAATGATGGAGCCCAGGACAACAGTGCTGATGCCGTTGTGATACCAGATGCAGACGGTGGTGCTGATGCCACCATTTTGGATGATGAACCAGAGCGCGGTGCTGATGCCGCGAAGACAGGTGCTAGTGGTGGTACTGAGGCCACCACATCTACTTCGGTTGAGCCAACCACTGTGATGTCACCACATTTTGTATCTAGAGACTGTGGGAATAAAAACAAAAACAAAAATATGAATAAAGGAAAGGTTTCTGTTCAAATTGCGGATCCATATGTGATGAATGATGATGATTGTATGGATTCTCCGTCTTCACAGGCACAGGGACCGATTCCTAGTCCTCCATCTGAGGAGGCCCCTACCATCCCCTTCCCTGAGGCACTCCGCCGAGCGAAGGGGAATAAAAAAGAAAATCCTAAAAAGAATCAGCAGGTAGAGTTTGGCAAAGAAATGATTGACAGATTTCACATTCAGCTGACTCTACGAGAAGCATTTGAGCATATCCCCTTCTTCAAGAAGAACTTAAAAGAAACAACTACTGTTCGAAGAAGGAAGAGGCACAGAGATCAAATCCATATGCTCACTCATGACACTTGCTGCGCCATTCAGAAAACATTTCCCGCCAAGCGACCAGACGCAGGAGCTCCCTATGTCAGATGCGAGATTCAGGAGCAGCAGTTTGATCGTACTCTATTAGACAGCGGCTCTTCAATTAACCTTCTTCTGGCAGCCTTACTCAAGCAGTTCGAGTTTGGCCCTCTTCTTCGAAGCAGAACCGTCCTTCAGTTTGCTGATAGGTCGATTAAGAGGCCGAAGGGGTTATTGAAAGACGTGGTCGTTACCATTCAGGGCCTGAAATTCCCCGTGGACTTCGTCGTGTTGGACATGGAGATCCCTGAGTCGGTAACTGATGCCCCCATCATTCTCGGACGTCCATTCTTGGCCACAACCAAGGCGGTGACCGACCATGATAGTGGGAAGGTATGCTTTCGCATAGAGGGCGAAACCATACAAATAGAGACGATCGAAGAGATCAGAGCCAGAGAGGCAGAATGCTCAGAGCAGTCCAGCGAAGCCGAGCAGATGACAGAGGAGGAGCTAGACATCCACCAGGTTTGTGATTTCGAGATGTCTGATGATGAATCCAACTGGAAGGATCCCGTAGCACCGACCCTCGCCTTGCCTGCAGATTCACTGTATCTCAAGCTCATGGCAGTCGAGAGCCGGGAGAGCACATCCCTGGATGAGGATATTTCTGAGGCTGACAGTGTTGTGATGAGTGGTGCTGAGGAATTTCAATCTTGCTCATCGTCTTCCGATCCCTCGGATTCAGACATTGATTGGGATGACTTTGATGACTATTTACCTTGTCTGATTCCTACCGAGCCAACAACCATGACAGAGTACGAGCCGGTGCAGTTTATCGTTGATTCAGAGGGCCGCCCTTTGTCAGAAATTCATGCAATGCGAGAGTTCTCACATGCAGACCTGGTCACCTTCACACAGACTTATCAGAAGCCAGATCTGCCACCTCCCAGTTGTCCAGAACGGAAACCTCTGCCGCAGACAATGAAGTACAGATTCCTTGCTGGAGAGCCAGAAATGCACCCAGTCATTATCTCAGCAGATTTGACTGGAGAACAAGAATCTCGTCTGATGGAGGTTCTTGAAAGAAACCGCAAGGCAATCGGTTGGAGTATAGCTGATCTCCAGGGGCTGAGCCCAAATCTTTGTTCTCACCACATTTATCTTGAGGATAACGCTAAGCCGTCGCGTGAGTTCCAACGACGGCTGAACCCGAATCTTCGAGACGTAGTCATGAAAGAAATTTCCAAGTGGTGGAGCGCTGATTTTATCTATCCCATCTCCGACTCCAAATGGGTTAGTCCACTCCATGTGGTACCCAAGAAGACGGGTATCACTACAGTTGTCAATGAGTCCGGAGAGGAGATCGCTACCAGAGTACCAACTTCTTGGAGGGTCTGTGTGGACTACAGACGATTGAATGAGGCCACCAAGAAGGATCACTTTCCGCTACCATTCATTGATCAGATTATCGAGCGACTAGCCGGGAAGAGTCATTACTGCTTTCTTGATGGGTACTCTGGATATAATCAAGTGGCCATTGCGCCCGAAGACCAGGAGAAAACGACATTCACCTGTCCGTTTGGGACCTATGCTTTCAGACGGATGCCCTTTGGTCTATGTAACGCTCCGGCGACATTCCAAAGGTGCATGTTGTCCATCTTCTCGGACATGGTGGGTGACTGTTTAGAGGTCTTCATGGATGACTTCTCGGTCTATGGCGACGGGTTCGATGCTTGTCTTGACTGCCTAGACCGTGTGCTGAAGCGCTGCATAGAGGTCAATCTTGTCTTATCCTGGGAGAAGAGTCATTTCATGATGACTCAGGGGACGGTCCTTGGTCATATCGTCTCCAACAGGGGCATGGAGGTCGACCCGGCTAAGGTGGACATCATCAGAAAACTCAATCCGCCGTCCAATTTGCGTCAGTTACGGTCTTTTCTGGGGCATGTCGGTTTCTACCGATGGTTCATTCAGGACTTCAGTCGCATTGCCCGACCGCTTACTGATTTGCTGACCAAAGACACCGAGTTTATTGTTAATGATAAGTGTCTTGAAGCATTTGAAACTCTCAAGAACATGGTTGTTTCAGCTCCCGTCCTTCAGCCACCCGACTGGTCTCTCCCATTCGAGATCATGACGGATGCTTCAGATTTTGCCGTTGGGGCTGTGCTTGGACAGAGGAGGGACGGTTTACCGTTTGCCATTCACTACGCCAGCCGGACTTTGGATGCCGCGCAGCGGAATTACACTGCAACTGAGAAAGAGATGCTGGCCGTAGTCTTTGCTCTTGATAAGTATCGATCATATATTCTCGGATCTAGAGTGACAATTTATACTGATCATACCGCCATCCGGTATTTAATGGCTAAGAAGGATGCCAAAGCACGTCTCACCAGATGGATCCTTCTACTCCAGGAATTTGATATTGAAATTAAGGATAAGCCTGGAGTCAAGAATGTGGTGGCGGATCATCTCTCCAGATTGGAGAATCTTGAGGAATCTGAGCCCAGCGCACCTATCACAGAGACATTTCCAGATGAGGCGATCTTGGCTGTCACCTCACTCCCATGGTATGCTGACTTTGTAAACTATCTTGTTGCCAAGACAGTCCCTCAGGGTTGGCCGAGGCAGAAACTTGAGACCTTCCTAGCTAAGGTCAAGTTTTACCATTGGGAGGATCCCGTCCTTTATCATGAGGGAGGGGATAGTATCTGGAGGAGGTGCATTCCTCAAGAAGAGCAACATAGCGTCCTCACATACTGCCACAAGCTTGAGGCAGGAGGACATCATTCTGGAAAAAGAACATCACAGAAGGTGCTTCAATCCGGCCTATGGTGGCCTACTCTCTTCAAGGATTCTGATGAGTTCGTGAAGAGATGTACTGACTGTCAGAAAATGGGAACCTGCGGACAGAGAGACATGATGCCCATGCAACCTATTCACTTCTGTGAGGTTTTTGATGCATGGGGAATTGATTTCATGGGCCCATTTCCTAAAAGTCAGGGATTCGAGCATATTTTGCTCGCTGTAGATTATGTCAGCCGATGGGTTGAGGCCATCCCCGCCCGAGCCGCAGATGCTAAAACCGTTTGCAAATTTTTGAGGAAAAATATCATTTCACGGTTCGGGGTACCTAGAGTCTTGATTTCAGACGGGGGGTCTCACTTCATCAATGACAAAGTCAGGGCCCTTACAGACGAGTTCGGCATTGACCATCGGGTTGCCACTCCTTATCACCCTCAGACTAATGGTCTTGCCGAAGTATCGAATAGAGAGATAAAGACTATCTTGCAGAAAGTTGTCCGCCCAGACCGAAAGGATTGGTCACAGCTTTTGGACTCGGTCTTGTGGGCTTATCGGACATCTTTCAAGAATCCATTGGGAACATCTCCCTTTCGTCTCGTCTATGGCAAGCCGTGCCATTTGCCAGTGGAGATCAAGCATAAATCTTTTTGGGCAGTTACTGAGTTGCCTTTAGATCCCGAGAGTATAGGAGACCAGAGAAGAGCAGAATTGGCAGCCCTGGAGGAATTGAGAGATACAACCTTCTCCAACAGCCTACAGTACAAAGAGAAAGTGAAGACATGGCACGATTCGCATATCAGCCATAAACAGTTTGAGCCAGATCAGAGAGTATGGTTGTTTGATTCCAGGCTAAAGTTATTTCCAGGGAAGTTACAGAGCAAGTGGAAAGGACCGTATGTGGTCAGGAAGGTACATGACAATGGCAGCATCGACATATCCGAACCGTCATCTTCCTCTACCTTCCGCGTCAATGGTCAACGCCTGAAACTATATCTTGATCATGATCCGCCGACCATTGACGTTGCCCCCATTCTTCTGGTATGAGATGTGTCCTTTGACTCTCATCATCTACATCTCATACATGGTGATCAAATCTATCTTCCGCTGTACATATCCATCTGTTTATATCACTTTGTTTTCTGTTAATTTATTTTCTTCTTTTCTTCTTTTCTTCTTTTCCTTTTCAATCCTCTTTATCTATCAAAAAGGTGCCGCCCTTGTAGACAGTTTTCCATACTTAGGACGTACTTTGTCCTAAGTATAGGGGGGTGTGCACCCCGAGTTTTTCTATTCCTCTCGATCCTCTCCATTGTCTCCTCTTCTTGTCTATACTTAGGGATATCTTACCCTAAGTATAGGGGGAGACAATCTGAGTACGATCTGTTCATTCCCACCCTTGACCCTCCCTACGTTGTGTACAGTCTGCTATACTTAGGATTAGTTGATCCTAAGTATAGGGGGGACGGTCAACTTCTCATTCGTTTGTTCATCCATTCCTTTATTTATTTATTCTTTAGATTTTCCTATACTCAGTACGAGTTATGTCTTCTCTTTTCTCTCCGATCTATGAGGACATAGCTCAAGCTAAGTATAGGGGGGTCGTATATACTACGTATATACTTTAGCCATAACTCGTACTTTCGTATTTTCTTAATAAACATTGCTAATAATTCTTTAAAATTCATTAAAAATCCTTAATAAAAAGATGTGATTATTCCTCAAATTCTTTTTGTATTTACTGATTAATAAATCAGGTGAAAATGTTTTTACAAAATGTTTGAAAAATAGTTTGAAAATCTTTGTGAACATTTATTGAAAACTATTTTGAAAATATTTTGTTCCGTGTTTTCAACCTGTGTGGTTTGTAAAATTTCTTTTCTTTGTGTGAAATAAAATGTTTGAAAAATGATTTGCAAATGGTTTGAAAAATGGTTGCAAAAATGATTTGAAAAACCTATATATACTGTTTTGAAAGCCTTTGCAAAATGATTTTCAAATGTGTGTAAAATGTTTGTAAAAACTATTTTGGACTATAGTTTTCAAAAATTGTGTGTAAAATTGTTTTCAAATAAGTTTGAGGAATAATGACATCACACCAAAATCCACTACCTATATATATGTATAAAATTGACCACTTACCCTTGTAAATTCTAAAATCCACTTCTTGTATATATAAGAAGCACTCCCGTGTACATATTTTCACCTTGTTTTCAGCCAAAATCTTTTTGTTTTCAAAAATTCCCAAAAACATTTGCAAAATTAAAATCCAAAAACATTTGAAAAATATTTTTGAAAATACAAAAAAATGCATGCATCATCTTTTCAAAAACCCATAAAAAGTTCAAAATCTTGAAAATTGCATCACAAAAATATTTTCTGCATTGCATAGCATTCGCATTTTTCGGATTGAGTTTGATAGTTGAACAAGTCTAAGTAAAATCCGGAGATTGGAGCTTGATTGGACCTTAAAACCTACCTAATAACAGGAACCTTATAGGAACTGAGTTTGAGGTACTTCAGGTCTAGTTGACTTAATTCTTTGAGGATCACGAGACTTGGTTCAATGAATTCTTGACTGCCTAAGTAGAGTATTTCGGAGCACACGCACGATTCTTGTTGATAATGACCTAACTTGGACACCTGCACCTCTCACATGGCTCAACTCAGTTAGAGTGGTGAGGGGATTGGATTTGCCGGTATGAGACGCACACAAGTGGAAACATTTGTCCTCCTCTAGGGAGGGAAGTGCACCCCAACCCGTCCAACGATTAGGAAGTCTAACGACAGGAGGCTGTGGGTTGCGATAAAGCTTCAAAAGAGGGATAGTCTACTGGCTCAAGAGGAAAAACTCCTTATGTAAATGCTGCTGTATATAGTATTTCAAAAAAAAAAAAAGTTCAGGCATGTGTAAAAATAAAAAGCCTGCAAGTATGTACAAAGAAAATAAGCAAGCTTGAGTTCCAAAGTCATATCATGTGAGCCTGCAGCAGGATGACTTGACTACACTGGTCTTGCATCCCGGGATAGGTAGCTACACTGGCTACCGTCCATTCTTCTCTTCACCCCCTCCTCTTGAGCTGGTTGCCACTTGAACTTAGAAGGGAATACCCCGCTCCTCGAGGATGGAGTTGCTGGATTGGGGAATCACTGGGTTGTCGTACTGGAGAAGTCAGTTTCTTTGTCATTCTAGTTGGGGAGAGCCACCATCACTTACACTGTACAAGTCAGATTCATAGTCGTAAGAGTTTGCGTATGAGTTGAAGTATTTCTGATCTGGCTATTGAGGAGACTTGGGCAGAGTGTTGGGATTCTCAGGGGCTGTTGGATTTCAAATTCGGTTCTCAATAAGGTTCCGCCCGCACTAAAACTCCAAAGGTCCGACTTAAGCTCCAAACTTTGATTTTGTGAAGACAAGTTTGACAATTAATTTTAGTCCATCTTTCTTCTTTTTCTTTTCTTTATTTTTCTTTTTCTGCACTTATTGCATAAGTGTTTGCTAGGGACTAGCAAAGGCAAGTATGGGGGGATGATGAATCCACGTTTCATCATCTTTATTCTATCATTTTGGCCTTAAAAACCCTAGTAAATGCGTGTAAATAGCGCTAATTCAGGCATTTTAGCATTCATGCATATGTGCGTAAATATTGTATAAAATGCGGTTTTTAAAGCCAAAATTATAGAATAAAGAAAAGAAAAGAAAAAGAATAAAATATTGTAAATGTTTTATGACCCGAAACCCCGAGACCTAGGCATCTTGATGAATAGGTCGACAAGGAATAAAGTAGGGGGAGATAAGGGCCAGAATACAGATAAAATACCTATAGTTTATATTCATTCTTTATTTATTTTGGGACCTATTTTTGGTTCCACTTTTTATTCATCAAATAAAGAAACTTTGTAAATGAAAGTTGTAGATAAATTAATAAAGAAAAATATAAAATTGATTTCACAGAAAAATCATGTACAAACAAAAAGATATGGTCTGAATAAGAATCCAAAATCCCAACTTCCCAGACCTGTATCTCACAACTGACAACTCCAAATGCAGTGTACTCACCTTTAATTGTATATAGAATAAAATAATCTCTCCAATGGTGGTGGTTTCGCATTTGGCGGAGCTACGGTTTGAAAGTTGAGTTTTGGACCCCTATTGTATAGCTATACTGATTAAAATATTCAATTTATTCTTTATTCATTATTTATTCATTTTTATATTTTTTATAATTTTGTAAATAATACTTATAATATATATGTGCATTAAAATTAAAATAAAATGCAAAGAAAAATAAAAAATAAAAATACTTGTATAAAGAATACATAGGTACACTGCATATACTTATACCTGTATAGAATACTTTTAGATTTTATTAAACACACAAAACAACTCAGAAAAATAAAATAAAAATATACTTATGTATATACAAGTATGTTATAATTTTACAAAATCATAAATAAAAATAATAAGATAAAAATACATAAAATAAAATAAAATATTAACATACATAGGTATTATACCTATATAGGGTTAAAAAGGCAACTTGTAAAATAAAACTCCTAAAAATAATTAAAAATCAAAATAAAATACTACATAAAATTTTGAGCATTTTTTATTTTATAACTTTTATCTAATTCGACCATTTAATATTTTAAATTGAATTAACACAGTTTTTTTTAGGGTTTTTCCTGGTTGGTCCACGTGGACCAACCAGGGGGCGGTCTCAGTTGACTCGGGTCAACTGCCTGCCCTCCACCCATGTGCGTCTGTCAGAATGCATTTGACCCCATTTTGGTCGATTTTTCCTGGTCGCATCTTGCACCAATCCATGATGGAATCTTGACAACTTTTTCTCCTCGATTATCAAGCTTGCTCGCCCTATGATCATCTCGAGGAATGGATCAGTGTGTCGCCCGAGGTGTCTTGATCTTTGGAGCACCTTGGTCCGGGGTCAAACCACTTAAAACCGACCCCCCTCTTTCCCTTTGATTTTCGAGTCCCCTTGGTCCACCCCTCTCCGCCTCTCTAGTGCTCTGAGCCTTGCTGGAGGTGACAGCTCCGCCGCGAGCTTCTCAGCCAAGGCGAACGAGGTCGAGGACGACTCCAGCACCTCCGCCAACCACCGGCGTCGAGGTACCCTTCATCCTCTGGTTCCGGCCATCGAGGGCTTCCACCCGCATATTTCTTTAGTGCATTTAGTTCCTGGTAGCTTAAGGATCAAAAACCCCAAAAAAATTGTGAGTTTCATCGCGTATTTCGCCAATCCCAACATCCTCGCCGGAGCGCACCTCCGGCCACCGTCGATCACTCCCCTTCGCGCTTCGATTAGGTCCCCGCGAGGCCCAGGCAATTTGCCCTGGGCCTTTTCACCACTTTTTGCAGGTCAAGGAGCTTTGAACGCACCTGGAGGGCCGTTTTGATTCATCGCCGGAGATACCTGGAGCGTAGAGCTCCGCCGCCTTCGCGCCCGCACCTCGATGCTCCTCCGGCGAATCTGAGCCATGCAGGCCATAGAGAGACCTCCCAGGAGTCTGCAGCTCCATTTTGGAGCCTATTCATCGCCGGAGAAGCGAGATCGGAGCCGGGGAAGTTTGCCTTCGCCGGCCTTCGTCCCTGTTCTTCCTCCTCGCGTCTCCACCGTCCGATCGAGCCGCAGCTCCAGTTCGCGTGTTGGCCGTTGGATCATCCTTCGCTTCGACCGTCCGATCCACCAAGGCAGATCTAATCCAGGCCTCACAAGCCAACCGTCATCGCTCGCCCAGAACACGCCACGTGGATAAGTGGATCGCCTCCAGCCGCTGGATCGCGTCCCGTCGCCCAGCCGTTGGATGCGAGCCACGCGTCATCATCGGAGCGTCGCGTCGAGGGTATTTTGCATCTACACCCTCGCGCCTTTTGTATTTAATATTTAGTTTTTAAACTTTCGTCTGTAGCGTAAATATTTTGTAATATTTGCATCGAGACCCCCGAACTTTGCTTATTTGCACTTAGGTTCTCCGCCACGTCACCTCACGTGACCTGTACACGTGAGGTGGGGGCATTTTGCAGAAGGACCCTCGGTTGTTTGTTTATTTCGTTTTAGTCCTAAAACTTTCGAAGCACGTGTAATATTTTTGGTTATTTGGCAAAGAGACCCCCAGGCTTTTGTGATATTGCATTCTAGTCCTTCCCAGGCGCGTGCAAGTCACGCGCCCTGGTGGGTAAATTGCTAGGAGGCCCAGGCGGTTTTTGTAATTGTCTTTTGGTGCTAAAAATTGAATATACGGTGTATATTTTTGTGGAAAATTGCATGTATGCCCCTGGATGTTTTGGATATTGCACATATGCCCTTGCCAGGACTGTTTAATGTTTGGATATTTGTCCTAATTATTTAAAATATCATTTCAAGTCCAAAAATTCCACAAAATTAGGGTTAGGCTCCTGTGCACGTGTACTTTAACGCCATCTATTTAGTTTTTGATTTTATTTTATTTTCATATTTATTAAAAATCAAAAACATCTATTTTGTGCACTGTCTAGCTTAGAAAATACCAAAAAAATATTAAAACACCTCCAAAAATTCCAAAAAAATCACCTAGTGTCTATTTTATTATCTTTTAGTGTCAGTCCAAAAATCATTAAAAATTTCAAAAGAAAAACACTAAAAATCTAAAAACACTTAAAAACTTCAAAAAAATATATAAAATAGTAGAAAAATCCAAAAAATATAAACTCAGCTTCTGTTTATCCCTTATTTTGTTCTTTTTATTAGAAAAATAGTGTGAAGATTTTTTTTTGCTACTGGTTGCTATTTTTAATTTGCATTTTATTCCCAGCCAGCCTTACTTCCACTGTTTTCTTTTATTTCATTATTTAAAAATTTCAAAAACATCTTGAAAAACCCTCAAAAATCACAAAAATAGTAGAAAACATTAAAAACACCAAAAACATTTTATTCCTGAATTTTTGAGTATTTTTGAGCATTTTTATAAATATTTTACCTTGCCTTTTCTTATATTGCCTTTACTTTCCAATATTGAAAAATAAAAAAAAATACAAAATATAAAATATAAAAATCAGAAAATCAAAAATCAAATACAAAATTAAAAATTAAATTAAAAAAATTTTTTAAAATTAAAAACCCACAAAAATTGTAGTTGCTTGCTTGCCCAGTGTAGACACTTCACACACTCACACACTTGCATACATTTGCTTGAGCTACACTGTTTGTTCCCTGTGTTCGAACTCTCTACATACTTGCACCTATACATCTTTTATGTAGAGTTAAAAATAAATTTTAACTCCGCATTAGTTCTAATTTGTTGATCTTAGTGTGGGTTAATTGTTGATTAATTTCAGAATTTGTGTGGTCAAACACCGACTGTTGACTCGCCTTGTGAGTCGACATAACCACATCGAATTCCGGGATAATCACCCACCCACGCACGTGCGTTGCACGCGCCTGGGGAGGATAGAATTGCAATAAACGAAAACTCCGAGGGTTAGATCGCAATTTTCCAAAAAAACATTATACTGAATAAAATATATACTGGGCAAAATAGTAATAGCAAAAGCTACGGGGTTGTGCCTGCAAAATCTCCAGGAGGCACGTGTGTAAGCACATGCACCTGGGAAGGGTCCGTTCGAAAATACAAGCAAATCTAGGGTCCTAACTATAAATATCACACAAATTTCAATACAGCAGAAGAAAGATTGAGAAATAAATACAAATTGCAAAAACGGTCGGGTATAACATGCAAAAATCCCAGACCTTGGCGCGGACGAGCGGTCAGATTGGCTTTACTTATGCCACGTGTCACGCACCTATGCCACGATGCCCCTTCGGCTGAATGGCTAGGATTAGATCGGATGGGGGGCGATCAATGGGGGAAGGGCTTCGAATCTGACGGCGGCTGCTTCACGCCAAGAACGGGGGAGAGATCGACGGCTGGGAGCCCCAATGGATGAACACGGACAAACAGCGGCGCAGGGGGTCTTCTCCGAGCATGCTCCTCCTCCTCCGAAGCTTTCCGAGGTCTCACGATGGCCTACGACGTCCCTGGGAGGTCCCCCGACCCGGATGCGACACCAAAAGGCACGGCATGCACCGGAGTGCCACCGCGAGGCCGGAGACGAAAAGGGCCTAGGTACCACTGTTTCTTCAAAATCGACCTCTTAGAAGAGGTCCTTCACCTCCGAGAACCTGCAAGAATGCCCAAACTTAACAGTATATAGGTTCTTGGGGGGCACGCAGATGGTGTGGACACGTCATGGTGTGGATGGACGGTTCGCCGGAGCATGGTCCGGCGAACTTCGAAGGTGGACTTGACATCGAGGTTACAAACCAAACTTTGCAAGAAAAGATGGGAGATTGTCGTAAGGATTAAAACTAAGCAGAAAAATGAAAACTAAACAAAAAAGAAATGACCTCGAGTGGCGTAGGACCATGAGATGGAACCGCCGGGAGCTGAGCTCTGGCGATGGGTGTGGAGCCGCTCCTCGGCCGCGCGCGACCCTCCTAAGCAGCTAGAGGAGACCCTGTCACCGTCTCCAGTCCAGAGCATGCGAGGGGAAGGTGTTTGCTTGGTCAAAGAGGGTTCAGTTTGAAAAAAAGGAGGGAGATGTTTTGTACAAGCTTGCTCTGGAGGCACAAAGAACGAGGTGTAGCGCGCGAATCGATGGTCCAAAGACCTGTCCAAGCCTAGGGCGTGTAAGAGCTTTGAACAAAGATTGAAAGTCGTGAAGACGACGACCTCAAAAAATGCAAGACCCGTTCTCGAAAAATCCGCAAAGATCAGCCAAAATCATTCTGACATGCTGACAGAGGATGGTCAGACAGTTGACCCGTGGTCAACTGTCCAGACCACCTGGTTGGTCCATGTGGACCAACCAGGAAAAAACCTCTAAAAAATTATTTTAAAAATAGTAAATAATATTATTTTATTTAGGTTATAAAATAAAAAGTGTTTAAAAATTTATAAATTATTTTATTATGATTTTTAATTATTTTTATGAGATGTATTTTTACAAGTTGCTTTTATACCCCTATATAGGTATATAATCTATATACTTTATTACTTTATTTTTATTTTAGGTATTTTAATTTTATTATTTTTATTTATGATTTTATAAAATTATAAAATACTTTTATCTACACAAATATATTTTTATTTTATTTTTATGATATATTTTGTATGTTAAATAAAATACAAGAGTATGTTATATAGGTATGTATATAAGTATCGTATCTATGTATTGTGTATACATGTATTTTATTTTATGTTTTATTTAGGTTTTTGTTCCAATTTTAATGTACATAATTATTATAAGTATTATTTACAACATTATAAAAATATAAAATTATAAAAATAATAAATAAATAATAAATTGAATATTTTAATCTGTACAAGTATACAATAGGGGTCCAAAACTCAACTTTCAAACCGTAGCTCCGCCAAATGCGAAACCACCACCATTAAATAGCTTATTTTCTTCTATATACAATTAAAGGTGAGTACGCTGCATTTGGAGTTTTCAGTTGTGAGATACGGGTCTGGGAAGTTGGGATTCTGGATTTTTATTTAGACCATAACTTTTTATCTGTACATTATTTTTCTGTGAAATCAATTTTGTATTTTTCTTTATTTAATTATCTACAAATTTCATGTATAAAGTTTCTTTATTTGAGGTATAAAAAGTGGAACCAAAAATAGGTCCCAAAATGAATAAAGAATGAATAGAAAATATATGTATTTTATCTGTATTTTGGCCCTTATCTCCCCCTACTTTATTCCTTGTCGACCTATTCATCAAGATGCCTAGGTCTCGGGGTTTTGGGTCATAAAATATTTACAATATTTTATTCTTATTCTTCTCTTTTCTTTATTCTATAATTTTGGCTTTAAAAACTGCATTTTATACAATATTTACACACATATGCATGAATGCTAAAATGCCTATATTAAGCCTATTTACATGCATTTACTAGGGTTTTTAAGGCCAAAATGATAGAATAAAGATGATGAAACGTGGATTCATCATCCCCCTATACTTGCCTTTGCTAGTCCCTAGCAAACACTTATGCAATAAGTGCAGAAAGAAAAACAAAGAAAAGAAAAAGAAGAAGGTGGATTAAATGTAATGATCAAACTTGTCTTCATAAAATCAAAGTTTGGAGCTTAAGTCAGTCCTTTGGAATTTTAGTACGGGCGGAACCTTAGTGAGAACCGAATTTAAAGTCCAACAGTCCCTGAGAATCCCAAAACTCTGCTCAAGTCTCCTCAATAGCCAGGTCAGAAATATCTCAATTCATATGCAAACTCTTACGACTATGAGTCTGACTTGTACAGTGTAAGTGATGGTGGCTCTCCCCAACTAGAATGACAAAGAAACTGACTTCTCCAGTACGACTACCCAATGATTCCCCAATCCAACAACTCCATCCTCGAGGAGCGGGGTATTCCCTTCTAAGTTCAAGTGGCAACCAACTCAAGAGGAGGGGGTGAAGAGAAGAATGGACGGTAGCCAGTGTAGCTACCTATCCTGGGATGCAAGACCAGTGTAGTCAAGTCATCCAGCTGCAGGCTCACATGATATGACTTTGATGCTCAAGCTTGCTTATTTTCTATACAACATATTCACATACTTTGCAGGCTTTTTATTTTTGTACATGCCTGAACTTTTTTTCTTTTTTCTTTTTTTTGGAATACTATATACAACAACATTTACATAAGGAGTTTTTCCTCTTGAGCCAGTAGACTATCCCTCTTTTGAAGCTTTATCGCAACCCACAACCTCCCGTCTTTAGACTTCCTAATCACTGGACGGGTTGGGGTGTACTTCCCTCCCTAGAGGAGGACAAGTGTTTCCACTTGTGTGCGTCTCATACCGGCAAATCCAATCCCCTCACCACTCCAACTGAGTTGAGCCATGTGAAAGGTGCAGGTGTCCAAGTTAGGTCATTATCACCAA
Organism: Ottelia alismoides; assembly: GCA_037367405.1. Lineage (NCBI taxonomy): Eukaryota > Viridiplantae > Streptophyta > Magnoliopsida > Alismatales > Hydrocharitaceae > Ottelia > Ottelia alismoides. Next base: position 617,079 of record JAZKJV010001721.1, read on the forward strand.
GAGTCGTGCATGTGCTCCGAAATACTCCACTTAGGCAGTCAAGAATCCATTGAACCAAGTCCCGTGATCCTCAAAGAATTAAGTCAACTAGACCTGAAGTACCTCAAACCCAGTTCCTATAAGGTTCCTGTTATTAGGTAGATTTTAAGGTCCAATCAAGCTCCAATCTCCGGATTTTACTTAGACTTGTTCAACTCTCAAACTCAATCCGAAAAATGCGAATGCTATGCAATGCAATGCATAAAATATTTTTGTGATGCAATTTTCAAAGATTTTGAGCTTTTTATGATTTTTGAAAACACGATGATGATGCATATGCATTTTTTTTTGTATTTTTCAAATGTTTTTGGATATTAATTTTGCAAATGTTTTTGGGATTTTTAAAAAGAAAAAGTTTTGGTTGAAAACTAGGTTAAAAAATATGTAGACGGGAGTGCTTCTTATATTTACAAGAAGTGGATTTTAAGGAATTTACAGGGTAAGTGGTCAATTTTATACATATATATAGTGGATTTTGGTGTGATGTAAATATTCCTCAAACGTATTTGAAAACAATTTTACACATAATTTTTGAAAACTATAGTCCAAAATAATTTTTACAAACATTTTTGCAAACATGTATACACATTTGAAAATCATTTTGCAAAGGCTTTCAAAACAGTATATATAGGTTTTTCAAATATTTTTGCAACCATTTTTCAAACCATTTGCAAATCATTTTTCAAACATTTTATTTCACACAAAGAAAAGAAGTTTTGCAAGCTACACATTTTTACACAGGTTGAAAACATGTAACAAAATATTTTCAAAATTGTTTTCAATAAATGTTCATGAGGATTTTCAAACTATTTTTCAAACATTTTGCAAAAAATATTTTCACCTGATTTATTAATCAGTAAATACAAAAAGAATTTGAGAAATAACCACATCTTTTTATTAAAGATTTTTGATGATTTTTAAAGAATTATTAGCCATATTTATTAGGAAAATACGAAAGTACGAGTTATGGCTAAAGTATATATGCAGTATATACGACCCCCCTATACATAGCTCGAGCTATGTCCTCATAGATCGAAGAGAAAAGAGAAGACATAACTCGTACTAAGTATAGACAAGTCTAAAGAATAAAGGAATAAATGAATGAACCAATGAGAAGTTGACCGTCCCCCCTATACTTAGGATTAAATAATCCTAAGTATAGCAGACTGTACACAATGCAGGGAGGGTCAAGGGTGGGAATGAACAGATCATACTCAGATTGTCTCCCCCTATACTTAGGGTAAGATATCCCTAAGTATAGACAAGAAGAGGAGACAATGGAGAGGATCGAAAAAGAATGAAGGAAACTCGGGGTGCACACCCCCTATACTTAGGACAAAGTACGTCCTAAGTATAGAAGACCGTCTACAAGGGCGGCACCTTTTTGATAGATAAAAAAGATAGAATAGGAAAAGAAGAAAAGAAGAAAAGAGATGAGAGTGGAAGAAGAGATCAGAGGATATACACACCACTCCCCCTATACTTAGGGTAACAGAAGCCCTAAGTATAGGTGATAACAGGAGTAATGAAACGGAACGAAGAAAGAGCACTCGGCTCGTCCACCCCCGTATACTTAGGACAAAGTACGTCCTAAGTAAGGCAGACTCGAGGAATGGGTAGACGAGCAATACGGGAGAGATAGAGATGAACAAAGGAGAATGTACAACAGAGGTGGATATACAGATGGTCAAGAAGGTTGAAAGCGAACCTTCTTGCGGGACCGCTGAGGAATGGATCTGGTATGGTGCAGGTCGACATCGGGGTCCACAGTGGATGGAAACCGATCAGGGTCGACAGGATGATGGTCCTCAGTGCCCCTGGGGTGTGAAGGCACAGACGGATCAGTGAAAGAAGTGTGACTAGGTCCGACCTTGGGAGTCTCACTAGTATAAAAGTGGAATGGGACGAACTCATCATCATCGGAAGTAGTGTACTCGGAGTCGTCCTGCGAGGTGTCGTCCAGGTCAAAACCAAAAGGCACGAACTCATCGGTGGAAGTAGTCGAACTCTGGTCGTCCTCTATAATTTCAACCGGGTCATCTTTCTCATCAAAAGGCCCGAATTTCCGAAGAAAAGCAACTAAATCAAATTCGGCCTTTGGCTCATCAGTATCTATGTGGACAGGAGCGGACTCATCAGTGGAAGTAGTCAAGTCATGTTCGTCCTGTATAGTCTCTAAATCTGCCCTCCGCTCAATGGTGTCAATCGTGTAGATCCCGCGGATGTCATCAACACAACGCCAAGTCCCAGAAGAAGGAACGTCGAGGTCCATGCTTTCCGAGTGTTCCTCAACAGAGAGGAATTCTCGGGTCTCAGTGGAATCCAATAAACAGCAAAATTCTCTGATAGTATCATCAAGGTCATGGTCCTCGAGGTCAGCCAAGATAGGTGAGGATGCATTAGGTGCAGGTCTCTGGTCGGCAGTGGGTGCGGTGATCAACACTTCGCTCTCGTCAGCAGGACGGAAGCGAATCTCTCATGATCCGTAATCAATAACGACCCTCATAGAGGCAAGGAATGGTCGTCCTAGGATGATTGGAGAATGCTCCCCAGTGGAGGTCTCCATGGGCAATACGACAAAATCAACGTGATAGCTCGTGCCCTGAATCGAAATGACGGCATTTTCAAGGATACCCTTCGGCCTCTTGATGGATCTATCAGCAAACTAAACGATCATCCTGGTTTTCTTGAGAGGTCCTAAGTGAAGAGACTGTACCAGCGAGAAGGGTATAATGCTAATAGAAGCACCGCCGTCGAGGAGAGTGTGATCACATGTAAAGTCAGAGATGGTGCAGCTAATGAAAGGTGTGGTAGTGTTCTTCTTCTGAGGAATGGGACGGTGTGTGATGGCGTGGGCAGTGGCCATGGTCAAGATATGATGCTCAGATCTGCTCCTCCGCTTTCTCTTCTTGGGAAGAGGAGCAGATAAATCGGTCATGGCCTGCTGAAGTGGGGCACGGATGATCTCATGAATGGTGGCCACCACTTCGGGTTCAGTCAGAATTTTTTTGAATTTTCGGACCTCCTCCATACGAGGGAGGAAGTCAGAATCAACATATACACGAGGCATGCCAAGAGCAGTCTGTACAGCGACATCCTCGGGGTCAAAGGTGGGACAAGGTGTGAGAGGCTGTGTGGTCAAAGGATCTGGCAAGTGGTACCTCTCCTCACAGTCTGGCTTGATCATGTGTCTCCCGAACTCTTTTTGTATTTTTAAATTTTTCTCATTTTTTGTATTTTGGGCGATTGCAAGCTCTCATGGTTGTCCTCAAATGAATACATATCCTCAAAGAATGGAGCGACATTCTGGTTCTTATTTAAAATAGTAAGATCAGTAATCCTCGAATTCATATGCTCCATCATCTGATTCAAAGTCTCAAGTGTGGATATCATGAAAGGTGACTCCAAAATCTCAGGATCGGGTGTGTCAAATGTGGGCGGTGGTGGTGGACAAAAATCACATTCCGGATCAGGATACCCAAGGAAGATCGGGTTGTCGAAATGTGTAGGCGATGGTGATGGAAATGACTGGTGAAGGCCGAAGTCTGAGTCCTGAAATATTGGGTTGGTCGGATATGTACAAAAATCAGGAGCAAAGTCCTCCTGGAAAAAGTGAGGTGGACCGACTGGAGTGAAGGAATGATCCGTAAAGTCCGTATAAAATACGCTCCAGTCGGCCATCTCGAAACAAAAGAAAATGATCGGGAGAGCATGATGGTCAAGTCAAGAGAAGTGAGAAGAAAGACGCACGCACGCAGAAGTGATCTAGGACACACACAAAGCAATCACAAACAAAAATGAAAAGAATACAAACCCTCAATTCACCTACTCAACTCGGTAGAGACCGAAAATTCGGTCTTTTTATCTTGTCTGTTTTAGAGTTAGGTGAGAAGTCAAAGATTTGCACCAACACGTAGGGGGCTGAAAATAGGATTTAGTCTCTAACCTTAGTGTGTGCGCGAGCAAGTAAAAGCGAAGACAATGAGGGGATTACTCGCCCCAAGACAATAATTTTCTTTTTGGTGGATTTTAGGGTCGAGTAATGTTAGCAGTCCCAATTTTATTGATTATCACTTTTTTTGGATTTTTAGTGAGAATGCACGATCCTATCGAGGAGTCAATTCCTTTGAGCACCTAGGTTGGAAAAATCAGAGGAAGAGTCGGAAAAGCAATGCAAGCGGCAAGAACGATGATGAATGCTAAAGCGTAAATGCTCACCTTGCCTCCAGCACTCTACATGCAAGGATGCTCAGCAGAATTGAAACCTATCTATATGCAAATGCAAAAGCCGATGAAATCGCCGTAAGTTTCAGAAATTGCTATTATCGTGAAGAACCACAAGTCGACCACCAATCCCCAACCCTAGAGTCCGGTCTAGGCTCACCCCTCCTCTGCTCAACACACTTGAGTTTAGGAGAAAGCGCTTTGCGGGGAGAGCTCGCGGTGCGGCGGATCGAAGATGATGAATCAACTGTTTAAATTTGACTAAGTCCAAACGATACTATCGGAACATGCAAGGTATTAGGTGTTTGGCCTTAGTCTATCGCAAGCAATCCTAGAACTACGGGCTCAATCACACAAAAGAAATAAAATCGGAAAACAAAACAAAATAAAATAAAAAGAATGCGAAGAAAACCGTAAAAAGCCGCGGTGAGCCCCCAGGTGAACAGACACCTGGAAGTTAGGCTCAAGAGTCCAAGTCCGGGGGTACCTGTATTATTACAAATATAGTGGTCTCTCTCTCACAAAAATTACAAAAAATAAATGCAATAAAATAAAAGCTCAGAATGGTCTTCAAAATTCCCTCCAAGTCCGCCTTGGTGCGAAGCCGAAGCCGCCTCACATGGTTGCACGAGCGCTCCTAGAAAGGAGTGCCGCCCTCGATCTACGTACCTCGTACAAAGCCAAACAAGAGGGTGGTTAGACAATTCAAATGATATATCAAAATAAAAGATAAAAAATAAGCAAAAATAAGCAAAAAAAATAAAAACTGTGAAATAGACAATCAATCACAATCACAAACAAGACCCGAACTACGCGCTGTTGCTCCCCGGCAACAGCGCCATTTGATAACTCAGATTTTGCGAGGGTCAAAAATAGTCCACACAAGGCGGGACTACAGTGTCGTTGAGCGACTGCTCACGAAACCCGAATTAATCAACAATTAACCCACAACAATTAAATCAAGCAATGAAAGTAAATGTGCGGAGTTAAAATTTATTATAACTCTACAACAAGATGTGTATAGTGCAAGTATCGTAGAGGTCGAACACAGGGAGCAGACAGGTAGAACGGGGAAAAAATGCTCAAAATGTGTGAATTGTGATCAAGAGTCTACTATGCTAATTTTTTGTGGGTTTTAATTATATATATTTTTATTTAATTTTCAATTCTATATTTTTGTATATTGATTTTTTAATTTCCTGATTTTTATATTTTATATTTTATATTTTTCTATTTTCTTTTTCAATATTGGAAATAAAGACAATGTAATAAAAGACAAGCTAAACTATTTATAAAAATGGGCAAAAATAACCAAAAATTCAGAAATAAAATGTTTTTGATATTTTTAGGATTTTTTTACTGTTTTTGTGATTTTTGGGTATTTTTCAAAGTGTTTTTGGTATTTTTAAAGAGAAAAATAAAGAAAACAGTGAATAAAAGGTAAGGCTGACACTAAAATGGAGAAATAAAATAGCAAACAGTAACAAAAATTCTCCAAATTAATTTTCACTTAAAGACAATGAAATAAGGAAAATTTAGACACCAATATTATATTTTTAGGATTTTTGAGGAATTTGTAGGATTTTTATAGAGGTTTTTGGAGTTTTGCAATTTTTAGGAGTTTGCTTTTGTAATTTTTAGTGATTTTTGGACTGAAGTTAGAACACACTAAGAGAAACAAAATATATTTTTTTGGATTTTTCTGGAGAGTTTTTATATTTTTTAGGGATTTTATAAGCTAGACAGTGCACAAAATTGCTATTTTTGATTTTTAATAAATATTAAAATGCAAGGAATATGAAAAATAAAAATATGCCGTCAAACTACCATGCAACAGGAATCTTAACTGATTTTTGGGAATTTTTTTGGGGTTTTATAGATGCATGTGAAATTAGAGCAACATAAGGAAACTACATGCAGGCAAGGGGTCATCTTGTAATAAGGCAGAAATTCGAGGGCACGAATGAAAAATTTCTCAAAAGTTTTCAACGCATATGGCAAGTTAGCGGACTGAGTACCAATCAGGAAATCCCCAAGGGTTTTACTGTAAAAGACCCACCCACGCACGTGCGTTGAACGCGCCTGGGGAGGATAGAATTGCAATAAACGAAAACTCCGAGGGTTAGATTGCAATTTTCCAAAAAAACATTATACTGAATAAAATATATAATGGGCGAAATAGTAATAGCAAAAGCTACGGGGTTGTGCCTACAAAATCTCCAGGAGGCACGTGTGTGAGCACGTGCACCTGGGAAGGGTATGTTCGAAAATACAAGCAAATCTAGGGTCCTAACTATAAATATCACACAAATTTCAATACAGCAGAAGAAAGATTGAGAACTAAATACAAATTGCAAAAACGGTCGGGTATAACATGCAAAAATCCCAGACCATGGCGCGAACGAGCGGTCAGATTGGCTTTACTTATGCCACGTGTCACGCGCCTATGCCACGATGCCCCTTCGGCTTAATGGCTAGGATTAGATCGGATGGGGGACGATCAATGGCTGGAATGGCTTCGAATCTAACGGCGGCTGCTTCACGCCAAGAACGGGGGAGAGATCGACGGCTGGGAGCCCCAATGGATGAACACGGACGAACAGCGGTGCAGGGGGTCTTCTCCGAGCGTGCTCCTCCTCCTCCGAAGCTTTCCGAGGTCTCACGATGGCCTACGACGTCCCTGGGAGGTCCCCCGACCCGGAGGCGACACCAAAAAGGCAAGGCACGCACCGGAGTGCCACCGTGAGGCCGGAGACGAAAAGGGCCCAGGTACCAGTGTTTCTTCAAAATCGACCTCTCAGAAGAGGTCCTTCACCTCCGAGAACCTGCAAGAATGCCCAAATTTAACAGTATATAGGTTCTTGGGGGGCACGCAGATGGTGTGGACACGTCATGGTGTGGATGGACGGTTCGCCGAAGCGTGGTCCGGCGAACTTCGAAGGTGGACTTGACAGCGAGGTTACAAACCAAACTTTGCAAGAAAAGATGGGAGATTGTCGTAAGGACTAAACTAAGATGAAAAATGAAAACTAAACAGAAAAGAAACGACCTCGAGTTGCGTAGGACCACGAGATGGAACCGCCGGGAGCTGAGCTCCGGCGATGGGTGTGGAGCCGCTCCTCGGCCGCGCGCGACCCTCCTAAGCAGCTAGAGGAGACCCTGTCACCGTCTCCAGTCCAGAGCATGCGAGGGGAAGGTGTTTGCTTGGTCAAAGAGGGTTCAGTTTGAAAAAAAGGAGGAGGGAGGTGTTTTGTACAAGCTTGCTCTGGAGGCACAATGAACGAGGTGTAGCGCGCGAATCGATGGTCCAAAGACCCGTCCAAGCCTAGGGCGTGTAAGAGCTTTGAACAAAGATCGAAAGTCGTGAAGACGACGACCTCATAAAACGCAAGACCCGTTCTCGAAAAATCCGCAAAGATCGGCAAAATCATTCTGACATGCTGACAGAGGATGGTCAAACAGTTGACCCGTGGTCAACTGTCCATACCACCTGGTTGGTCCACGTGGACCAACCAGGAAAAAACCTCTAAAAAATTATTTTAAAAATAGTAAAGAATATTATTTTATTTAGGTTATAAAATAAAAAGTGTTTAAAAATTTATAAATTATTTTATTATGATTTTTAATTATTTTTATGAGATGTATTTTTACAAGTTGCTTTTATACCCCTATATAGGTATATTATCTATATACTTTATTACTTTATTTTTATTTTGGGTATTTGAATTTTATTATTTTTATTTATGATTTTATAAAATTATAAAATGCCTTTATCTACACAAATATATCTTTATTTTATTTTTATGATATATTTTGTATGTTAAATAAAATACAAGAGTATGTTATATATGTAAGTATGTAAGTATTGTATCTATGTATTGTGTATACATGTATTTTATTTTATGTTTTATTTAGGTTTTTATTCTAATTTTAATGTACATAATTATTACAAGTATTATTTACAACATTATAAAAATATAAAATTATAAAAATAATAAATAAATAATAAATTGAATATTTTAATCTGTACAAGTATACAATAGGGGTCCAAAACTCAACCTTCAAACCGTAGCTCCGCCAAATGCGAAACCACCGCCATTAAATAGCTTATTTTCTTCTATATACAATTAAAGGTTAGTACACTGCATTTGGAGTTTTCAGTTGTGAGATATGGGTCTGGGAAGTTGGGATTCTGGATTTTTATTTAGACCATAACTTTTTATCTGTACATTATTTTTCTGTGAAATCAATTTTGTATTTTTCTTTATTTAATTATCTACAAATTTAATGTATAAAGTTTCTTTATTTGAGGTATAAAAAGTGGAACCAAAAATAGGTCCCAAAATGAATAACGAATGAATAGAAAATATAGGTATTTTATCTGTATTTTGGCCCTTATCTCCCCCTACTTTATTCCTTGTCGACCTATTCATCAAGATGCCTAGGTCTCGGGGTTTCGGGTCATAAAATATTTACAATATTTTATTCTTTTTATTTTCTTTTCTTTATTCTATAATTTTGGCTTTAAAAACCGCATTTTATACAATATTTACACACATATGCATGAATGCTAAAATGCCTATATTAAGCCTATTTACACGCATTTACTAGGGTTTTTAAGGCCAAAATGATAGAATAAAGATGATGAAACGTGGATTCATCATCCTGATGAAATCCTCACTGGAGAAAAAGCAACCACAAAATCGGTAGTATGAAGGAAGTTCAGGTATGGCTCTAACCTAGTGTACGGGTCACTCTCTTGCTACAGACAAACCAACCAATGAGGGGGTGACTCTCCCCAAAACAAATATTTTTGAGTGAAGTGTATTTTAGGGTCAAGTTTGCATTATCAATCCCAATTTTATTATTTTCTCTTTTTTAAGGTGTTTTTCAAATAAAAGCAACATCGAACGAATTTTTTGATCTCCTGGGTTATTTTATGTCCAAAAACTGTGGGAGAAAGTCGAAAAAGCCGATGCGCGATCAAACACTATGATGCATACATAAATAAAACTGTGTACCTTCTCCAGCACTCTACATGCATGGTTATCCACGCATAAATTTAAAGATAGAAAATAAACTAACTATATGATGCACGAAGATATCGACCTTAGACGAGCAATTTTTAATGATTGTGAAGAACAATAGCTAATTGATCAGGGAGAGAGATCAAAGTCCGATCTCGGATGTCGATTGGTGTCTGCCACAATGGATCCTGCATGCGCTGTATATGACCTCTAGCGGCACGTGACCTCTCAATCGATCGAGTTAGTTTTTTATTATTTTTTAGATAGGTCCAATTACGATCTATAGGGACAGACAAGAAATTAGGTGTTTGGCCTTAGCTAATTACGTCATAATCACCAAAAATCCTAAGTCTAGGGGCTTAATTTGCGGGAATGAAATAGAAAATAAAAACGACCAAAACAAAACCACGAGAAATCCGGTGAGGTCCCCCGAGCACTCCGGTGCTTGGCGAAACAGACCCCGATAGTTGAAGTGTCCAACAAGTGTCCAAGAAGTCCAAATATTACAAAATAGTTCAAATGTTATCTAAAATAAAATAACTGTCTTCTGCTCTCCTCCTGCTTAGCCTCCTGTGTGGGTCCTCCAAAAAGTATCTGAGTCGTAGACCGGCGGTACCTCGCACCAAAAGCAAATCAGAGATAGGTCAGAAAATTGTTATAATACGTAGAGACAAGTAAAGTTGAGAAATAATGACTACTAAGCCGTGCTCCTCGGCAGCGACACCATTCTGATGAACCGAGAAATCACAGATCGACTAAGGTGGAAAATAAATCATGAAATCGTTGTCCCTAGTCGATCAACTCGGTCAATCAAGAAAATAAAAACCACTCAAGCCAAGAGATAAAACAATCAAGTACACACAAATGTAAGAGGTCTTCACTATTATTTTGCCTGGTATAACAACTCAGGTCGAACACAAGGAGCACGAGTAAACCTACTAAGTAGTCAATTTCAGAAAATAAAATAAAATAATTTTTTAGTGGTTTTTAAATTTGCAAATTTTTAGTTTTTGAATTAAAAGATGAAATCAAGCAAAAAGAAAACAAGGCACATAATCAAGCTTTTTGAATTTTTATTTAAGGCTAGAAATGCTCAAAAATTAAGATAAAATATTTTTGGGATTTTAAAATTTTAAAATATTTTTTGTAATTTTCTGGGGTTTTTGATGTTTTTGGGATTTTATAAAAATTAAACATTGGAGAAAACTACAAACCGTACCCGCTAGGACTAAATAGCAAATCAAAATTACTCAAAGTGGGAGGAAATTTTATGATAAACTAAAAAAAACTACAAACATGAACTGAAATGATTATTTTTTGAGTTTTCTTTATTTTTAGATGTTTTTAGGTCTTTTGCAATTTTTAGGGTTTTTATGATGATTTTTTAAACACAACTGGTACTGAAGATAAAGCACACAAAAAAACACAAGAAGAAATTTTTTATAGAATTTTTGAAGCAATTTTTCTAATTTTTATATATTTTCAAAATAGACAGAACACTTTTTAGGGGTTTTTGATTTTTAGAAAATATTAAATACAAAAGAATAAATCCACAAAAATCACTAAAAATACTATGTGTCTATAGGAGCCAATAATATTTTTTTGAGAAATTTTAGGATTAATTTGGTATTTATTTAATTAAGTAAAAGACAGACAACTTACAGGGACCTACTTTCAATAACAATGAAGTTTCATGCCAAACAATATCACAGTATAGAAATGTAGGCCCTTAATTGCAAAAAGCCCAAATAAACATGCGCACGTCACGTAAACAAGCCTCATAGGCGTATAAATGAAAATCTCAAAAGCTTTCAATTCAAATCATAACAGCTCCAAAGTTCAGGACATAGCATGCAATTAAACCAAAAATCACGTGAACCTACACATGCCTCTATTTTAGGGGGACTAAAATGCAAATACCAAAAACTGGAGGTCCAAATGATAAAATGTCTGTACTACAACTTTATTTAATGATCTAAATAGTAAAAATAGAAAAATACAAGGGTAAAAGGGAAAAATACCCCTACAGAGGCACGTTGCGTGCATAGGAGGTGTCCCTATTCCGCGGCTCTGATCAGCTGGCGGCCTCAGATCCGACGCTCCAGGAATGTCAGCTACATTCGATCATGATGCTCTGCTAAAGTATGGATCTGACGGCTCTGGAAAAGGTGTGGACGTGTGGCGTAGATCTGTCCCCAGTCTTGATCGACAGTTACAAATAAGGCAAGGATGTACGACCTGGATCAAAACTGGGAGGCGAAGCTCCTCATCGACGACGGAAAGAAGGTCTAGAAGAACTTGTCAGGGATGAGCTTCGACAGAGTGAGGATGGAGATCCAACACGCCAACGAATGCTCGGAGGAGTTCAGCAAGGTCGTGGGTGTGTTCCGCGTCTGGTGAGAGGTTCCGAAGAATGATCCAGCGGTTGGATGAGCGAGATGAGGCAGCTCTGCCTGTAGCTGCTCCTCCTGAGTAGTTGGGGGCTCAAATGGGCTCCTCCACATGTGCAGGCACCTGCAAAGGGAAGATCGGCTTGGGGACGTAGCTCCGGTCGGTTTGATTGCATGAATATGTAAAAGAAATGATGGGGGATAGAGTTTGGGTCTCCGACGTAGATAGGGGAAGGAGACCCGACTTGATCCTTCTCCAATCAGCAGGACTCAAGGGGACATGTTGCGTAAGAAGGTGTGGTGAGTGTCGGATGTTCAATCGATACGGAGAGGGATACGAGATGGGGCTCCGACTGACTAGTCGGAGCGAGTGAACGATGGCGACGTAAAATCAAAGAATCTAAATGAAATGAGAGGTGTAGTGGACAAAGGCGGTACTTGAGTCCACTAACAAACTCAGCAAGGTCAGACGACGGTGAGAAGTAGGATCTTGGCCTCAACCTCGCTGCGGCGGGCGGGGAGGTTAAATGCGGCGGATCTCTCCGGCCACGTGGTTGAGCTGTGGGTACAGGCCACCAAGCTTCAATCCAAAGGCACTCACAGGCTGTTGTCACTTGGCTGAAGGTACCTAGAGGTGAAGGAAGGGGTGAGGCATGAGCTCTAGAGCTCTGGAAGTGGGTGAAGACATTATATAGGGTGCCCAGGGATCTAGAAGAATCGACGAGGGGAGCGCAACCCTAACACGATCTGATCCTCCCTAGGGATCTGCGAGAATCACGGATCCTAGGAGAGGAATCAAACGATGGAATATAGACGAAAGAAATCCTGACCTGACCAAGAAAAATAGGAGAAGAAGCTCCGACAGGAAGAGAATTGGGTCGGGTCAACTGAAGGAGACATTGACCTGAGTCAACATTTTGACGTGGCCCACTGAGAATTCGGAATTTAAAAAAATACAAGAAAAATCAATAAATAATAATAAATGATTTTGAATCAAAAAGTGTATAAAATAAAAAATGTTTCTTTTTTATAAACTATTTTTATGTGATTTTTAAATTTTTTTATGAAAAAAAATTGTTGTATATACTGTATATAGTATTATGTACAGGTATAGTATACCAATGTATTATATACAAGTATTTTTATTATTATATTTTTATAATTTATTTATTTACAACATATTTTTATGAGTATAAATAAATTTTAATTTGATTTGTGTAGATTATTTAATGGTATTGAATAAATAGTACAAGTACTATGTACACATGTGTTTTGTACAATGAAAGGAATATTTTATTTTCATTTTTATTTAAATTTTCTATTTTTTATTTTTATATTATTTCTAGAAATATATACAAAGGAGTAAAAATAATTTTATTTATTTTATCAGAAATAAATATATAACTAATAGGTACAAGTATAGACAGTACATAAAATACATAGTGGACCATATATCTCTTTACTTATTTTATCTTACGATCAGGTCAAGGCTTGACCTTCTCTTGGGGGGCCACTCTGTATTTATTCTAAATACCTTCTTCCTTTTTGTTTTCCTTTATTCTTTTATTTTTGCACAAAAATATGCTAATTATATATTATTAACACAAGCATGCAATTTGCTAAGTTATTATTTTTACAAATATTTACATGATGCTTTGCCAAGATAAATAGCTAAAATAAAAGAATAAAGAGTGAGAATCAAGGATTCATCATCATCTCATGAATTGAAGATGACTGACCGTACTCGACATGTCGTGACTCTGGCATGCAATCCTGAGCTGAGTAATAGTCATATTATGTGGTACTGGCCTGATCATGAGTTCAATTTACTTAAATCTGGATCTCATAGGTTTGGTTAAAGGAAAACAAGTTGTACATGGGGAGATAGTCATCCCGAGTAGAGAATAGTTCTAGTAATGAATTCTCAAACATAACTGGTAAACGCGTTTCTTTATCAAATTCGATATACACATGTCCATCCTCGAATTTACTTGCTCAACTATGTCTACATAATATTCATTCGGTTCTACGAGCAGTTCGTATCATGAATATTACACCAAAGAAGGAGTGGGGGTGGAATAAGGGTGGAGTGTATGATGGCTGGGGGAGAATCGACTCAAAGAAAGGATTCTCCTGATATGAGAATGTAGAAGAAGATGTTCGGGATTTGTTCATGTAAGCGTGACCCATAGAGTTTGGGTAATAATACCAATATTCTGACAACTTCGAAAATGGAGGTGAAATGATTTATGAACCTCGATATATGGATGCAAGTGCAATGAGCTTTGATCAAACACAATCCATTACACAATGTAATTCCTAAAATTCAATAACATTACACAATTAAGGTCATGAAAGTTCAACCGATTATCTTTTCAAAAATAAATTGGTGATAAAAAAATCTCTGAATCCGGTATACACATGTTTAGTCTCCTAGAGTAGTTCGTGTTCGAGTTGGTGAAACACACCGATTTTAACACAAGACTACTTCTGCTAAGGTCAGATGCAAGTGCTTGCCTAAATAACATGACTCAAAAGTCAGTCCTAGCTCTTAGGGCACACATCCATGGATTTTGAATCTAATCCTTAGCGATTGCGTCCTTACCTCTCAACAAACACAATTTATCATGCATACAAGGATGTGTGATGAGCCGCCCGATAGACTAAGGTAAATCATGTGTCAATGGGCATTGCGACCTCAACCTATTGAGACTCAGAGCTCAATCAAGAAAACAAAATCGGACCACCAAATAAAGATAGAAAAATAATGAAAACCAAAATCGCGGTCCTAGCTATGTGATTAACCTGGTATAACACCTAGGGTCGGTCTCGAGGAGCACGGGTTGGCCTCACAGCCTACGAAGTAGTCTAAAAGCAAATAAAATAAAAACAATGATTTTTTAGTAATTTTAAATATTTTTATATTTTTTTGGATTTTTAATAATAAGGAAAATAATAAAAAGACAAATCCAATCAACTTCAATCAATTATTTAAACACTCACAAATGGTCCAAAAATTCAAACAAAAATATATTTATGTTTTATATGTTATTTTTACTGTTTTTGGTGATTTTTTGATATTTTTATAATTTTTATGGAATTTTCTAAAAATAAAAAACGGTGAAAACAATGAATTACTGTCCAGCCAAGCTAAAAAGGGCCAAGAAAAATATCAAATGGTCCTGGAAAGGCTTGGAGGTAATTTTTATGAAAGACAAAAACAATAAAGAAAATTCAGAAGAAGAGTTTATGATTTTTTGGATTTTCTATAATTTTCTAGAATTTTTATGAGTTTTTAAGGTTTTTTAATTTTTATAGTTTTTATAAATCCAAAAATCGCCAAATTCACATAGAAATTCAAACACACAAAGACAATCAAAACTGAATTTTTTTAGAATTTTTAAAAGTGTTTTTATATTTTTTTAGGATTTTATAAACTGGACAGAAAGAAAAACAAAGGATTTTTAATTTTTAAAAATAGAAAAATGACTAAAAAATGTACCAAATTTTTAGTGAAAATTTTACACAGTGGCAGGAGCCATGTATCCAATTTTCACAAAATTTGGACTTAATTTGATATTTTATTTAAATCAAAAATAGTCTTACAGTGCATAGGGACCTATTCGCAATAAAAAGTATCTCTAAGGGAGGAAAAGTAACAAGCTCAGAAAGTTGGGGGTCCCTCGTGCAAAAATTCCAAGATCCCACGTGCGTTGCATGTGGTCTGGGCACAGAGGGACCTAAATGTAATAAACTTACTTCCAGGGACTTATTAGCAACAGGTGTTAAAAGTCCAGGGAAGAAGTTGCAAAATACCCAAAGAATTCAGCACATGTCGAATAAAAGTGTTCACAGGGGTATGGATGCAAATATCAGAAAGTATATTTCATTCAGTAACACATCAAAACATCAGCCCATACAATGCAATATCACCAAAAATCACGTGATGAAGCACGTGTCTCACACATACATGGATGAAAATGCAAATACAATAAAGGTTCAGGTCCTAAGTATTTACAGGACTAAAGAACAAAAACAAAAAGACAGGGGCCTAAGTATAAATTACCCCTTATTATCCGAGGGACGAGGGCGAGCCACGTGGCTGATCTGGCGATCTGGATCAAGGGCACCCCTTCGTCTGATCGTGTGGTGCTGATAAATCCTCGGCCGGATCTGACGGTGATGGACTGCTCCTCAAATAGACGGGTCTGATCGAAACTGGAGCTCCGAGGATGAACGGACGGCGGAGGAGGATGCTGGAAGAACACTTCGCCAATGAGCTTCGCCGTCTCCGTGCATGCGGTGTGGACGTCCTCTGGAGCGGCTGGAAGGTGGAATCGCTTCGTCTCGACGCTCCGCAGCGACTGGGATCCTCCGATGAGACCGGAGACCATCGGAGTGGTCAGGCTACATCAGAGTCTCTAAGCTCCTGGGCTCGAACTGTACGACCCTCAGATGGGTCTCCTTCGACTTGCAAAACAACCTAGGAAGCTTCCTGGGTCGAGGGCAAATTGCCTCGACCCGGTTAGAGGCGAAATGGGTGGCTGGCGCATCGATATGGGCGACCTCCGGCGAGGCGACGACGAGGGAGGTTGAGTTCTTGATTCCGAGTCCAATCAATGTGGGTGAACGAGCGAAGAATGGGAAGAGAGGTCTCGTGGAGATGTTGGTCGAGTCGGTCGATGAAATGGGTGAGCGGCGTGGTCGGAATCGATGAAAGATGGCGGCGGAGCAGATAGGAGGAAATCAAAAATCATAGAAACATAGGAAGAATTAGGTCTACCTGGTGAATGTGGTCGACTGTGGACGAGCTCACGGAGCTCTGGTCGTTACCTCGAGGGTCGTCGGAGGCCCGAGGCTCGGGCGCTGCTCACGGCGGCGCACGGCGGTCAGATGACGTCGGATCAGTGGCGGAGAGCTCCTCCTCCTCTCTGCAACACGCCAATCGCAAGCTATCACTCTAGGGATTAGGGTGGAGGTCCCATGTGGAAGAAGCAACGCCAAAGATGGAGTGAATTGTGCGGCGGAGCTGGAGCTATATACCCCGGCAGGTCCGAGAAGATGGGGTCGGGTAGGGTTCCATGAAGCATGGATCCCTAGGCAGATGCATCAGCGTGGATCTCGGATGTATCAGGGAGGATTAGGACCTGGGGTTTGGGTAAATAGAGCTTGGATCAGGGTACTAAAAATTGGAGAAATTGGGTCAGGCACCCAGATCCGCGATAGGAGGGTCCGCAGGGGAGTGTTGACCGGGGGTCAACAATCCCCCGTGGACCAATGGGAATTCATGATTTATTAAATATTTGATAATTCAATAAAAAATAATAAATGAATTAATTTCAAAAAACTTAAAACATGAAAAATGTTTCTTTATTTTATATTATTTTTTAATGATTTTTATTTATTTTTTTGAAATAAAATATTGTATGTACAATACAGTATTATTATATATAGGTATATACAATATGTATTTTTGATTTTTGATTTTTAATTATTTATTTTTATATAATTTATTCCAATTTTTTATTTTATTTATTTATAGAATAAAATTTGGAATAATATGGTATTTTTATTTTATTTTTATTAATTATTTACATAGGGTAAATAAATAGGTATACATATCTATTTACATGGTATATATACAATGTTGATTTTGATTTTTATTTCTTTTTATTTTATTTTTATTTTTGTGATTTTTATTTTGTTTATTTACACCATGAAATGTGGGACTTGAAAATATTTTCATGGGATTTTATTTATTTATTTATAAGGAGAAATAAATAGATATGTTATTTTTATGTACATGGTTTATATACAATAGAGAAGGAATTTTGTTTCTTTTTATTCTTATTTTGTTTTCCCAATTTTATTTTAATTTAATATTTACAAATATATACATATTCACAATAATGCATTTTATTTTTATTTAGAGGAAAATATTTTTATTTATAAACACAGTTATATGTACACACATGAGCTTCCCTATATCTCTCTACTTGGGATCTTTTGCGGTCAGGCCCTTGCTGAGCCCTCCCTTGGGATTAGGTCGCTCAATATTTATTCTAAATATCTCCCTCTTTTTCTTTTATTTCTTTATTCTTTTATTTATGCACAAAAACATGCTAATTATTCATATTTACAAAATGCATGCTATTTGACAATTATTGCTATTTACAAGTATCTACATGTCTTTTGCATAGGTTTTGTAGCTAAAATAAAAGAATAAAGAGTGATGAATAGGTATTCATCAATGTGGCTGCTCTCCCACAATCAATTATTTTCATTTTGTCCGATTTTAATTAGTCAATAATGTTAGCACTCTCGATTTTATTTGGCAATCACTTGCTTTGAATGGATATCAATACACGTCTATATGAGGATTCCAATTTCCTTTAATCCTAGGTGAGTGAAAACTAAGGGAGAATCAAAAAGGCTGTGCAGTGGGAAACACAATGACGAATGCAAAGTCAAAGATACTTACAGTGCTTCTTTGCAATCTCCATGCAGGATGCTCAACAGAATTGAAATTTCCCTAATCAGATATTTCTAATGCATGCACATGAAACTGCACCTAGAACAAGAATTTCAATTATCGAGTGATTGAGCAATTTAATTTGGCTAAATGAGATTCGATCTAGTGCGTCTAATTAAAATGAAAGTATGGGCCTAATTCTATGAGCACAAAAAGATTCCTAGTAGCTCTAATAGTCGAGGTGCAATTCGAAGACTACGTCAACCACCACAAAAATAGGGTCTAATAGGCCGAGTATGCAGTCTGGGTACAAAGGCGAGTCTTCAAGCAAAGATAAGTAGAAATAGATAGAGTATTTACAAATTAATTACAAAAATAAAAGTTGAACTCTCTCTCTAAAACTAAATTCTTCGTGCTTTAAGTAGTTCTGATTTGCGCCAGCTTTTAAGAAAGGTGCTCCAAGTCCATCGGGTACATTGCACGTAAAATTGGAGATAAAATATTAGAGACGTTTACAGAAAAAAATATACAAAAATAAATAAAAGATAAAAATGCCAAGAAAATAAATAAAGAAATAAATACAAGAAAACGAGGGGTCAGACTACCCGGGGAGTGGAAAATCTAAAATTTAAATTATCTAAAATTTAATCCTAAACTGTATACCTCCCTGGCAACAGTGCCATTTGATGAGCATGGAAATACCTATGTTAATTTTATGAAATTAACAAATGATGTCGAAGTTGTTGTAGTTGCGAAATCTAGTGATTCGTCAAAAATGACCACACCGAGAAATGATATTAAGTTTTCATAGAGAAAGAAGACTTTTGGTTTTTATCTTTTTTGGATTTTTATCGATTTTAATTTAAAAGAAATGTAAATAAATGACAAAAGAAATATGATGCATGATTTTTGAAAATATTTTGATGTAGAAAAAATAATACTATGCTATGAGGTGAGTAATAAAACAAATGCATTTTTTTGTGGTTTTTAAATGATGCAATAATATGATGCAAAATGACAAATGTAATGAAGGAGTAGAGCAGGTCCAAGCAAGCCAAGCAATCCAAGTGAACCTCCCCCTCAATTAATAAGCCAATTACTATCATATTAATTCCCTAAAAATAAATCTCCCACAGTCAAGGCACAAGTTGTTGAGCAAAAGAATTAATGAAGATAATGTGCTCAAAATTATTAATTAAACACTCTCAATTTATTTAAGTCAGATAATGTCTAAAAAATGGAATCTCTATATTTAATATGATAGAGGATCAAATAAGCTTTAAAATGATACCAAGAATGTGAAAATCCGATAAATATTGTTCAAGATATAAATAATTGATGTTTCATGGACTAAATAATAAATAAAATAAATTAAGTTCTTACAGTTATACCCCTATAAGGACCTCTCTGTAATTTGCAAGAGCTGATGGTCCTTCTTCACAATTTACTCCATGTGGGGGTAGATCTGGAATTCTGTAAATCTTAGGGGGCCAGGGCATAATTTTTCTAATAAGAGGGTACACGACACATGAGATGGTCGGTGCGGGGGTTTTAATGCAATTGCTTTGAAAAGAAGGGGCCTGGGTGCAATTTCCCCTTTCCCTACGAGCAATTCACGTGCACATCCAAGCACGAAGGGCTACTCGGGTCACCCGATCCTCGTGCCTTGGGTCCGAGGCAACCACATGATCTGAATCGTCGATTAAGATCAATCCACGGATTGTGTTTTGGGTAAAGATGGACGTCGAGGATCTCTCTCGTTCTTGCTCGTGTAAAATCTGTAGCTCAAACCTGGGTAGCGAGTTTCGAAGGCCGATTATCGATGGTGTGTGGCGGTGTAGTGCATTGGCCAGGGATGCTGCTTCCGTCGATGATAGAAGTTGGCCGACACACGGTTGTGGGGCATTAAAGCAGAGGCTGCGGTGAGGCGGCTGAAGTTAGTGCTGCTTGGATCTTTCTTGTAGGATGGTGAGTGGAAGCAGAGCTCCTCTAAGGTGATGTACGGAGGAGCACATGCCATGAAAGGTTGCAGGAGATAGAGGGTGAATGTGAAGAGAGGGAGGGTGATGGTGATGATCGAGGTGGCGGAGCGGAGCTGATGCACGAGGAATATGAAGAAGAAGAGAAAGGACGGAGGAAGAAGAAGGGAAACGTGGGGTAGTTTCACCTGGAATGGAGGAGCACAACCCTCTCTTGATGGTTGCCTCGATCAAGGACGACGACGGCCTCGAGAAGCATTGCTTCAACTCGTGAAGGAGAAGAAACAACACAAGAGGGGTGATCTCCTAGTGGATCTCACTTGGGTGTCATCGCCTCGAAGGATTTTGGGCTGTTGTCGCCAGTTTGATCTCAACCCTATATTTCTCTCTCCAAATCGATTTATGGTGGATATCGGTGGATGCGATGGAAATTGTCGGAGATTATTTAAGTAGGAGAAGAGGCGGATGGTCCTTGTAGAGGATAAAGGCATAGAGTGTGGTTCGGGTTGGGTCTATGGTTCGCAAGATTAGGGGGGAACGGTGTCGATGGTGCTCCGGCCGCTGGAGGATGGCCGCTGGCCGCAAGACACGGGCAATTGGGTTAGTGTCGTTGGGTTGTGAGGAAGAGAACGAGATGGTTAGATTTGGATTAAGAGAGGTGAGGGTTGTTGCAAGTAGTCACGTTCCTAGATTTAGGGGTTGGTGGTTACAGATTGGCGATAGAGATAAGAAGAGGGTCGCCGACCGTTGGGAAGAACATAGGGTAGGAGGCAGGAGCTCGATACGACAAAGCAAGTGGGTAGAGCGATGACACAGGAGAGGGGGAGAAGACGTCTCGCGCCTAGCGCTTGAGGGGGAAGGCAGATCCTCACATACGTAGCACGTGAAGAAGAGGGTTGAAGGGAGGCACGTACGATGCATGTGGAGAGAGAAAAGAGGGGAAGGACCTGGTGCCAGGTAGACAAACCATGCAGTGTCATGTGGCATAGAGTTGATCAAATGGTTGATAATGTATTTAAATGAAAAGAAAATAAAAATAAAATATTGAATGGACCCAGATGGAAAAATGACCAAAATGAAAAGTGTGGATCTAAACATAATCTACAAAATACTGAAATGCAGAATGCAATATATGGACATTTTGGTGATATTTTATGTATAAAATGCCATCATTTAGCTTTGTAATTTTTATTGATTTTCTGTGATTGAATAAATGCATGCAAAATCAAACATGCTATAAAATGATGTATTAGAATCAATGATATTTTTTTAGAATTTTTCTGGGTTTCAAATAGGTCAGAAAAATTGGAGAAATTAATTATGTACAAGTGGATCAAATTAAAAGGCTCAAGTCAGAGTTGATTTTTTCAAAGCTCTTCTGATATTTTTTGGATTTTGATTTTTGTGTAATTTATTAAAACAATGAATAAATTAAAGAAATGAAAAAGAAAATAATTTAATTGAGTGAAATATGCACATGAAATGAGAGTTCAAAATCAACAAATATGTACAATGTGCAGTTAGGTCCCAAAACTTAATTTTCACAAATAGACTCTGATTCTTTTGAATTTGATCTTGATTTGTAAATAATTGAATGTAAATTAATTCAAAAGTGAGTAAAGTTCATTTGGACATTGTATGAGAGAGATATCTGCATTTTCGTCTGTCTTTTCTGAAATCAAGGTTTGAGATTATTTCACCTATGTACAAGTTAACATTTTTTTTTGGATTTTTCATGGATTAAGGTTGTGATATGTACACAATGAAATTGGATTTATGTCAATTGGAATCATCATGAATTAATTAAAAATACATGAAGTTAGGTGAAAATATGAAGATGAATATGAATGCAGAATGAACGCTAATTTATGCAAATTAATTATGAGTGCATGAAGGTTAATTTTATGAATTTAACATGTAAAGGATCCTAAATTCTCGTGTTGAAGCTCTATTTTCAGCTAATTAGAGTGACGAATCACATATTCATCAATCAGACACCAAAGTCACAACCTTGGATCAAAACACTATAGTCACTAATACAACTGAGCTAGTTGCAACACCTCTTGAGCTTCATCTCGAGCTTCCTATAGAGAGAACTCTAAGAGTATCTACAAAATAGTGTTAGCTAAATAAAATAAATATTATCTGAGCTGACAAGATATTATTAATAATAACGGCCAGATAAAACAATCAGAGCAGCATAGATTATATCAACAAGATATTCACAATACTCGATTCAAATAGATATATCTAAAAAATAGATGATAGCTATGTATTTTAAAAAAATATCTATGAACTTTTCTAAGAAGCTTCAAGAGGATCTCTGACTCCACACAAAGTGCTTGAGGAGCTTGCTACATATCGGGACTAGCTTTCTTCGCAAAAAACTTGAATTACTTCTCTCTTGAAAGATGAACACTCGAAAATGAATGAGAGAGGAACATATACTATTGTACTCAAATGAGTTATGTGTTGAAATGAGGTGGTACAGGTCTCTTTTTATATGAAAATAGCTTGTAACCGTCTGACACAAAATAATAAGTTCTAAAAATGGAATGATCGATGAGGAAAACCATAATGATCGATCAATGCTCTATTGATCCATGAGACAATGTACAATGATCGATAAGAAGGTCAGTTACAATATTCAAAATTTGAAGAAATGGGCGATAATGAAATTTCTCCTATAGATCAATGAAATAAAATGGTCAAAGGTAAATAGCATTCAAATAATGATGGATCAAATAGAGAACATTCTTGATCAGACAATCTTACCGATCATGCAACTATAATGGTCTAATCAGTTCATGAAGCTCTTCAAGAAGTTGCATATGATTCGATCAAATCAAGGTAAATGAGTTATCAGTTAATGATCGATTATTAGAAACAGAATGAATGATCAACTTGAAGTTTGATTTTGTTGTAGAAGCTTGACTTCACCGGTAACAAGATTGACTATAGTGTAGAACATCAGAGATACAACTTTTGAATGCTTTAGAGTACAATTGATGATTACACAATAAGTAAAATTCTTAAGACTTAGATACAACATATAATAGGCAGAAAAACTTTTGAAGAACTTCTCTTGAGGTTCTAAACTTTGTATGAAAATCCTGCAAAATCAATAAACAATTGCAAGTAGATCTAATGTGTGTGACAACTTAAAAAAAAGGAAACAAGATACTAACACAATCTACACATTAAGCTCAATTATATCAAAAGGTAATCTAATTACCTTTTACAAAATGCCTAATAATTGAAATTAATCAAAATAATTTTGAAAATTTGCCATAACTAAGTACAATCACATACAAGATATACCCAGCTAAACTACATCCTGCTAACACCCTCTTATAGTACACATTTATCAAAATTGTTAAAAGTATAAAACATATCAAAGATTATGTCAAATCCTTAAGAGTGAGTAAATTTCAAAGTGATTCACATATAAGGAAATTAGATGTTAACGTAATATGTTGAAAACAATAAGAAAATGTGCAAATTTCTATTTCAAAAGAAATCAACGCTAATTAAGGTAATATCCACGCAAAAAAACTATTGGTGTATCAAAAAAATATCAACTATTTATAAAACATCAACATAAAATTTAATTATCTGATTCCTTATATATCAAATATTTGGTAACAGATCAAATATTTCTTTATACACAATAATCTATGTATATTGATAAAAGTTTTGATCATTATTAACAATAAAAATCATCATTCCACTTCTTGAAGTATTAGAGAAGCTACAACATACATTTGATTGTTTATAAGTATGGATATATGCATATATAAGCAGGGTCGACCCTGAGCATAGTTTTGAAGTCCAATTATCCAGGGCCCATTAACTTGTAGGAGCCTAGCTTCACATGTGAAAGATTCGGTTTTCAGTTTAGGAATAAAATAGTATCTGTCCTAGTAGGCCCTTATATAATCTAATTTTCGGTGAAACAACTCACCAAAAATGGGCCCCTACAGATTCAAACTTTCAGTCAATAACTCAATGTTAAAATCAGAGAATTAATGAGATTATATAACGGTCGATTGTTTCTGAAAAATAGAATCTTTCATTTTATACTTAATGGTAAAAACACTTGGGATAATTATTCATTTTCTTGTAAGGGACCCTTTTTTCTTTTGCCTACGGCCCAAAATATGTTAGGAACGACACTGGATATAACCCTTTTCTAAAGTTTTCCCATGTATTTTATTTATGGTCATTGCATAACATGGTCTAACATGAAGTTATTTTTTTAAGACAAATGGCTATTTTGATTCTCTAACAAGAAAGATAATTTATGGTATATAAACCTTAGTTTCTTCTCTAATACCTGTAAGAACTATTATTCGATAATCTTTGAGGCCATTTGACTAATAATCAATCTTGTGCCATTGCAAAATGATGAATCCATGATTCATCATCTTTATTATTTCATTTTGGCCTAAAATATCTCATAAAATACATGTAAATAAACATTAATTCTCACTTTTAACAATCTAACATTAGTTGTTAATAACATATAGTTAACACTTATTAAGATGAAAATAAAAAATAGAGAATAAAAAGGAAAAGAAATAGAGAAGGGTATGTCTGTTAAATTATTTTTTAAATTAATAAAAAGTAAAATCATTTGTGCCTTTGTAAAAATAGAGGAGGAGGAGATTAGAGGAAGGGAAGATTGGAAACTACTTGGAATGAAGGATGGATGAATTGCTTGTGGATCGGAACTCGACAGAGCTTTGATGTTGATGGCCTTGACTCACGATGGAACAAGGAGGTTGAGTTGCTTTAGGGGGCTACATCAATATACCACGCCGACCATCGATTTTGCTCAACTGGGACCTCAACCAGCTACTATCACAAAGTCCAATACTTTGGTCTAGATTTCTCAACAATATTATGGTTAAATTAATTTTTAATTTTTAAAAATGGTTAGGAACTCCATTCAAAAATTCAACTGGATAAAGTAAAACCACAACTCCTATACTTCTACTTGATTTGCACAAAGAATCAACACTTAAATAAACTCTTTCTTCACTTGGAAGCAATGATAACATATATTCATTAATTACATCAACCGCATTATTTGTTGGTGTTACAATAGATCATTGTCTTATACATTTTTTATATTGATTTTTTTTCAAAACTATCATATATTACTAATCAAAAACTTTCAACAGTTGGGATACTTGATTCAACCAAAAAATCATTTGGTTGTTTAATCCTTGTAGCATCTTCTTCTTCTTCATCTTTGCACTTGATCATAGGGACAACACCATTACCTACATCTAATAACAGCTTTGCAAGTTCTTAACACAGAAAATGTTCTTCATTACAAGTAAAATGTGACAATCTCAAAAAATTAGTTACAGTAAATACTTTGCAGTTTCCCCCTATTTTGACTTACTAATATACACATTATCAATATCTTCGCTTTTACCATTGCTATTGACAAGCAATATTTGTTTAAAATCACCACTAAAAATAGCTGTCAACCCCCAAATTGTAGATACTTCTAAAATCATTTTTAAATTGTAATCTTTTATTGTTCTATCTATTGCTTCAAAATAATTTTTAGGATTCATTGGTGCATCAACCAAAATAATTAAACATGTTTTCTCTATAAGTTATTTATTAATATGTGATTCATCTACTCTAAATGCTTGATCTTAACACTTATCATGTGCTTAGCCTAACAAAACCCCTAATTAACTTCACTTGTAATATAAGTAAAATGTGCTAAATCTTAACACTTATCATGTACTTAGCCTAACAAAACCCCTAATTAACTTCACTTGTAATATAAGTAAAATGTGCTAATTAACATTCTTTTCTAAAAAGCCGCAAAAACTCAGAGTCTGTTTCTATAAATATTCACATAGAAATAGTAATTTTCAATGATTTTTAACTAATTCACACTAACTCCTAATTCAGTAAAGCGATTTCCATTATATATAAATCACTAAAATTAATCAAGGAAAACTACGAAAAGAATATAACATATATATCTGCTCAATAAACTTAAACCCTAGTTGTTTAGACAAAAAGGCACAAAACTCTGTAGTCCACACAGACTCGTCAAGAATTCAATATTCAGGTAGTGATCTCCTCTCCATCCTCATTGATAATTGTAGTGATACCGTCTTCTTGGGTACCACATGAAGCGGATTAACCATTTGGAGTTAGAGATGGAATAGAAAAAATCAACACTCCATCACTTGGATATTTCCTAAGGTTTTAAAAACTGAACCGGACATCAAACCGAGCATGTATCGATTTTTGGTTTTTATGGTCGGACCATTGGAACCAACCAGTCGAACTTGTGATGATCTCAACAGTTCAAAAAAACCAGAAAGGACCAAACGGTTGCATTGTTGGTTTGGTTCGTATAATTCAAACGGGTCAAATCGAGTTAAACCGGTATATCATACAAATAAATACGAAAAATGCTACATCATAACTTTCAAGGATTTATTTACTCTTGTCGTTCCAAGTTTTTCCAATAACACTAATACCCCTATTTTTAATAAAAATGCATGTGTGCCCTATAGTTTTACAAAATCAATATCAGTGGCATTTTATTAGTACACTTGTGCTCTCATTTTATACAACATAAGGATGATATTGTGAAATTCTTAAGAGAATATTGGAGCACAATTGATATTGCTTAAAAGTTAGGGGTATAAATGTTCTTAAAAAAACTCGAAAGGGCATAATAATCATATTTCATAAAATTTATATAAAGATATATATGTGATGTAAAAAGTTAACAATTTTAAACATAATTAAACTCTAATTAACGATAAGTGTCGTTGATTTATTGCTTCTCATAATATGATTATGATAATGTCTTCTTCTCTTATTATTGTTATAAGTGGATAACCTCATACACAATGTGGGAAGAGAGAGGCAATGCTCATATGGCAGGCATGGACAAGCAATAATGAGTCATTGACACATGTGAAGGAGAAGAGATTAAAGAGTACTATACTATGGGTTAGAATGAGACTAGATTATGAATATTTATGAAAAACTTTGTATTTTGTTAATTTACTAGAAATTACTTTTTGTTAAAAAATGGACGGTTGAACCAGTGGTTTGGTTCAATTGGTTCAACCGGATTTAAGCGGTCCAATCGGGTTTTGATTGGTTTTATTTTCTGAATAAAAACTGGATGGTTAGTCCGTTTTTCTCCGGTTCTTGTTTTAACCGGTTCAACCGGCTGGTTCGTTTCGGTTTCTAAAACCTTAATATTTCATTCATAACCACCGCTCAAAGATTCAGGTTTAGCCTGCGCTGAAACTCACGAGATGGCTTGGCATCATCCTCTAAAAATATGCGGTGAGAGAATAAAGCTGGACTAATCCCATAGAGATATGCTACTGACCACTCGATTAACTTGTGGTTTCTTTCAAGGACATCCAACATGTGAGATTCTTCATCATCAGTCAAATCAATAGAGATTATGACCAAAATCATTTTAGGCTCTCCAACAAGGAATCAGTACTTCATACTCTGAGGTAAAGATTTTAGATCTAGGTGGAAGGGAACGTGGATATATGGCTTTTTGAGGGTCTGTGTGAAAGCAACCAAATCGATATGTGAAAGCCCGCTCTTCTCATCTGATTAGACATGAGACTACTCAATTGATAACTGACAAGATTATTCTCGTACGGTCTCTAGGTTGGTTGGAGGCTCTACTGTAAAAGTTTGAAGCGAAAGAAACTCGTCAAAACACTGTCAGTCGACATCCTTTGAATCTGACTAAATTGGAGTCTGGTCCTCAAATAGCAGTCAAAACTTATCTATCTCTGTCTCCATATTGGCTATCAGATCTATAGAAGTCTGAAACTCATCCAAACAATACAAATTTATTCTACTTTAAACGTGAGGGATCACTATCTAAATCCATATATAATGTCTTTTTCATTAGAATCTACTTCATCAGCCTCAAAAATATTCTGATCCATGATGGTGCTCTCCGAACTCCCATCATCTGGTAGTTGACAATTCAACTCATCTGAAAAAGTGACGAGAATATGTAAATGCGTTTAACCAAACTGCTTCATCATCTGTAATCACAAAATTGTAATCGTGGTGAATGTCTTGCTCTGCATCTGATGTCTATTCGAACTGAGTCTGGCAATGGATTCCTCGATTGTCTCTATCTGTATACTTTCACCTTTGACGTAAAAATACACCTTCCATTTACCATAGTCAAACACAACCTTCGTTGTCGCCAGGAAAGGACGGTTCAATATGATTCTGTTATCAGTCACACATTTAGGGATCTCCATGTACAATACAATGAAGTTCATAGGGAATTGCAAATCCTTAATGGTGATGATAACATCCATGAGCAACACATTTGTCCTCCTGACCGATCTATCAACAAATTGAAGAACTGTCATTCTTGGTCTGAGAGGTCCAAACTCGAACTTATCGAGTAAGGAAGAAGGAAGGAGGTTGATCGATGAACCTCTATCTAATAGAGTACGATCGAGCTTCTGCTCCTAAATCTAGCATCTGACATATGGAGCTCCTATATCTTGATTCTTATCCAGAAGTCTGTTTTGGATGGCATGGCATGTTGCTTTGGTCAGCACATGGATCTCTGAGTAGTGATTGTCTCTCTTCTTCCTGCGGACTGTGGTCTTGTCTCGAAGTCATTTCTAGAAGAGAGGGATCTGAGTCAAAACTTTTGAGGGTGTAAGCTGTATATTGAACTTGTCTATCATACTATCGTTGAACTCCATAAGTTTTTTCTTTTTGGGATTTTCTCATTTATCACCTTTTCTTGAGCAAAGTTCTTGATGAAAAGGGATCAATGCATCCTCCTCAGATGTATGAGGGTTAGATACAAGAACATGTCTCTTCGCATGTTTGTGGCAGGATCCTTTCAAGACATCAGACTCACCAAAAGATGAACTAGAAGAAGAAAAAAAAGAAACCTTTCCTTTATTTTCTTTTTGGATTTTCTATTTTGTACATTTTTGTATTTTTGGACATCTTCATCAATGTATAAGAGATAAGGTAAAACGATTGGTATATCTGTACATAAAGACTTCGTGGCATCAACACCACCATCAACATCATGAATACCAACATCAACACAACTGGCTCTGTCGTCAAGGTTGTCAACATCGGCACGATCATCTACATCTCGGAATATGACATCATTAACACTGTCCTTTGGCTCATCCGACTCACCTAAATCATCATGTTCATCATCCTGTTGCTTAGATGAGCCGCTTTATTGATCAGTCGAACATTGAGAGGCAGTCGTGAGGTCTCACATAGCGGACCTCAATCGCTGAAGTGACCGATCACAAGAGTCAACCAATTAAATCAACAATTAACCCACAGAATAAAATATTCAACATTGCAAAGCAAGCGAGTGGATCAAAATTTATTATAAACCCTACCAATAGATGTGTGTAGTGTGCAAGTATGTGTAGGATATCAGACATAGGGAACACACAGGTGTAACGGGGTTATTATTATTTATTTCTAAATAATAATTTATGAATCGTATATATAGCTGCACAATATTCACTTAGTGTTTTTGTGGGTTCTTATTTATTTATTTATTTATTATAATTATATTTTTAAATTTATTTTTTTATTTTTATAATTATATTTTTAACTTTTAAATTTATAATTTTTATTTCCTTATTATATTTTTCTGATTTTTAATTTCTTTTTTTCCATATATAGTAATTATATATACCACTATATATAATTTGTTCTACATATAAAATACATATAATAAATATGTAAAACTTAGAAAATACAAATAAATACAGTCCTTTTTATTTTCTTAAAGGATTTATAATATATTATAAGGTACTTATAATAATTAATAATAATAAGTATATATAATATATAGGTGTATATAATCTATATAGGGTATCCTAATTGTAAATATATAGTCAAAAATTATAAAATGAAATATTTTTGTAATTTTCAATAATTATTCTACTTTTGATAATTTTAGGTGATTTCTACTAATTTTTATTTATTTTAAAAAGTAAAATATCCCAAATCAGGAACTAATTAATTATGCCGAATTATTTTGAGAATTAAAAATACTAAATAGGTCCAAAATTTCTTTAAACTAATTTCAATATATAGTAATATGTATATATACAATTATAGGACATAAAACTATTTTTTGGGATTTTTGAAAATATTTTATAAATTTTTTAGGGTTAGCAAGGGTTTGTGATTTTTTTATTTTCTTTTGATACTTTTTGTGATTTTTTTCTGTAGTTCTAAATATAATAATAAACACTAGGTATTTTTTTGGAATTTTACAAAGATTTTTTTGTTATTTTTTCTATTTTTTAGCCAAATAAGGAATAAATATGATCTTTTTGATTTTTAATAAATAGAAAATGCGTGAAAATGCTAAATAAAATATATAGCATGGATGAACATTTAATCGGGAATTTATCCCTATCTTTTCATAATTTTTGGAGCACTACAACTATTTATATATAATAAAAATGCAAAAATAAAAATCAATAATCTGGTAACGACATATTTGAAGTAATAAATAAATATGTGGTACTGCTTGAAAAATACCAAAGTTTTTGAACTACAAATTGATTGTTTGATACTAAATAACAATTCCAAAATCTAGGGGGTACAAGTACAAAATGTCCACTCACGTGGGGGTTTACGAGAAGTGACCTGATAGAGGACTAACTTAAATATTCAATAGTTATTAGGAAACGAACCTGCACATTCCTCATCAAAGCCATAATGGTCCCTCCTACTTGTAGACCTTTTTAGGTTAGGAAAATCAAAGTTGTTAATTGTTGATATATACAAAAAAGCATAATTTACAAAATCAAATTACATATGGGTTGTTTTGGGAGAGAAGCCCTCTCTGCTCTTCCTCTCGTTTCTGGACCTTTCTGGGGAAATCCAACCATCAGAGCGATGGGAACTCTAATACTGATGACCTCCCTCCTCCACCCTTGAGATGATCTGGAAGTGATCCATCCATTCTCCTTTTTCAGAAGAAAGCCTTGAAGAGGGATTTTCTTCAAGGACTTACATAACCATTACTTAAATACAAAAAAGGCGGAGGGGGATTTTGATATTTACTGCACTTATCGTCCATTAATCCATCATGTGTGGCAAATCCTATGCTCGAGAGAGGATGACACATCGGCTGGATTGGACTGATGAGGTAAGAACTTACGATATGTTCTTGATCCAATGACGTTCAAGGGTGTTGGAAGAACACCAGCGGGCTGAGTTTCGATCGCTGTGTGCTCCTGCCTCCAACTTCTTTTCTGAGCTCCGACGGTGGCTACGGCTTGTTGTTGTTCCTCCGCATGTGCAGGTGTGCTCAGCTGAGCTCCAAGCGGTTCAATGGAGGATCTGGGGCATATGGCTTCCTCGCATGAGCTGGAGGTGCTCCATGCATTCTACTTCCCTCTAGATGCCTCCTCGAGGCATCTAACCTGCACCAAAAAGTTCATCAGCTCAAGGGTTTTCTTCTCGACTGGTTGTTGAAGGTCGAAGCAATGGCTGGTGAAAAGGCGGTGTGGCTTCGACGGGAGGCGGATGGGAGAGCCCTGAATCGCCAGGTCCATGCAGGACCTGGGTTGATAAGGTGGGTGAGACACAAAGAAAATGAAGGGGATTTATATGGAGATAAAAAGGAGGTGGATAAGCGATCAGGGGATGATAATTTGGCCTGGAGCTCAAGCTGCAGGTCAAAACGATTTTTGAATTAATCCTAAACTATATGGCTAAAAGTAAAACTAAATAACATAAATTAAAATTGACCAATGAAATTACTTAGAGACGATGACAAAGGGCCTCGACTTAGCTGGACGGTCAAGGAAACAAAACCATAAGAGAGCTCCTCCAGTATCCACCCAAATTCTTGTTGTCACCAAGGTAAGTGAGCTCCGAGGATTTGATGGGCTAAGAATAGAAGAAGAGGGTGATGAATATGTGATTCATCACTCTAAAAGTTGAAAATAGAGCTTCATTCTAAAGTAATTAGTTGCATTCCTTCATTTATTCTGCATTATTACCATTCATTCACTTAGATATAATATCTGCATTTTAGCATGCATATTTGCATTAAATAAGAGGCCAAATTACCCTATAAATATCACATGTATATTACCATATTTTCTCCTATTTTTATTTATTTTTCACTAACTTAGATTTAAATAAAATCATATGTAGTGTATATATTACTAACACTAATAAATGAAAAATATGAAAAAATTATTAACATGTAGAATTGATCAATAAAATCCAAACTCTAGTTTGAGATTAAAAAACCTTAAAC
Organism: Ottelia alismoides; assembly: GCA_037367405.1. NCBI lineage: Eukaryota > Viridiplantae > Streptophyta > Magnoliopsida > Alismatales > Hydrocharitaceae > Ottelia > Ottelia alismoides. The sequence goes on from JAZKJV010001721.1 coordinate 649,538, forward strand.
GTGAATATCTCTCTCATACAACCTCCTATGGATGCCTACTCAGGTTTGAACTAATGTACGTTCAATTAACTTCAAAACAAGATCAAATTCAAAAGAATCGACGTTCATATGTGAAACTTGGTTTTTGGCCCCTATTGTATATTGTACATGTTGACTAATTTGTCCTTATTATTTTATGTACAAAAATAATTCTATTTGATTTATTTCTTTTGGATTTATTTTCTTTGATTATTATTTAAATAAAATATGCAAAAATTCAAAATAAATTGAAGTAAAAAATCAAAGAAACTAAATCAAAGAAACTAAATCAACCTTCCCCTTATTTTATCTCTTTATTTTTCTTAATTATAAACATCCAAAAAATAAATTAAAGTGTAAATATTTATTTTATATTTTCTCTAATTCAATTTTGATTTTTATCTTATTTAAAAATGATAAAAAATTTGCAAAACACAAAAATGAGGTATTTTATATCTAAAGAGTACCACCAAAAATACTTTTTGTACATATGATTATTTTCGTTTTAGGTCCTTCATAAGAGTTGTAGATATCGTCGAGACGAACAACTATGTGTTGAACAATTTTTTATTTAACTTCTTTTGTTATTTCTTTTCTAATTTTCATTGGATTTAATTGGAGATTTTCTGGGAGTGACACGTGTCAACTCTTGGAGCTGCCACATTGTCACCCCTTATTTTATTTTGTTTTTTATTTTTCTTGTTATTTTGTTTTATTTGTCTATTTATTCATTTATTTATTTGTTTATTATTATTATTTATTTTATTTATATCATTATTTATTTATTTATTATTTTATTTAATAATTTATTTTTAATTACTTTATTTATTTATAATATTTATTTAATTATTAATTATATTTTATTTTTTATTTTTTTGTTTTTATCTCTCCCCTCCATATGGCCACAGCCATTGCGGGTGCCACGTTGCACCCCCATTCCCCCCATCTCTACGCTCGCCCCGCGTGGCGGTTGCGCGCCCGCTGCCTCTATCTCTCTCTATCTCCTCCGTAGGACCCACACCTCCCATCTCTCTCCCTCGGTCCACAACCACCTGCGACCACACACTTTCCTCCTTCCTCTAACTCCCTCTGCCTTCTGCAGTGAGCCCAACCCCCGTGGCCCCCATACCTCTCCCTGTCTCCACTATCTCCACTTCTCCCTCGCTGCATATTCTGCCACCGGCTCTTAAAAACCCACCGCCTTCAGCCTTGCACGATTATCCACCATCTTCGAGGAAGAAAACCACTAACTTCAGGCTTCCTACATAGGAAAGACGCAAGGGGACCTTAGAAGGCGACGACAACTACTCCAACTTGTCGAGATCAGGTGATGTTCAGCCACCACTATAGCTTCCTCTCTTTGAGTAGTCGCTGCCAAGCTCTACCCTCTACCAAGGCATCGAGCCAAGACACAGAGTCGAGCCTTTCTCCTCTCCTTTCCAGCTAACCTTCCTTCTTATCTTCTTTTACTTGTTTTCTTCTTCTTCATTCTCTTCTTCCTCCTCCTTCCTCTTCTATTTCCTTCGTTCTTTCCCTTTCTTTTTTCCCTTTGTCTCTCCCTCGATTCCCTTGCTTGAATATGCCACCATTTCCCGGTCATCCTCCTCGTCCACTTCTCCTCGACCAATCCTTCATCGCACCACACCATCGACGGTTCTGTTGCCCTCCGTGTCTCCATTGACAAAGACAACATTCAACTCCAGTAGCCACCTTCGTGCCTCGCCATCAACCTAGTCCTCAACTTAGGAGCCTACAACCATCGGAGGTGCTACGCTCCACCTCACCCCGACTGCCAACGATGCACCTCTTCCAAGACGACCTTTGGTTGTGTATCGACCAACGGAGCAACCTCAGCTTCCCTCAAGCACTTCACTGACATCTACTGCGACTCCCTTGGCTGAATTCTCACTCTCGACCTCGATCTAGCCCTCGATCGTAATTTCATCTCCGCTTGCACAATCCGTTGACCACCGTGAGCATTATCGTTGCAGCTCCATCCTTCAGGTGAACCCACATACAACATCGCCACCGTCGATCGCCCGTGTACAAACCCTCCGCACACCATCGATCCACAGTCGACTCTACCTGGCATCGTACGCTCTCCCAGACCCCCTCGGCCTGCATGCTCACCAACCTACATCTCCCCTCACGTGCGAGGCACGTGCTGAGCGGGGCACTTGCACAGAGGCCTCTGCTCTTCTAGCCATTATCCAGAAGGCCCAACCCTATCTAGGTCACATGATGCACACATGCCCCTTAGGCATTTTGCACAATCATCCCTCTTAGTATAGGTAATTGCAACGATCACATTTTTATTTATTTATTTCGTTCTTGTAATTACATCTATGCCTTTGTCTTTGGACCTTTATTAGAGTCTCATTTTATCATCATTTTATATTCTAAAAATTGTGCATTGTAGAACAACTTATGCTCTATCATTATGTACAATGATAATATTTTTGTGAGTGGTAATTTATTTAATAAAAAAATTTGGTGGAAAGCTGCAAATTTTACCCACCACGTGATTTGGTATTAATATTAAATTGATCATTGATCCAAAAATTCTCAAAAAGTCATAGTAGGAAGAATTTAGTATTTTTTCACAATGTATCCAAAATTCCTTGCATTTGCATGCATATCAAGGTCATAATAAAATAATTGATGATTTGAATAATTGATTTTTAGTAGGACCTAGAACAATTACTTTTAGAATTTATTAATTTTCTTGGATTCCTTTAATATAGACTTATCTAGGATAATTTTATTTCTAGGAAATAAATTGATATTCTATCTATTAAAATTAATTTAGGAAAAATCACCTTGCATGCATCATTAATTCATAAAAAATATTTTGCTTCCAGAAATTCCAAAAAATATAGTGCATGTAACTCATCATTTTTCACATTTTGACAAAGTTTTTAGATTTTTAGACTTCATTTAATTAAAATTTTATTTCAGCCCCTAAACTTTCTTGAGTTTGTATTTCATTTATTAATTGCATAAAAATTTAAAAAAATGCCTATCTAAGAACCTATATTCTTGATCGCCTATTAATCAACCTAAGGAGACAATTGTCTCCTTGAGTTCGACTATGGGCTTACTCAAGTAAAATAAAAATACAACCACTCGCTTTAATTGAATAGTTAATTTAAGCGGTCGTTTTGATCAATCTTATGTGCCCGAATTCTACAACGAGATGACATAATTAGTGAGGGCATTTTTGGGTCCTCAATTGGCACCATTGCTGAGAGGCACGACTTAGGTTGATTTTTAGAAAATTCAGTCATTAGGTTTTCCACCCCCGAGTAGTCTGACCCCTGATTTTTCTTGTAATTATCACTCTATTTATTTTCCTACATTTTTTATTTTGTTTCCTTTATCTTATTTTTGTCTATATCTTGGACTACCATCTTATTTTTTGTGCGAGGGACCCAACATGACAGAGCGACTGCTTAGGTGGTAGAGTATCTTAGAAGCATTTAAGGCTAGATTCTCTAGGTAATGCATAAAAATTAAGATCGAGTTGAGTCATGAGAGAGTGCAGAGTATATGATTTTATTTTCTACATTTATTAAATTTTACAATTAATTTTTAATAATTACACGTTTCCAACGGATTCTGGTCGGAATCTCACGTGTGTACGCAGAAATTGGATACTTATTTTTTTTATATGTCGAGACCTGATCAATCTCTGGTGAGGGTGGGGCTCGACTTGAGTGTCTCATAGGTTAGACCCGTACACACGACTCTTATAGTTTTTACTCTGGTTAAATATCATTTCATGTGCTCGTAAAATCTAGGACCACGCATTTACACATTTTATAAGACACACTTAGAATGTTAATTTAGTCAAATTAAATACATATTCGTCCCGACTAATAGAAGTTCCTGCTAGGTGCGGCTTCATCATCTACATTCATACAGAATAAAAAATTTTCAATTTTCTATTGCATCTCACATGTAGAGCGTGAGGGTCACTGTAAGTCTTCTGAACTAGGCATGCACCATTATTTTATCATTACATCAGCTTTTCTTGACTTCCTTCCCCTTGGTTTTACAACTTAGGATTAAAGAAAATCAGAATTGTTCATTAGGCATGCCTTGTGTGGAGGATTAAATTTAGTGAAAATAAAACTTAAAATCGGGACTGCTAATATAACTTCGACCAAAAAATTGACTAAAAGTAACCCTTGTATTCGGGAGAGCAACCCTGTCATTGTATGCAAGTACTACCTCCAAACAGGGTGGGTAAGGTTGCAACCACTAAGGTTAGAGACCAAAAACCTGTACTTGCCCCCTAAGTCTCCATTTCCGACTCTCGCAGATTTGGGAGCTGCAAGGGCTTACCTTCAACCTTAGACTACATTTTGGTTGTGTAAGCATGTACGTCTCCTTTGGGGTGTGATATTGAACCCGGCAGCTCGAGAAGATCACCTCATTGATTGGGAGCATGCAGGAGTACCGTTGGGCATAAGGTGACTCACCATGTGTGCTTGCATAAAAAATTATTTTATCACTTAACTAAATCTGAAAATATAACGGTCGGATCTTTGCAACCATCACTTTGTTAAATTAATGAAACTCGGGTCTTCTCTTGCATTTGTTTTTGTGTCTGTTTGTGTGTGTTTTCCTTCCATGTAATTTCACGTTTTCTCCTCGATCTGCTTCCATTCCTTCTCGAAGATGTCGGCTCATCGATTTCCGCACCGATCATCTTCACCATCTTTCTCTTCCATGAACCATCTCTTAGAGATGGATCCTCCACCCCATTTCAACTTCGATGTCGTACCTCGGACCGTCTTCCTAGCCTCTTCCTATTCCTTCCAGCGGAATCTGCTCTTTGAGACAGTTTCTCAACAGTCACCCTTATTCTCTCCATTCCACCCCAATTCTAAAGATAGAACTTCGATTGACTTCCCTACTTCTCCGCACTTCCCACCTACCTCACCTCTTTACACTGTGGATCCACTTCCATCTTGGGTTGGTTCACCTAATTGCTGGTGCTTGCTATAATCCAGGAATCATTTGAAGACCAGGATACTGCTGAGACAAATGATTTGGCAGAGTTACCTAACCTCATAGACTTCATTTCCTCTTCATATGAATGATGGGATAGGTCAACAAATCACACATGCACATCCTAACCGCATGACTGGAACTTAGGGTATCACATGGTCGAATAAACAAACCAAATGGAGAGGCCTGCACACTATGATTTTTAGGACTTGATTAACTTTAGTGATCAAGCTCACATTGAACAACCATTAGGAGAGCCGACAGATATAGGGGATTGGACTCATGAGTTAGATCCACAAATCACTTTTATATCGAATCCATTATATGAGGCTCCAACCAATATCTGCCACATGGATGGTCTCTACTAGACTCAGCACTACTTGCCAGAGTCAAGGTATGCCGAGTATGAGACTTCTAATTCTCAGTAGTATCCCCCAATTGAGTAGAATTTGCCCATGATTTGTCATTGGAACATAATAGAAGATGACATTTCCAGTATTGTCAAAAGACATGAATCAATTGAGGACAGGTTGAGAAATGTCACCGACCTATTGATTTCACATGTTGTAAGTCTGGGTATGAAAATGGAGAATGACATGATTGTACTTGATGTTGAAAACCAAGAGAACACTAGGGAATCCACACTCTGTGTAGCTGGAGTCAACTCTACCTCCCTCTTCTACTAACCACTTTCCCTCCAATCTCGAGTCTGCATAGTATCCCTCCCCTCCTTCACATATCGAAAATATCAAAAAGTAAAATTCCAAAAAGACCAAAAAATTGAAAAAAAATCTCGAAAAAATAGAAAATGGAAATGACTTAAAAAATGGATCATGAGGGAAGTGCTCGTCGAGGAATTGATTCTTAAGCATCCTTTATCAAAGGCCATAGATCACTTCCCCAACCTCAAAAGATTTGTGAAGAGTAAACTAATGCCCAAGAGGCCGGGCAATAAGTGAACAAGGATAGAAAGACATTTAGTGTTTATGGACACCTCCTTGGTGATGGGGAGAAAGACCAAGAGTCACAGAGTGAAGCGACTGCCCCGAGTTGAATCTGGAATCAAAGACACCATTTTTACCCATGTGAGAATTGATGATAATATCCTCTCGACATCCGTGTTTGACAAGCTCAAACTCGGACCACTTAGGAAATCGAGAGCGATCATTCAGCTAGCTGATCGATCAATCAAACAGTCGAGAGGAACCATTTCAGTCATCATTGCTTTCTGAGGTGCCCAACTCAAAGTGGACTTTACGGTCATTGATATTGAGCACCTAAGAGAGTTTACCCAGTTTCTGATTATTTTTGGGAAGTTGTTCTTAACCTTAGCTAAAGCGATAATAAATTGCGAGACTCGGGAGATCGATTTCCCTACATTGGGTACACACCGATCACACATGACCTTTGGGGACACACTCCAACTTGAAGCAACCCGCATAGTCGCTAACAGTCGTGACCATCTAGAAATAGATGAGTCCCACCTCTCTACTACACCTGAGATACCAACTATCAAGCTGACCACTGGATCAGAGACACCCCATACATCCATGACTCCCGCTGCTTACATCACTACTAAGGCGAAGGCCAACTAAGAGCACTAGCACCTACTCAGGATGTGTACTGACCTTATAGGAGTATTGCAATCTATATGGGGACTAATCTGATGAGGAAACCCATGGTAAGCTGATGAATCTCCATTTCATAACCTTTATTCTATCAATTTGGCCTAAAAACCCTAGTAAATGCAGGTAGATACCCATAATTCATGCATTTTATCATTCATGCATTGTTGTGTAACTACTGTATAAATATAGGTTTTAATGGCAAAATTATGGAATAAAGAAAAGAAAATAAAAAGAATAAAATACTGAAGACACTTATAATGTGTTAAGTGGATCAGCCAACGCCGTTGGATCTATGCCTGTGTTGGGTATTTTGTGCTTTTCACCCAGGTGTTTGTATTTGAATATTTACACTATAAACTTTCCTCTGCTTATATTTCTTTTTGTAAATTTTGCAAAGATCCCCCATAACCTTATCTTAATTACTATTTGGCCCGTGCCACATCATCTCACGTGACCCCTCATGTGAGGTGGTGATTTTGCTGGCGGACCCCTACAGTTTTTGGTATTTATATTTAGTCTTGAAACTTTTAAATTTAGTTATAACATTTTTGTGAAAATTGCATATATGCCCTTGAACTTTCTGATATTTACATTAATGCCCCTACTAGCATTGCATTTTCTCTATGTTGTTAGTATTTATTTTAAATAGCAATTAAAATTTAAAAATTCTCAAAAAATATGTGTATGTTACTGATTGCACATTCTTTCACGCACATATTTTAGTTTGCAATTTTAGGACTTTTATTATTTACGAAAAATAAAAAAGTGCCTATTTTGTCCTTGATTGTAATAGAAAATACATAAAAATAATAAAAATGTTTTGAAAAATTCCTCAAAAAAATATATTTTATTTATTTATGTATGTATTTGCCCCTCCAAAATAAAATTCATTAAAATATATAAAAGAAAACTCCAAAAAATAGAAAAATGTTTAAAAATCCTTATAAAAATGTATAAAATTCCTAAAAATTCTAAAAATTGTGTTTTCTGGTTCCAAATTTTATATATTATTATTATTTTAAAATTAATTTGGAGAGATTTTGACTCTGTTTTATATTTTTTACCTCCATTTTCATTTCATATATTTACTTAAACCTTGTTTTAGGGTATTTTTAACTTTAAAAATATATAAAAATTTGCAAAAATTCCTAAAAATAGTAAAAAATCGATTAAACCTCCAAAATATTTTATTTTCATATTTTCGACTATTTTTATTAGTATTTATCTCTACCCTAGTCCATATTATATATATATATATATATCCTTTATATAACTTTATATATAACTTAAAAGAAAAGGAGAATAAAAAAAAAAAAATATAGAAAGAAAAAATAAAATCTGAAAATTAAAAATCAAAATACAAAAATATAAAATCAAAAATAAAATATAAAAAAATTAAAAATTAGAACCCATAAAAATATAGACACATAATTCTACAATCACTTTTGTGCTTCATTGCCCCGATCTAGTCATTTGCTCCCTGTGTTCGACACTCTACATACTTACACTATACACACATTATGCAGAGTTATATAAACTAAATTTTAACTCCACATTACTTATTATTACTTTATTATCATTGTGGGTTAATTGTTGATTAATTGGGGTTTAGTGTGAGGTCATCTTAGCGATTGTTGATCTGCCTTGTGGATTACACAACGTCCGTAAAACCCCGATTATCAAATGACATCATTACCGGGGAGCACGTCGCTTAGATTGGCCTTTTGCTTGATTTTGATTGTTTGTCTAATTTTGCTTTATTTATTTTATTTTATTTATTTTATTTTATTTGTCTTGTTGAATTGTATAATCCCCCTCTTTTGTTGACTTCGTGCGAGGTACCGCGTATCAAGGGAGGCACTTTACTCAATGCACCTGTGCACCCACGTGAAGCCGGATTCGGCTTGACCTAGCACCAAAGTGAACTTGGAGGGAATTTTGAAGACAATTTTTTGTATTTATTTGAGCATTTATTTATGTAATTTGAAGGGAGAGAGAGACTACTTGAACTTGTAATAAACAGGACTCTCCAGGACACTCTGCCACTTCACGAGGTCCAGTGCTCAAGGAATTGTTCCTTTGGGGGCCTCGTCGGATTTTCTGTTGTTTTCTTCGTCTTTTTTATTTTGTTTTCTGATTTTGTTTTATTTACTTTGTGTGATTGAGCCCTAGGTATAGGATTGCTTGTCGATAGTCTTAAGGCCAACCACCTAATATTTTGCATCTACCTATAGATTCGTTTGGACTTAGGCAAAGATTAAAAATGCTCTTCACTTAGTTTTGAGACTGCGTGCCCAGAGAGGTCGCATACAATGCGTGCAAGACCCGTTGTGGCGGGCACCGATTGGCATCGAAGACCGAACCTTGGGTCTCTTCTCTAAGTGTTTAGCATATTGTTCTTCATGATAATGGCAATTACTCATCTAGGATGATTTCATCGGCTGCATTTGCATATAGATAGGTTTCAATTCTGTTGAGCATCTTGCATGTAGAGTGCTGGAGGCAAGGTGAGCATTTCTCTTTAGCATTCATCATCGATTTGCTGCTTGCATTGCTTTTCTGACTCCCCCTCTTATTTTTGATCACTTAGGTGCTTAAAGGAATTGATCCCTTGTTAGGCACATGCATTCTTATTAAAAATTCAAAAAAGTGATAATCAATAGAATTGGGACTGCTAACGTTACTTTACCCTAAACTACATTAAAAGGAAAAAAAAACGTTGTTTTGGGCTGAGTAATTCCCTCATTGTCTTCGGTTTACTTGCTCGCATACACACTAAGGAGTAGTGCCAAAATCCCATTCAGCCTCCTAAGTGTTTGTACAACTTTTTAGACTTCTCACCTAACTCTGAAACAAACAAGATAAAAAGACCGGACCTTCACGGTCTCTACCGAGTTGAGTAGGTGGATTGAGAGGTGTGTTTGTTTTGTGTGAGTTTGCTTGTGATTGTATGTGTGCATCTTAGATCGCCTCTGTGCATTTGCACCTTTTTTTCATCTCTTAATTTGACCTTCGTGCTCTCCCGGATCATTTTCCTTTTGTTTCGAGATGGCCGACTGGAGCTATTTTTATCCGAACTTCGCGGATCCCTCGTACACTCCAGTCGGTCCACCTTCTTTCTTCCAGTAGGACTTCTCTCTTGATTTTTGTACACATCCGCCTCAGCCACAGTATTCATGACGTGTATTTTTATCCACCTCCACCCCCACCTTCACATTTTTCACATCCACCCGAGGACTGATCTGTTGGAGTCACCTCTCACGATTTCCACACTTGAGACCTTGAATCAGATGATGGAACATATGAACTCGAGGATGATTGGTATATTTACCATAAATAAGAACCAGACTGACGCTCCATTCTTTGAGGATATGGATTCACTTGAGGACCATCATGAGAGCTTGCAATCGCAAAAAATACAAAAAATGAGAAAATTTTAAAAATACAAAAGATTTCAGGAGACCTTGGTTGATTCAGACTGTGAGGCGAGGTCTGATCTACCAGATCATTCACCCACACACTCATTCACATCTTGTCCCACCTTTGACCCTGAGGATGCCACTGTACAGGATACTCTTGGCATTCCTCGTATATATGATGATTCTGATCTCCTCCCTTGTATGAAGGAGGTCCAAAAATTAAAAAAATATTGACTGAACCCGAAGTGGTGACCACTATTCATTAGATCATTCAGGCCCCACTTCAGCAGGCCATGACCCAATTATCTGCTCCTCAACCCAAAAGAGAAAGCAGAGGAGCAGATCTGAGCATCATATCTTGACCATGGCCACTGCCTACGCCATCACCCATTGCCCAATATCTAGGAAAGGAACACTGCTACACCATTCATTAGTTGCACCATCTCTGACCACACATGTGATAACACTTTCCTTGATGGCGATGCTTCTATTAGCATCATACTGTTCTCGTTGGTACAGTCTCTTCATTTAGGGCCTCTAAAGAAAACAAGGATGATAATTCAGTATGTTGATGGATCTATCAAGAGGTCGAAGGGTATTCTAGAGAACGTCGTCATTTCCGAATCATGGCATGAGTTATACAGTTGACTTTTTGGTATTGCCCAAGGAGACCTCCACTGGGGAGCACTCTCCAATCATCTTGGGATGACCATTTCCTTGCCTTTGCGAGCATCGTTATTGATTATGTATAAGGAGAGATTCTCTTCCATCCTGTTGACGAGAGCGAGGTGATCATCATTGCACCCATCGCCGATCAGAGACCTGCACCTAATGCACCTTTACCTATCTTAGCAGACCCCGAGGACCATGACCTTGATAAGATGATCAGAGACTTTTATTATCTGTTGGATTCCACTAAAACCCCATAATTCCTCCCCATGGAGGAAGACTCAGAAAACATGGACCTTAGAGCTCCTTCTTCTAGTGGCGGTGTGTTAATGACATCCGCAGGATTTACAAGACCGACACCATTGAGCGGAGGGCAGATATTGATGAGACTAAGGATGAATTTGATCTTGTTGCTTTTATCTAGATTTTCGGGCCTTTTAATGAGAATGATGACCCGGTTTAGACTATAGAGCATGAACATGATTCGACTACTTCCACTGATGGGTTCGTGCCTTTTGGTTTTGACTTAGGAGAGACCTCGCAGGATGATCTTGACTCTACTTCATGAGTTCGTCGCTTTTCACTTCGACATCTGCGAGACACCCAAGGTTGGACCTAGTCATACCTCTTCCACTGACCCGTTTGTACCTTATCATTCTGCGATTATTGAGGATCTTCACCAGGTCAATCCTGATCGGCTTCTGTCCACTGTAGATCCTGATATTGACCACCATCTTGTTAGATCCATTCCTAAATGATCTCGTAAGAAGGTTCTCTTTCGACCTTCTTGACCTCTGTATATCCACTCTGTTGTATATTCACTTACGTTTATCTCTATCCATCTCCCATTTTGCTCCTCCACCCCATTCTCGTGTGTGCCTTGCTTAGGATGTACTTTGTCCTAAGTATAGGGGGGTGGATGAGCCGAGTGTTCAGTCTTCGTTCCGTTTCGTCACTCTTGTTGTTGCCTATACTTAGGGCTTCTTTTACCTAAGTATAGGGGGAGTGATGTGTACATTCTACTCGATCTGTTCCTCCATCTTCAGGTATCTTTTCTTCTTTTCTTCATTTCCTTTTCTTTTTCTTTTTCTACCGAAAAGGTGTCGCCCCTTTCTGTCAGTCTTCTATACTTAGGATGTACTTTGCCCTAAGTACAGGGGGTGTGCACCTCGATTTCTTCTATTCTTTGATCCTCTCCACTATCTCCTCTTCTTGTATATACTTAGGGATATCTTACCTTAAGTATAAGGGGAGACAGTCTGAGTACGATATGTTCATTCCCACCCTTGACCCTCCCTGCTTTGTGTACAATATGCTTTACTAAGGATTATTTGATCTTAAGTATAGGGGGGACGGTTGACTTCTCATTCGTTCATTCCTTTATTCTTTAGAGTTTTCTATACAAAGTACGAGTTATGTCTTCTCTTTTCTCTCTGATTAGTGAGGACATAACTCAAGCTAAGTATATGGGGACGTATATATTGTGTATATACTTTAGCCAAAACTCATACCTTCGTATTTTTAAAATAATAATTATGGCAAAAACACTGTTAAATTCATTAATCACTTAATAAAAGATGCATATTATTCCTCAAATTCTTTGTGTAATTACTGATTATTAAAACAAGTAAAATATTTTTTGCAAAATTCTTAAAAATAGTTGGAAAATTCTTTTGAAAAATCATTTGAAAACTATTTGGAAAGCATGTTGTTCAATATTTTCAACCTTTGTAAAAACGTGTTATTTGTAAAAATTCTTTTATTTATGTGAAATAAAATTATTTGAAAAACTATTTGTAATCAATTTTGAAAAATGGCTGCAAAACTATTTTGAAAAATCTAAATATACTGTTTGAAAAAAACTTTGCAAATTGATTTCCGAATATATGTAAATATTTGTAAAAATTATTATTTGTAAAAATTATTTTGGACTATAGTTTTCAAAATTCATTGTAAAATGATTTTCAAATAAGTTTGAGGAATATATACATCACTCCAAATTTATTTACATATTTCTATAAAAATTATTACTTACCCTTTGTAAGTTCTTAAAACTTAATTCTTGTAAATATAAGATGCATCCCCGTGTAATATTTGTACCTCATTTTTATCCAAAAAACTTTTTTTTCAAAAAATCCAAAACATTTGCAAAACCAAAAATACCAAAAATAGTTGCAAATATTTTTGAAAAATATAAAAAATGCATATGCATTATCTTTTTCCAAAAATCCATAAAAAGGTTAAAATCTTTCAAAATTGCATCACAAAAATATGTTCTGCATAGAATTTGCATATCATTCGCATTTTTCGAATTGAGTTTGGTAATTGAACAAGTCTAAATAAAATCCAAAGATTGGAGCTTAGTTGGACCTTAAAACTACCTAATAACATGAACCTTATAGAAGCTGGAATTGAGGTACTTTAGGAAGAAGTTGACTTAATTCTTTGAGGATCTTGAGAGTTGGTTAAATGGATTCTTGATTGCCTAAGTAGAGTATTTCTAAGCACATGCACGACTCTTGTTGATAATGACCTAACTTGGACTCCTGCACCTTTCACATGACTCAACTCAGTTGGAGTGGTGAGGGGATTGGATTTGCCGGTATGAGATGCACACAAGTGGAAACATTTGTCCTCCACTAGGGAGGGAAGTGCACCCCAACCCGCCCAGTGGCGTTGATGTCTAAGGACAGGAGAGCGTGGGTTGCAATAATGCTTCAAAAGAGGGATAGTCTATTGGCTCAAGAGGAAAAACTCCTTATGTAAATGCTGCTGTAAATAGTATTTCGAAAAAAACTCCAAAAAGTGGACATGCCTGATTGAAAATAAAATGGCTACCGGAGTGTACATATTTGCATCGTCAATAAGCAAGCTTGAGCTTCAAAGTCAAATCATGTGAGCTTGCAGCTGGATGACTACACTAGTCTTGCAACCTAGGATAGGTAGCTACACTGGCTACCGTCCATTCTTCTCTTGACCCCTTCCTCTTGAGATGGTTGTCACTTGAACTTAGAAGGGAATACCCCGCTCCTCGAGGAAGGAGTTGCAGGATTGGGAATCACTGGGTAGTCATGATGGAGAAGTCAGTCTCTTTGTCATTTCAATTGAGGAGAGCCACTATCACATACACTATACGAGTCAGATTCATAGTCATAAGGGTTGAGTTGAAATATTCTGACATGGTTACTGAGGAGACTTGAGCAGAGTTTTGGGATTCTCGAAGGCTGTTGGATTTCAAATCTAATTCTCATTAAGGTTCCGCGCGCACTAAAATTCCAGAGGTCTGACTTAAGCTCCAAACTTTGATTTTGTGAAGACAAGTTTGATAATTAAATTCAATCCAATTTCTTTCCTTTTCTTTTCTTCGTTTTTATTTTCTACACATATTGCATAAATGTTTGCTAGGGACTAGCAAAGGCAAGTATAGGGGGTGATGAATCTCTAACTCATCGCCTTTATTCTATCATTTTGGCCATAAAAACTAGAGTAAATGCAGGTAAATACCCTTAATTCATGAATTTTAGCATTCATACATTATTGTGTAATTATTGTATAAAATATATTTTTAATGCCAAAATTATGGAATAAAGAAAAGACAAGAAAAAGAATAAAATATTGAAGATATTTTATGACCCTAAACCCTGAGACCTAGGCATCTTGATGACTAGGTCGACAAGGAATAACGTAGCGGGAGATAAGGGTCCAAAAATACAATAAATTTCCTTTTATTTAATTCATTTTGAGACCTATTTTATTTTCCACTTCTTATACCTCAAATAAAGAAACTTTGTACATGAAAGTTATAGATTGTAAAATATAGAAAAATAGAAAAATTGATTTCATACAAAAAATAATATACATAGAAAAAGTTATACTCAGAATAAATTTTCAAAATCCCAACTTTCCAGACAGATATCTTTCAAATAAAACTCAAAATATATAAAAATCACCTTTAATTGTATATAACTTTTAATAAGCTATTAAATGAAGGTGGTTTCATATTTTTTGGAGTTAAGGCGTGAAAGTTAGGTTTTGGACCCCTATTGTATAATTTACCCAATTAAAATATTTATTTTATTTATTATTCAATATTTTTATATTTTTTTTATTTTTATAATTTCGTAAATATTATTTATAATATATGTACATATTAAAGCATGAATAAAACCATAAAGAAACCATTAAAATAAAATATGTATGTAAAATACATAGGGAAAATACCTATAAATGCACCTATATATTTAATATACCTATTTATTTGAGTGTATATAGTATATCAGAAAAATATAATGAAAATATATTTAAGTCTATAAAACTAAGTTATAATTATATAAAATAGTAAACTAAAATAATAAAATCTAAATACAAAATAAAAATAAAAGACTTATATATATAGATATGAATATACCTATAAGGTACCCCTAAAATGTAACTCTTAATTATAAATACCTAAATAAAAATAAAAATCATAATAAATTCTTGAGAAAATAATAAATATTTTTTATTTATAACTTAAAATTAATAAATTCATTTATTATTTTTAATTGAATTTTCAAATAATTTTGGGGAGAGTTTTTTCTAGTTGGTCCACGTGGACCAACCGACTCTCTCTGCCCATTGACCTCGGTCACTCGTGGACCAACCAGCTCTCTCTGCTTGTTGACCTCAGTTAACTCTCTGACTGAGATTTAC
The DNA here is from genome assembly GCA_037367405.1 of Ottelia alismoides. Taxonomy (NCBI): domain Eukaryota; kingdom Viridiplantae; phylum Streptophyta; class Magnoliopsida; order Alismatales; family Hydrocharitaceae; genus Ottelia; species Ottelia alismoides. The sequence goes on from JAZKJV010001721.1 coordinate 664,980, forward strand.
AGCTTATGACACCTAGCGACTCCTTCTATCCTTTCGCGTCGATTCCTTCTTGGATTTTTCTCCTCGTATGATGCTCTTACATGCCCATAGGTTTTCTCGAGGAATGGATCATTGATTCTCGATATTTTCTTCATTTTAGGAGCCCGCATCACTACTCTGTACAAAAACCCTCTCCGACTTTCATTGATTTTTTGAACTTCCTTTGACTAGCTAGGCCTTCCCTCTCTTGCTCTCCAGACTGGAGGTTGTGACAGGATCTCCGCCATCCAGGGAGGTGGCGTCGCACGTGATCTAGGGTCGTCTCCACCATCTCTGGCAGTTCCCATCGCCGTGAGGTTTCTTCATGGCTCTGGCCACTGAGGTCCATCTTCTATTGCATTTTCTAGTGTCAATTTAGTCCTAGGATTATTTCGTGCATTTATTTTATCGCTTAATCACTTGTATTAGTTGTTATCGCTCCCCCATAGTTCGTCGGATCTCTACTCCGACAAACCTTCCATCCACGCTATTTTCCATCCATTCCACCCCGTTAGCACTGGGAACCCTTCCGTCTTGTTCTTGAGCTAACCTTGCAGGACCCAGGCGCCAAAGGACTCCATCTGGAGTCGATTTTGTGTTCATTGGAGGCACCTGGGATGCTCCTCCTTCTCCGACCTCACAATGGTGCTGCAGTCGTCGCCTCACTATTTTGAAGCTGCCTGTCACTTGAGGAACCTCCCAGGTAACTTTCTGTGCCATCTATAGCGAAGAAGGTGGTCGGAGATCGATGCTACGTCAAATCCAAACTCGCCAGCGATGAGTTCCTCCACCGTTCATCCACCATCGCCCAGAACCGTCTGATCCTTCCCTATTCATGTCAAGCTACAACAACCGTCGGATCTCAACGTGCCTTCACCGTCCGATCCCTCTAGGAGGTCTAATCATATCCACTCATCGTGAAGCGGTATCACAGCAGGACATGGCGCCACGTGTCAAGTGGATCAGCCAGCATCGTTGGATCTACAGTTGTGTTGGGTATTTTACGCTTTTCACCCAGGCATTTTTGTATTTTAATATTTGCATTATAAACTTTCCTCTGCTTGTATTTATTTTTGTAAAATTTACAAAGACCCCCGGAACCTTAGCTTAATTACTATTTGGTCAGCGCCACATCACCTCACGTGACCCCTCACGTGAGGTGGCGATTTTGCAGGCGGACCCCTATAGTTTTTAGTATTTACATTTAGTCCTAAAACTTTAAAATTTAGTTATAACTTTTTATGAAAATTGCGTGCAGGCCCTTGAACTTTCTGATATTTATATTAATACCCCTGCCATCATTGCATTTTCTCCTTGTTGTTTGTATATTTTGTAAATAGCAATTAAACTTGAAAAATTCTAAAAAATATGTGTATGTTCCTAATTGCACACTCTTTCATGCACATATTCTAATTTGCAATTTGAGGAGTTTTATTATTTATTAAAAAAATAAAAGTGCCTATTTTGTCCCTATTCGCAATAGAAACTACATAAAAATTATAAAAATGTTTTGAAAAATTCCCAAAAAAATATATTTTGTTTATTTATGTATTTGTAACCTCTAGACCAAAAATCATTAAAATATATAATAGAAAACTTCACAAAAAGAAAAACCATACAATTCCTTATAAAAAATTATAAAATTCCAAAAATTCAAAAAATCGTGTTTTCTGGTTCCGAATTTTCTTTATATTATTATGATTATTTTCAAATTAATTTAGAGAGATTTTGAGTCTGTTTTATATTTTTTCACCTCCATTTTAATTTTGGATTTTTATTTAAACCCTCTTTTAGGGTATTTTTGACTTTCAAAATATGTAAAAATCAGCAAAAAATCCTAAAAAATAAAAAATAGTAAAAAATTAATTAAAACCCAGAAATATTTTATTTTCTTTTTTTGGCTATTTTTATTGGTATTTATCTCTACCCTAGCCCATATTATATATATATCCTTTATATAGCTTTATATATAAATTAAAAGAAAAGGAAAATATTAAATATTAAATTTTAAAAAGAAAATATAAAATCGGAAAAATAAAAATCAAAATACAAAATTATAAGATTCATAAATAAATTTTAAAAAAATAAAAATTAAAAACACATTAAAGGTATAGACACATAATTCTAAAATCACTTTTGTGCTTCATTGCCCCGATCTAGCCGTTTGCTCCACGTGTTCGACACTCTACATACTTACACTATACACACATTTTATAGAGTTAGATAAAATAAATTTTAATTCAACATTACTTTTTATTGCTTGATTATCATTGTGGGTTAATTGTTGATTAATTGGGGTTTAGTGTGAGGTCATCTCCACGACTGTTGATCTGCCTTGTGGATTAACATGACCTCCGCCAAATCCCGAATATCATCAGCCCCTTACATACACTACCTCCCAGACCTTCATTAAAGGAGACAACCATGACCAAATTGACCCTTCCCAAAAACAAGGTTGCTTCATCTGCTTGTCGGTTATGCAGTGAGAAAAAGTCTAGAATTGATTCCTCGAGGTGTTCTCCCGAACCTCTCAAGGCGTGTCACTCTCTCTCTCTCTCAATGCTTCAGGTTCTCGAAAACTGACTACTAAAGTTACCTTCAGCATACCAGAGAAGGAATTTTCTAGGGATTCCTCATCGGATCTGGATGAGGATATTTATACGAGTGAGCTCAGTTCGACTGCTCTTAAACCTTATCTGAGCAAGTAGTCATGTGTCGACCCATGTTGGATGATCCCTTCACCTCACTATTATTCATCTGAGGATGATTCTGACAACAATACACCAATATATTCCTTACCTCCTCGTACATACAAGAAGGTTCAGTACAAACCTTTTTGATCCTTGTACATTCTCCCTCCATCGTGTATAGTCTTCTCCTTTCCCTCCATCCCTGTGATTCGTGTGACTCGCCCCGGCTCGACATCGTTGTCTTTTTATGTCTATACTTAGGATGAACAGATCCTAAGTATAAGGGGGGAGAGTAACCCGAATCACCACTTCCTTTCTTTTTCATTTTCTCTTTTTATATTTCCCAATCCCATCGGTTCTCATACTTCCTCCTATCTTATACTTAGGCTGAACAGAGCCTAAGTATAGGGGTGACCGATGCCCACCCTGTATATGTTCATCCATTTTTCCTCTTGACCTTGACCGCCCCATTTTTGCTCTTCTTCTATACCTATGTTGATCAGAGCCTAAGTATAGGGGCGGGTTGACTTCTATATTTCTATTTCGTTTCACTTTCCTATGCTTAGTACGAGCTATGTCTTTTCCTCGCTTCTTGTCCTCTGAAGACATAACACACGCTAAGTATAGGGTAGGGTGTATATATTACATATATACTTTACCCATAGCTCGTACTTTCGTGTATTTTTGTATATATTACGCAATAATTACGGGATGGGTAAAATTAATATTTTTAAATACATGTATATTTGTATAATTTGTATATTGTATACAAGCTGTAAAATTTATATAATGTGTATAATAATCTTTGTAAAACTTGTATAATCTTGTAAATTCCTTGTAAATTAGTACTTTTTTATAAATTTTTTTGTAAAATAGGAGGTATATCAAAAAATTAAAAACAACAACAAAAAAACCTTTTATCCAATAAAAGGGCTTCTTCTTTAATCTTGCATATCATTTTTGCATTAAAAAAATCATCTTGCACTTCATTTATATGCATTCCATAACATCCGCATTTCATTCGCATATCTTGCATATGCAATGTGGAAAGTTAGTTGGTTCTGAATCGAGTTTATGAATACAAATTGAGGATGATCTTCATTTGACCTTAATGTACTTAATTTTAGAGGAACCTTATAGAACTGGAGTTGGGACTTTTCAGGTTGAGTGACTTAATTCTTTGAGTCTACAAGACTATGTTCACATGTCATCATGATTGGTCTAAGTAGAATATTTCATGCACACACATGATTCTTTTAGACAGTGACCTAACTTGGACAAGCACTTTGCACGCATCTCTTCATTGATGAGGTGGTGAGGGGTAGAATCCTCTAGCAAGAGACTCACATAAATGGAAACATACACAGTCACTTCGAGTGGTCAGTGCACCCCAACCTAGTCTAATGGCATGGACGTCTAAAGACGGGAGCTGTGGGTTAAATAAAGATTCAGATGAGGGATGGTCTGCTGACACAATTTTTTCTAAGACCCCAAAACATGTGCGGAAAGAATGATTCTATATCTACAGGGGCACAATAATATCCATGCAATGCAACACTACTTTCCACCAAATAGAAGAAGATGTGTTCAAAAAAAGGAGAATAAAGTTATGTATATTGACCACATTGGTCCTGCTTCAGAGAGACTACAGATCTTCGTGGAGACTTGGCTACACTAGCTAACTCCACAAGGAGAAGTGACTACACTGGCCACACTCCACTTCTCTCCTTATACTTCTATCTTCTCCCCCTTCGATTGCGGACACACCACACACCTGAACTTTGAAGGAAATACCTTGATCCTCGAGGAAAGAGTAGTTAGACTAGGGAATTAGGGTCACCTTGCAAAGAGAAGGTTGTTCTTTGTCACTTCCAATGTGAAAAGCTATATTTAACTCATATAGTACAAGTAAGATTCATACCCATCAGAATTTGCGTATGAGGACTTGTTCTGACTTGAATGTTGATGCGACTTGAATAGAGACTTGTGAAACTTAAAGGTTGTTAGATCTTAAATCCTATTCCCAATAAAGTTCCGCCAAATGATTAACCCAAAGATTAGGTTGAGCTCCATTTTCACCTTTTATTCATGACTTTGTTATGGAACTCGAAATCATTTCACTTTTGCATTTCATTTTAGTTCCTAAGGAACGAGCAAGATTTAAGCATACGAGGTCGATGAATATATAATTCATCACTCTAAAAGTTAAAAATAGAGCTTCATATCCAAGTAATTAGCTTCATTCCTTCATTTATTCTGTATTATTACCGTTCATGCACTTGGAGATAATATCTGCATTTTAGCATGCATATTAGCATTAACAAGACGCAAAATTCCCTTGTAAATATCAGCTGTATATTACCATATTTTCTCCTATTTTTATTTATTTATTACTAACTTAGATTTCAATAAAATCAACTCTATAGTGTATATATTACTAACACTAATAAATGAAAAATATCAAGAAATACTAACTTGTAAAATTGACCAATAAAACCCAACCCTAGTTTGAGACTAAAAACCCTTAAACGTGAATATCTCTCTCATATGAATTAATGTATGTTCAATTACATTCAAAACAAGACCAAATTCAAAAGAATCAGAGTTCATATGTGAAACTTTGGTTTTGGGCCCCTGTTGTATATTGTACATATTGACTAATTTGACCTTATTATTTATGTATAAAAATAACTCTTTTTTGATTTATTTCTTTTGCATTTTTTCTTTGATTATTTTTAATAAAATAGGAAAAATCCTAATAAAAATTAAAGCAGAAATCAAACAAAATAAATCAAACTTAGTCTTTATATATAGTTTATACATATGTCCCCTTATTTTATTTCTTTATTTTTCTTAATTTTTAAAAATACAACAAACTAGATTAAGGTGTAAATAATTTTTCTTATATTTCCTTTAATTTTATTTTATTTTATCATATTTAAAAATGATAAAAAAAACGTAAAACACAAAAATTAGGTATTTCATATCTATAGGGTACCACCAAAAATATTTTTTGTGCAGATGATTTATTTTGATTTTAGATCCTTCACGAGAGTTGTAAATCTCATCAAGAAAAACAACTTTTGTGTTGAACACTTTATGATTTGAATTTTCTTGTTATTCCTTTTCTTATTTTCTTTGGATTTAGTTTTCGGATTTTCTAGGAGTGACGCATGTCACCTCGTGGAGATGGCACATGTCACCCCTTTTTAGTTTATTTTATATATATTGTATTATTTTCTTTGATTATTATTATTTTTTATATTTATATCATTATTATTTTATTTATTATTTATTATTTATTTATTTTATTCTCTATATTTGTTTATTTCTATTTTACCTTATTTATTTATATTTTTATCATTTTATTTTATTATTTTGTTTTTATCTTTCCCCGCCACGTGTCGCCGCAACTACATGTGCCATGTGGCGGCCCATTCCTCTCTCTCTCTGCTCGCCCGTCTCCCACCCTACGTGGTGGTTGCATACTCGTCGTCTGTGCCCGCCACCTCCATCTCTCTCTATCTCTCGCACCATCCAATTCACTCCCTTGGCCCGCAACCTCCTGCGACCACACACTTCTCGCCTTCCTCCAACTCCCTCCGCCTTCTGCGACGAGCCCACTTCGCAGCACCATACCTCCTTCTCTCTCCGCAATCGCCACTTCTCCCTCGTTGCACCTTCCACCACTGACCCTTAAAAACCCACCGCCTTTAGCCGTCCGCGATTATCTGCCATCTTCAAGGAAGAAGCCACCAGCTTCAGGCCTCCTGCCAGTGACAAACACGTGAGAACTTAGAAGGCGACAACGTCTACTCCAACTTGGTGAGATCCAATGATGTCTAGCCACCACTGCAGCTTCCTCTCTTTGAGAAGTTGCTGCCAAGCTCCGCCCTCCACCAAGACGTCAAGCCAAGACCTAGAGTCGAGCCTTTCTCCTCCCCTTTTCGACGAACCTTCCTTATTCTCTTCATTTTCTAATTTTCTTCTGCTTCGTTCTCTTCTTCATTCTCCTTCCTCTTCTCTTTCCTCCATTCTTTCCCTTTCTATTCTTCCTCCACCTCTCCTTTGATTTCCCTGTTTGAACACACCACAACTTCCTAATCATTCTCATCGTCCACTTCACGTCGACCGATCCATCATCGCACCTCCACCATCGACAGCTCTGCCACTTTCTGTGTCTCCATTGACAATGACATCATTCAGCTCCAGAAACTGCCTTCACACCTTGCCATCAACCTAGTCCTTCTCCCAAGATCCTGCAGCCATCGAAGGACCTCTGCTCCACCTCGCTTCGGCTGCCAGTGACGTGCCTCCACCCCAACGACCTTTGGTCGTGTGTTGGCCGACGGAGCAACCTCAACTTCCCTCAAACGCTTCACTGGCATCTACTGCAACTCCCTTGGCTGAGTCTACACTCCTGACCGCGATCGATCCCTTGATCAAAATCGCATCTCTACATGCACAGTCTATCAACCACCACGAGCATTGTCGTCGCGGCTCCATCCTTCAGGCAAAGCCACATCCAACATCATCGTCGTCGACCGCCCACACGTAGACCCACCACACGCCATCGATCCTCAGTTGACTCTGTCCAACATCGGTCGCTCACCAAGACCCCCTCATCCTGCATGCTCATCGCCCCAGAGCTCCCCTCATGTGTGAGGTACGTGCTGAGTGAGACATTTACGTGGAGGCCCCTGCTCTTCCAACCATTCAATAGAAGGTCCAACCCTAGATAGGGCATGTGAGGCACACGTACCCCTTGGGAATTTTGCATAATCATTCCTCTTAGTATAGGTAACTACATCGATGGCATTGTATTTATTTTTTATTTCTTGTAATTGCATTTAGACCCATGTCTTTGGACCTGTATTTGACTCTCATTTTATCATCATTTTATATTCTAAAAATTGTGCCCTGTAGAATAACTTAACCTCTATCATTGTGGACGATGTTTATATTTGTGTGAGATGTGGTTTATATAAAAAATAATTGGTGGAAAATTAAAATTTTTCCTACTGTGTGATTTGGAATTACTATTAAATTGATCATGATCCAAAAATTCTTAAAAATTCACATTAGGTAGATTTTAGTATGTTTTACAATGGGTCCAAATTTCATCGCATTCGCAAGCATATCAAGGTCTCAATAAAGTAACTGGTAATTTGAGTAATTTCTTGTTAATAGGTCGTAGAACAAACATTTTTAAGATTTATTAATCTTCTTGGATTCCATTAATATAGAATTATCTAGGATAATTTTATTTTTAGGAAACAAATTGGTTTTCTATTTATTAAAATTAATTTGTGAAAAATCACCTTGCATGCATCATTAATTTATAAAAAATCATTTTGCATTCAAAAAATTCCAAAAAATAAATTGCATGCATCTCATCATTTTTCACATTATATCTAATTTTTTTGATTTTTGGACTTCATTTAATCAAAAGTTACATTTTAGTCCCTAAACTTGCCCGAATATGCATATTAATTGCATAAAAAAATTAAAAATAGCTCTCTAAGAACCTAGATTCTAGACTGCCTATTAATCAACCTAAGGATGCAGTTGCCTCTGTGAGTTCGACCTTGGGCTTGTCCAAGTAAAATAAAAATATGACCGCTCGCTTTAATTGAATAATGATTTAAGCAGCTATTTTGATCAATCGTAAGTGCTCGAATGCTACAACAATACGATGTAATTAGCGAGGGTATTTTTAGGTTGTTCAGAGGGATCAATCTGAAAAATGGTGGAGAATGAATATTTAAAAGCAGAGTGAAAGGGAGAGGTTGCAACTCAGATTCTGCTCGACTCACTGAAGATTACAAGTATCTCAAGCTTGGGCGTGAATCAAGGATATCACATCTCCAGGAATTTCTCAGCATGTCAATCCAGGTGATAATGGATTCGAGCAGAAAAAACAACAAATTACAGGCTCTCACAAGTCTAGAGCTCGAGAAGGAGAGAGAGGGCCAGTTGATCGAGGTTAACTAGGGTTTGGTTCTAGTTGATCCACGTGGACCAACTAGAAAAATCCAATGCAAAAACCCTTTATTAAATAGATAAAAAATAACAAATGATTTTACTTATTTTTGTGCTCTATTGTCCTTGCTCCATGTGATCGACCTCTAGACATACTTACAATTATACACATTATTTGTAGATTTATAATAAATTTTAACCCACATACTTGCTTTACACTGAATTATCATTAATCGTGGGTTAATTATTATCGGAAGAGAATTTCTCATTCGTCGGTTGATGAATCTCAATGTCATCACTTTTATTCTTTCATTTTTTCCTTTATTCCCTAGCTAAATGTATGTAAATATCATTATTTTGCATAAGTTAACATTCAACATTTATTGTATAAATATTGTATAAAATACATTATTTAAAGCCAAAATAAAATAATAAAGATAAGAAAAGAAAAAGAAATAAAATGCCAAAGGTATTTTATGACCCTAAACCTGAGACCTAGGCATTGTGATGATTGGGTCGACAAGGAATAAAATAGGGAAGATAACGACCAAACAAAAAATAAAAACCTAATTATTTATCCTTGAATAAAGCATTTTGGAACCTATTTTATTCTTATTATTTATACCTTAAATCAATAAACTTTGTTCATGAAAGTTGTATATAAAAATACAAAGTTGATTTGACACAAAAATAATATACAATGTTCATTCTATACTCCGAATGAAAAGCCAAAACCCAAACTTCTCAGACTCATATCTTATCCATAAAAACTCAAAATGCATTAAAATCACTTTAATTGTATATAACTCTTAATTAGCTATTTAATGATGTTGGTTTCATTTAATTTGGAGTTAAGTTGTAAAAGTTAGATTTTGGACCCTATTGTAATATATACCTGATGAATCTCCATTCATCACCTTTATTCTATCATTTTGGCCTTAAGATTTCTAGTTTATGCATGTAAATACCCTTAATTTGCATAAATTAACATTCATTCTTTGTTGTATAAATGTTGTATAAAATATTATTTTTAATGCCAAAATTATATAATAAAGAAAAGAAAATGAGTAAAGTATCAAAGATATTTTATGACCCTAAACCCCGAGACTTAGGCATCTCGTTGACTAGGTCGACAAAGAATAAAGTAGGGGAGATAAGGGCTAATAATTCAATAAAAAACCGATTTATTAATTCATCATTTACTTATTTTGGGACCCAATTTATTTTCAACTTTTTATATACCAAATAAAGAAAACTTTGAACATGCAAGTTGTGGATAATAATATATAGAAAAATACAAAATTAATTTCATACAAAAATTATGTACAGAGGAAAAGTTACACTCTGAATAAAAAGCCAAAATCCCAACTTTCCAGACCCATATCTGTCAAATAAAATCTCAAATATATAAAAATCACCTTTAATTGCATATAACATTTAATAAGCTATTTAATGAAGGTGGTTTCATATTTTTTAGAGTTAAGGTGTGAAAGTTAGGTTTTGGACCCCTATTGTATAATATACCCGGATAAAATATTCATTTTATTTATTCTTTATTAATTTTATAATTTTTTTTTATAATTTTGTAGATGTTATTTATAATATATATATACATATTAAATCTCAAATAAAACCATAAAGAGAACATTAAAATAAAATACATAAATAAAATACATAGATGAATATATAATAAATATACCTATAATTTAATAACCCTATTTATTTAAGTGTATATAATATATCAAAAAAATAATAATAATATATTTAAGTGCATAAAAATAAGTGATAATTATATAAAATAAGAAAATAAAATAATAAAATGCAAAATACAAAATAAAAATTAAAACACACAAAACGTAGGTAAATATACTTATAAATATACACTCAAAAGGTAACTTGTAATTAATAACTTCAAATAAATAAATAAATATCATAATAAAATATTAGAAAAAATAAAAAAAAAACATTTTTTATTTTTTAACTTTTATTTAATAAAATCATTCACTAATTAATTTCAATTTATTTGTAAATTTTATTTGAATTTTGTCCTTTTGTAGATGACGTGGCCTAATCTAGCCACGCCGTCCATTAACCTCGGGTCAACTCTGACCTCAGGTCGTAGACCTTGTCAGAACCACCTTTCCCCCTCTTTTCTTGGTTTTTTTGTGCTTGATGTGTTGCTCGAGAAGGATGGGACCCTTCATGAGATTTGGTCTATGTACATCGAGGATCCACACTTTGCCTTCTTTTAGGGTAGAACATCGTTGATTCATCCATGATATCTCCTTGAAGATCACTATTCGTTTGCCTGTACATAAGCCCATCCAACCTTCCTTCTCCTTTTGGAACCCTCTCGACTGTTTTCTCTTCTCCTCCTGAGGTGTTCAATGGCTGGAGGATGGTGATAGCATCCTCGCCATGCCTTTAGGTTGATCGAAGGAGCAGTCCAAGGCGGCGTTCCACCATCTCCGCTGCCTCACCGGTATGAGGTTATCTTCGTGGTTTAGCGACCATTGAGGTACTTTATTTCCCACTTTTCCAGTTTAGTTTAATGCCCAGGATTTGTTTCTTGCTTTTGTTTTACTCTTTACTCACGTATTTTAGCTTAATCACCCCATCGCAGTTCGTCGAGCTACGCTCCGACGAACCACACCACTATGCCTCGCATGTTTTCCAACCCCGCATCCATTTCAATTTCTTGTCCCTCCATTTCCCCCATCACGTTCCACCTCCCTCTCACCCAGATCAACCACTGATTTGGCCTAACGACACTCCACCTCCTCTAATTCATCGGAGCGCCTCAACCCATGCTTATCCACTTCCATTCCCCTCTAATCGGGTCGAGGTAGTTTGCCCTCAGCCTGGAGTTGCCTCTTGTACAGGTTGGAAGACCCAGGATACATCTTGAGCAATTTTAGGCTCTTACCGGAGGTACCTAGAGCATCTCTGCTTCGTCATCCTCCTAGAAGAACTTCTGCCATCATCGGGCATTTTGAAGCATCCAGAAGCTATACGTCACCCGCAGGAACCGGTTGGGCCTCCTTGGAGCATCATAGCACGAAAGAGGAGGGAGTTATAGCTGGAGGAATCTCGCCTCTCTAGAGCTTCCTCCTTGTTCATCCTCATCCTCCCTCTACCGTCGGATCAAGAACACGCGCCCAGATAGCACCAGGACCGTTGGATCGAGCCCCACCGAGATTGTCGATCTCCCCCTAAAGATCTAATCTGAAGTGTCCATCGCAGACCGTCATCGTCTCCCCTCGTGTCACCACGTGTATTAGTGAAGGAAGGAGCACCGTTGGATTACGTCGTGTTTGGGTATTTTGCAACTTTTGCATAAGGCTTTTTGTAATTTATTTATTAGTTCTTAAACTTTCATTGATCGTTTATAAATTTTGTAATTATTGCTGAACGACCCCCATACTATTACGTATTTGCATATAGGTCCTCGCCAGCTCACCTCACGTGGCCGCCCACGTGAGGTGGGCATTTTGCAGGCAGGCACCCGTGCTTTTGTGTATTTTTATTTATCCCAGGAAATTTTTAATTACATTTTATATTTTGATGAAAATTGCAGCCATGCCCTCATCTTTTTTTAATTAATTTATACCCTTGCTAGAATGTTGTTTCTTTTTGTTTTCTTTATTTTATATAATATAGCTATTATGCTTGAAAAATCCCCAAAAAATAGGCTTAGGTTCTATGTTGCATTATAGTTTGATGCATATTTTTATATTTGCAATTTAGGACCTTTAATTATTTTATAAAAATAAAAAGAACCCTAAAAATCCATGTCTACAATAGAAAATACCAAAAAATACAAAATAGTTTTGAAAAATTCTAAAAAAATATATTTCATCTTTATTTATTTATTTTACAACTCAAGACCAAAAATTCCAAAAATATTATTTTCCATTTTATAATTTTATTTATATTATTATCTATATATTAAAATTAATTTGGAAAATTTTGGACTTAAGTTGCTATTTTTAATTTCCATTTCAATTTTGGCTATCTTAGAAAGTAAAAATACCCAAAATCTTTATAGAAATCTATAAATATCCTAAAAATTCCAAAAATAGTATTTTCCATTTTATAACTTTATTTATATTATTATCTCTACATTATAATTAATTTGGAAAATTTTGGACTTAATTTACTATTTTTTTTATTTCCATTTCAATTTCAGCTATTTAATAAACCATGAGTTAGGGTATTTTTTTATTTTAAAATATAAGAATTAGAAAAATTCACTAAAACAAAATAGTAGCAAATTATATAAATCAAAAAATATTTAATTCTGTAGTTTTTTATTTTTAATTATATTTATATCTCTCTTATCTATTATTGTACATATACTCCTATATATCTTATATTATATATTTAAAAGAAGAGGAAAATACAAAATATAAAAATATAGAAAGAAGATAAAATTATAAAATTAAAAACAAAATACAAAGATATAAAATCAAAAATAAAATAAAAAAATAATACAGAAGTAAGAACCCACATAAAAACTGTTTTCTCTAAAGACAAACAATCACACAATGAAATTTTTGCACTTCATTTCATAATCTATCCATTCTGCTCGATGTGTTCGACACTCTACACTACTTGCACTTTAAACCTCTTTCATAGAGTTAAATAGAATAGATTTTAACTTCACTAATTTATTTGCATTGCTTTATATATTTGTGGGTTAATTGTTGATCAATTAAAATTTTTAGTGGGTCGCCACAGGGACTGTGTCTCCGCCTTGTATGAAATATATTTGGAAATATGTTTATGGTATTTATATATTTTTATATATTTAGGGTATTTTTTATTTTAAAGATATAAGAATTAGAAAAGTTCACTAAAAAATCATAAAATAGTAACAAATTATTTAAAATCAAAAATTATTTAATTCTGCAATTTTTGGTTATTTTTAATTATATTTATATCTCTCTTATCTATTATTGTACATATACTCCTATATATCTTATATTATATATTTAAAAAAAGAGAAAAATACGAAATATAAAAATAAAGAAAGAACATAAAATTATAAAATTAAGAACAAAATACAAAGATATTTTATTTAAAACCAAATATAAAATAAAAAATAATACAGAAGTTAGAACCCACATAAAAACTTTTTTCTATAAAGATAAAGAATCACATAATGACATTTTTGCACTTCATTGCACAATCTATCCATTCTGTTCCATGTGTTCGACACTCTAAAGTACTTGCACTATACACATCTTTTGTAGAGTTAAATAGAATAAATTTTGACGCCACTCATTTATTTGCATTGCTTTATATATTTGTGGGTTAATTGTTGATCGATTGGAATTTTTAGTGGGTTGCCACAGGTATTGTGTCTCCACCTTGTGTGAGACATATTTTGACCCTCGTGAATTCCCAGTTATCAAATGGCATCGTTGCTAGGGAGCAACTACGTATAGATCGACTTTATTTGATTGAGTGTTCTTCTTTGTCTTCTTTGCGTATATTTTTGCTTTATTTATTTTTCTGATCTATTTGATATTATTGTTGAATTATCTAAACACTTTCCTTGTTTGGATATGCAGTGAGATACGGCTGGACTGAGGGAGTCTCTTCTAGGTGTCTGCACACCCACGTGAAATCGAGTCGGTTTTTGACCTAGTAGCAAAGGAGGCTTGGAGACATTTTTGAAGACAAAACCACTTGCATTTTTATTTCATTTATTTTGTGTAATTAAAGTGAGAGAGAGCATTACTTTGTAATAAACATAACTCTCAGGACTCTACGACACTTCACGAGGTCCAGTGTCTGAGGGATTGTTCCCTTGGGGGCCTCGTCGATTTTGTCGTTGTTTTCATCGCATTTTTTAAATTTTGTTTCCTGATTTTCGCTTTTTTTATTCTGTCTGATTGAGCCCTAATTATAGGATCTACTTGTCGATAGATTAAGGCCAAATACCTAATCACCATTGCTTGCACCTATAGTCTTGTTTGGACTTAGTCAAAATTAGAATTTCTATTATTTGGATTTGAGGCCGCGTGCCAAGAGAGGTCTCATACAGCGCATGCAGGACCCGTTGTGATGGGCACGAAGTGGCATCGAAGACTGGACCTTGGTCTCACTTCTAGATACTTAACATACGGTTCTTCACGACAATAGCAATTTCTCATCTAGGGTGATTTCATCGGCTTGCATTTGCATATAGATAGGTTTCAAGTTTGCTTAGCATCCTTGCATAAAGAGAGCTGGAGGCAAGGTGGGCATTTCTCTTTAGCATACATCATCATTTTCGTCTCGCGTTGCTTTTTTGTCTCTTCCTTTGATTTTGATCACCTCGGCTGCTCAAGGATTTAATTCCCGATAGGTTTCGTGCATTCTTATTAAAAATACAAAAAAAGTGATAATAATCAAATTGAGACTGTTAAAATTACTTGACCCTAAAATAAATCAAAAAGAAAAAAAATCATTATCTTGGAGAGAGTAATCCCCTCATTATTTTCCTTTTAAATTGCTCACGTACATACTAAGGAATAGTGCCCAAATCCCATCAAGCCTTCCTAAGTGTTTGTACAACTTTTGCATTCTCACCTTACTCTAAAACATATAAGAGAAAAAGACCACACTTTTGCGATCCTCACTGTATTGAGTAGGTGAACTGAGGGGTGTGTTTTGTTTTGTGTGAATTTGTATGTGATTGCTTGTGTGCATACTCGATCGTCTCTGCACATTTGTGCCTTTTTCTCATATCTCTTGACTTAACCATCGTGCTCTCCTGATCATTTTCCTTTGCTGGCTGGAGAGATTTTTATCTGGACTTTGCGGATACCTCATACCCTCCAGCCTGTCCACCTCATTTTTTCCAGTAGGACTTTGCTCCTGACTTTTGTACATATTCACCTAATCCAATGTTGCAAGAATTAGATTTTGATTTTTACTCATCATTTCCACCACCGCCACCTTAACATTTCGATAATCCACTTTTCCACGACTACCTTGATCCAGAATGTGATTTTTGCCCACACCCACCAACCTCATTCCATTCACCTGATCCTGAGATTTTTGAGTCACCTTTCATGGAGTCCACACTTAAGACCTTGAACCAGATGATGGAGCATATGAATTTGAAGATTAAAAATCTACTTAGCATAAATAAGAGCCATATTGATGCTTCATGATCTGATGACTTGGATACATTTGAGGATTTCCATGAGAGCTTGCAATGCCAAAAATATAAAAAATGAGAAAAATTTGAAAATCCAAAAAGAATTCAGGAGACTTGGATGATTCAGACTGTAAAGAGAGGGCCCACATGTCAGATCATTTGACAACACATCCATTCACACCTTGTCGCATCGTTGACCCCAATGACGACACTGTACAGACTGCTCTCAGTCGTCCTTGTGTAGATGTTGATTCTGATCTCCTCCCTTGTATGGAGGAGATCAAAAAACTCAAAAAATGTTGACTGAACCTGAAGTGGTGGCCACTATTCATGAGTTTATTCAAGCCCCACTTTACTAGGTCATGACCCATTTATCTGCTCCTCAACCTAAGAAGAGAAAGAGAAGGAGCAGATCTGAGTATCATATCTTGACCATGGCCACTACACATGTCATCACACACCATCCAAATTTTAGGAAAAGAAACACAGCTACTTCCTTCATTATATGCACCATTTCTGACTACTCATGTGATCACACTCTCCTTACCGGCGGTGATTCGATTAGCATCATACCCTTCTCGTTGGTACAGTCTCTTTACTTAGGCCCTCTCAAGAAAACCAAGATGATCATTCAATTCGTTGATGGGTCAATAAAGAGGCCGAGGGTTATTCTAGAAAACGTTGTCATTTAGATTCATGGCATGAGCTACACTGTTGATTTTGTCGTTTTGCCCATGGATACCTCCACTGAAGAGCACTCTTCAATCATCCTGGGATAACCATTTCTCACCTCTACGAGAGTCGTTATTGATTATGGATCAGTAGAGATTCGCTTTCGTCCTGATGATGGGAGGGGTGTGGTCATCACTACACCCACTACCAACTAGAGACATGCATATGATGTGACTATAGCTATCTTAGCCGACCCCAAGGACTATGACCTTGATGAGACGATCACAGATTTTTGTTATATATTGGATTCTATTGAGACCCAAGAATTCCTCTCCAAGGAGGAAGACTCAGAAAGCATAGACCTTAGAGTTCCCTATTCTTGTACTAGGCGATGCATTGGACATCCCTGGAATTTACACAATTGACACTTTAGAGCGGAGGACATATATTGATGAGACTATTGGGGCCGAATTTGATTTGATTGCTTTTATAAATGAATTCAGGTCTTTTGATAATATTGATGATCTGGATGAGACTTTAGAGGATCAACATGACTCGACTACTTCTACAGACGAGTTCACTTCTTTTTGTTTTGACCTAGGAGAGACTTGCCAGTCTGGACTTGACTTTACTTCTTCTGATGATGAGTTCGAGCCCTTTCACTTTGATGACATCTGTGAGACACACAAGGCCAGGCTGAGAAACACTTCTTCCACTGACTTGTCTGTGCCTTTTCACCCTAGGACCACTGAGGATCTTCACTAGGTCGACCCTAATCGATTTGTGTCTAACAATGACCCCGATATCAACCTCTACCTTGTTTGATCCATTCCTCAGCAGTTTCGCAAGAAGGTCAGCTTTCTACCTTCTTGACCTTTGTATATCAATCCTATTGTATATTCGCTTTCGTTTCCTCCATCCATCCACTGTATCGCTCATCCACCCCATTCTCGTGTGTGCCTTGCTAAGGATGTACTTTATCCTAAGTATGTGGGGGGGGTGGACGAGTCGAGTGTTCTTTCTTCGTTCCGTTTCATCACTCTTGTTGTTGCCTATACTTAGGGATCTTTTACCCTAAGTATAGGGGGAATGATGTGTACATTCTCTTCGATCCTTTATTCTATCTTCATCTATCTTTTCTACTTTTCTTCTTTTCATTTTTCTACTAGGAAAGGTGTTGCCCCTTTTTGTCAGTCTTTTATACTTAGGACATACTTTATCCTAAGTATAGGCGGTGTGCGCCCAGAGTTATTTCATTCTTTGATCCTCTCCCTGGTCTCCGCTTCTTGTCTATACTTACAGATATCTTACACTAAGTATCGGGGGAGACAGTCTGCGTACGATCTGTTCATTCCCACCCTTGACCCTCCCTTCCATGTGTATATTCCTCTATACTTAGGATTATGTGATCCTAAGTATAGGGGGACGGTCGACTTCTCGTTCGTTCATTCATTCCTTATTCGTTTATTCTTTAGACTTTTCTATACTCAGTACGAGTTATGTCTTCTCTTTTCTTTCTGATCTATGAGGACTAGCTCAAGATAAGTATATGGGGTTGTATATACTACGTATATAGTTTAGCTAACTCGTACTTTCATATTTTTAATAATTATGGCTAATAAATTTGTATAAAATACTATATAATATACATATAAAATTCATTAAAAACACATAATAAAAGGATGCTGATTATTCCTCAATTTCTTTTTGTATTTACTGATTAATAAATCAGGTTAAAATATCTTTTGCAAAATGTTTGAAAAACAATTTGAAAATCTTTTGAAAACTATTTGGAAAATATTTTGTTATATATTTTCAACCTTTGTAAATTTGTTTGGTTTGTAAAACTTTTTTTCTTTGTGTGAAATAAAAAATGTTTGAAAAATGATTTTGCAAATGGTTTGAAAAATGGTTGCAAAAATATTTTGAAAAATCTATATGATTTTCAAATGTGTGTAAATAATTGTAAAAATTTTTTTGGACTATAGTTTGCAAAAATCATTTGTACAATTATTTTCAGATAAGTTTGAGGAATACGTACATCACACTAAAATTCTTTATTAATTAACATATCTATAAAGAGGATCACTTATCCCTTGTAAATTCTTAAAAATCTAACTCTTGTAATTATAACATGCATCCCCGTGTAAATACTTGTACCTAGTTTTTATCCAAAACCTTTTATTTTCAAAAGTCATAAAAACATTTGCAAAACCAAAAATACCAAAAATGTTTGTAAAATCTTTTTGAAAAATATCAAAAATTGCATTTGCATCATATTTTTCAAAAATCCATAAAAAGTTCAAAACTTTGAAAAAATTGCATCACAAAAATATTTTCTTAGCATTTGCATAGCATTCACATTTTCGGATTGAGTTCGATAATTGAACTTGTCTAAGTAAAATATGAAGATTGGAGTTTGGTTGGACCTTAAATCTACCTAATCACAAGAACCTCACAGGAACTGGAATTGAGGTACTTCGGGTTTAGTTGACTTAGTTTTTTGAGAATCATGAGACTTGGTTCAATGGATTCTTGATTGCCTAAGTAGAGTATTTCGGAGCACATGCACGGCTCTTGTTGATAATGACCTAACTTGGACACCTGCACCTTTCACTTTGCTCAACCCAGTTGGAGTGGTGAGAGGATTGGATTTGCCGGTATGAGACGCACACAAGTGGAAACATTTATCCTCATCTAGGGAGGGAAGTGCACCCCGACCCGTCCAGTGGCAGAGACGTCTAAAGGTAGGAGAGTTTGGGTTGCAATAATGCTTCCAAAGGGGGATAGTCTACTAGCTCAAGAGGAAAAAATCCTTATGTAAATGCTGTTGTATATAGTATTTCAAGAAAAAATAGACAAGCCTGATTGAAAATAAAATGCCTGCCATAGTGTATATTTATATAGTCAATAAGCAAGCTTGAGCTTCAAAGTCATACCTTGTGAGCATGCAACTTGATGACTTGACTACAATGGTCTTGCATCCTAGGATAGGTAGCTATAATGGCTACCATCCATTCTTCTCTTCACCCTCACCTTTTAAGCTGGTTGCCACTTGAACTTAGAAGGGAATACCCCACTCCTCGAGTAAATAGTTGCTGTATTGGGGAATCATTGGGTTGCCATGCTGGAGAAGTCAGTCTCTTTGTCATTTCAGTTGAGGGGAGCCACTATCACATACATTGTACAAGTCAGATTCATAGTCGTAGGGGTTTGCATATGAGTTGAAATATTCTGACCTGGCTATTGAGAAGACTTGAGCAGAGTTTTGGGATTTCTCGAAGGCTGTTGTGTTATAAATATGATTCCCATTAAGGTTCCGCCCGCATTAAAATTCCAAAGGTCTGACTTGAGCTCCAAACTTTGATTTTGTGAAGACAAGTTTGAGAATTAAACGTAATCCACCTTCTTTCTTTTTCTTTTCTTTGTTTTCCATATGATGCACTTATTGCATACGTGTTTGCTAGGGACTGGCAAAGGCAAGTATGGGGGGTGATGAATCTCCATTTCATCACCTTTATTCTATCATTTTGGCCTTAAAAACCCTAGCTTATGCATGTAAATACCCTTAATTTGCATAAATTACCATTCATTCTTTGTTGTATAAATGTTGTATAAAATACTATTTTTAATGCCAAAATTATAGAATAAAGAAAAGAAAAAAATTTCCAATATATTTTATGACCCTAAACCCTGAGGCCTAGGCATCTCGAGGACTAGGTCGATAAGGAATAAAGTAGGGGGAGATAAGGGCCAATAATTCAATAAAAAGACAATTTATTAATTCATTATTTACTCATTTTTGGGACCTATTTTATTTTACACTTTTTTGTATCCCAAATAAAGAAACTTTGAACATGAAAGTTGTAAATAATAATATATAAAAAAATACAAAATTGATTTCATATAAAATAATATACAAAGTATCAGTTACACTCTGAATAAAAAGCCAAAATACTAACTTCCCAGACCCATATCTCTCAAATAAAAACTCAAAATATATCAAAATCACCTTTATATATAACTTTTAATAAGCTATTTAATGAAGGTGGTTTCGTTTTTTTTGGAGTTAAGGTGTGAAAGTTAGGTTTTTGACCCCTATTATATAATATACCTGAATAAAATATTTATTTTATTTATTCTTTGTTATTTTTATAATTTTATATTTTTATAATTTTGTAGATATTATTTATAATATATATACATATTAAAACTCAAATTAAACCATAAAGAGAACACTAAAATAAAATACCTAAATAAAATAAATAGATGAATATATAATAAATATAACTATTTATTTAAGTGTATAAAATATATCAAAAAATATAATAAAAAATATATTTAAGTACATAAAAATAAGTTATAATTATATAAAATAAGAAAAAAAACTAATGAAATCAAAAATACAAAATAAAAATTAAAACACACAAAACATAGGTAAATATACTTATAAATATACACTCAAAAGGTAACTTGTAATTAATAACTACAAAAAATAGATAAAAATCGTAATAAAATACTAGAAAAAAATAAGAAACTTTTTATTTTATAACTTTTATTTAATAAAATCATTTACTAATTAATTTTAATTTATTTGTGAATTTTATTTGAATTTTGTTTTTTTTGCGGATCACATGGACTAATAAGGCCATGCCATCCATTGACTTCGGGTTAACTATGACCCCATGTCGTAGACCTTGTCAGAATTGCCTTTTCCCCTCTTTTCTTGGTTTTTTTCGTGCTTGATGCATTGCAATAGAAGGATGGGACCACTCATGAGATTTGTCTCTCTACATCCAGGATCCACGCCGTGCCTTCTCCTAGGGCAGAACATCATTGATTTTCCTGTGATATGTCATTGAAGATCGCCATTCGTCTGCATGTACATAAGCCCATCCATCCTTTCTTCTCCATTTTGAACCATTTAGACCGTTTCTCTTCTCCTCCTGAGGTTTTAAATAGCCGAAGGATAGTGACAATATCCTCGCCATGCCTTTAGGTTGATCGAAGGAGCAGTCCAAGGCAGTGTTCCACTAACTCTGTTGCGTCACTGGTGTGAGGTTAGCTTCATGGCTTAACGGCCACTGAAGTACTTTATTTCTCGCTTTTTCAGTTTAGTTTAATTCCCAGGATTTCTTTCCTGCTTTTGTTTTACTCTTTACTCGCGTATTTTAGCTTAATCACCCCCATCGTAGTTCGCCGGAGCAGAACCACACCACTGTGCCTCGCGTGTTTTCCGACCTTGCATCCACTTACATTTCTTTTCCCTCCTTTTCCCTATCACGTTCCACCTCTCGTTCACCCAGATCAACCACTAATATGGCCTAACAACGCTCTACCTCCTCCACTTCGACGGAGCGCCTCCACTCGCGCCTATTCCACTTCCATTCCCCTCTAATCGGGTCGAAGCAATTTGCCCTCGACCTGGAGTTGCCTCTTGTGTTGGACATGCGAGCCCACGACAAGACATTATGCAATAAATGTTGTTGCAAATATCATTCTCTGATCTGAAATGAAGAACAACTAGTTTTCATAATAGGTCCCTTAGTACAATTTGGGTTTTGTACCATGGTCATCTTAATGATCATACAGTTGTTGATTCAATTATTGAATCATAGAGGCTGGTGCTTGCATGAATATCTAAAGAGTTAGATTGAGGACTCATCAAGCACCGTCAAATATTTGTTAAGAGAGGATCTCCAGCCTGAGAAGGCAATGATACTCGTTTCTCTAAAGACTGGTATCTAACTGACCTCTTGATGCAAGTCCTCTACATAGGAATAGAGATTCAAAGGTTAGATAAGTTAGGTTAAAGAGTTGATTTAACGAGATTGAGATAACCAATTACTATGTCATATTCTGTCACGATATAGGCACGCATCCTCTGAACAGAGAGAAATGTGTTACTATATGTCGGAGTATGTACATTTGACAGACCAATAGGTTGATGACCTAACCAATGTCTATACACTGGCGCGCAGGTGTGCATGCAAGGGTATATGAGTAATACGATCTCTCAAATGGATCATACAGGTTCATTACTGAACCGGAAGACATGAGCTCACACATGAGATATTGGGAAGAATCAAATTTTGTGCATGGTTGTCTCGCTTTGGAAGCTTGACTGAATTTGTAGGTTTGATATATATACTTTTGGAAAGCATATGATCAACACTTGTGTATGATATATGATTTTGGAAAGTATATGATCGATACCAGATCCTAATAGTCAAATGAGAAACTTTAGGACAAAACCCTGAAGTAGACAGTCTAAAAGAGATCTAAAACTTCAGGTTTATTCTAGGTCTTCAAGTATGTAGGATGTATGGTATTAGGAATACCTGAGGGTGATGTGATCATAAACGATTGTATAACCATGATGTTTCCATTCCGAGGGAGTGATGAAACATGTCTGGATTTTAGTGACTCCTCTTAGTAGATAAGTGATCTTATCTTGGTCCAAATGTTGGACATTGATCTGAATGTGATTCAGATACAATGTGAAGATTAGATTTGCGGTCTTGATTTAATCAAGCATCCATGGAAGGTCCGCAAGATCTGGATTAGTGTGATCTCAATATCCAAGTCACTATACATGGAACAATACAATCACATTGTCCTTATCTTCAAGTATCCGTGGAGAAAGCGCATTATTCTTGAAAGACTTGAAGGATAATTTCACTATTGATATATGTATCCGAGCATTGAGAAATAGATAATTAAATGTGATTCAATTATCTTGAATAATATGACTTTTATTCATATTATAAGGAGAGCTATTTTGAGATAACCAAATGTGGTTTAATTATCAAAGATGTGAATAATGTGAATGTGATTCATATTATTTGGGCACATGAGAATAGAGATCCAAGATGATAATATGTGATTTAGTTATCATTGATATGAATAATGTGGATAGCACTATCCATATTAATCAGATAAATTATAAATGTGATTTATAATATAGTAGAGAGAGACTATTGTGATTTATATTTGTTGATTAATTATTGATGTGAGTTGGATTCACATTGGATAATTAATTGAAAATATAATTTACATTTTATTTTGGGTTGTGAATGTGAATCACAAATTTCCAATGGCATGATTGCAATATTCACAAGATAATTATGAATTATTTTTTTTAAATAATTTACAACAAGTTTTGTTGTAAATCTTGGACATATCATGAGATAATGAGATCTCATGAGATAATGAGATATTGAGGAGATAGACCCATTCCCCCTTTTTTAAAGGGTAAGGTCAATCTTCTCATTATCTCCAAGATTACTTAATTAATTTGATTTGAAATTAATTATATTGATTTATCAATATATATCAATTTATATTAAATTAATTATTGTTGTGTTTTTACAACAACATCATGGTCATTGAAAGAAATACAAATCAACCCCTTGCTCTTCAAGTTACAACAACACGGCATCACATTATTGCTCTCTCCCTCTCTCTCTCTCTCTACATGCCACCTCTCTCTCTCTCCATCTCTCTCATTGTCGTCGTCCACCATGGAGCCCTGGAGAGAATCACCATCACCGCAGCATCGTTGTTATGTTACCGGATTGTTTGCTCGTGGATCTCTGTCTCCTTCGGTGCGCCTTGCTCGTGAAGAAGATAATGGATCTCATGTGATGAGATCAGGAGATTCGTCGCTTGGATCATCAACATGGATTACGAGGAGCACGCGTCTCATCAACGTGTTCGCAAGTGTCTCCTCTGTTGGATCGGACCTGAGACAGGAGGTCTCTTCGTTTAGAGACTCAATCGCAACCACACTTCAAGAAGTAAACCTAATACTTTTTTGTGGTTTAGATGAAACAATCCGAGAAGTGTTCTTATATCATTTGGGTTTGTTTTTGAATTTTTTTAAATTCCGCTACCTCAAGCTACTAGTACGACTAGTCGCTCCTGATCGCATATGATGCGATCCTCACACTTCCATTATGTGCTTAAGGATCTTTCCATTTCCATCAAGTGATATCAGAGCCTTAGTTTGAAGGTGTTGGATGCGATCCATAAACCCAAGATGACTTGGCCATTTTTGGTTGTGTGATGTTTCATCGCATTTCATTTATGCAACCCTATTTAGTGCATTTTAAGCCCAGTTTAAAAGTGTTTAAACACGTGATTATCACTGCATAATGTTCCCCATTAATTTGGAAAACCATGCGATTTGAGTTTGCATGATTTGGAGACTGATTTCTCAAGATATGATCATTTTAATGAACATATTTCCACTATTTCGGGGATGACAAATCTGACGTAATTAAAGAGTTAGTTACTATTTTAAAACACCTAGAAATGTGTGAATATCACTTGGTTTCTGTTTTAAATCAAATTAGCAAACTTTGGAAACTTATTTTGCATGATTTGGATTTAAATTGATTGAGATATGCTAATTTTAGTAAGTATGCGTCACTGTTGGAAATTACATACTTGATCATGAACCATGTGATTGTCATTCAATTAAATTGATGGAAATTAATGGTTAATTTTCTGAGATAATTGTTTATTAATATTTGTGAAATATTTAATGATGATTATTTCCTTGAATGACATTGACCATAACCAACTTGATTAAATATGATCTAGATCACAATTGGCTACACGAACCTTCCAACAAACATTGATGCTTGAATAGGATTGGGAAATTGTTTAGCAAATTTTCTTATAATAAAAATCAAAATAGATTTGATTCTTATTATATGGTATAATTTTGATTAAAAAGACGATTATCATCTCAAGTATATAGTGATCAATTTGGCATTATCCTTTCCGAGGCAGATATGGTGTTTAGTCGGGGAGCGTTGGTGTAGCAGGTTGCTACGTGAGTCGTCTGTCCCACTCCCGTCGGTATTGTCTATGACATCAAGTTGGGAAGGGATAATGCTTGAGAGGTCATGATGTATTTTTCTAATTATTAAAAATCAAAATAATATGTATTTTTGAGATAATACAATCCTTTCAAGTAACAACCAAGTTTGTTGATTGTTTGAATTGGATTGATAATTGATTTAATGTGATTAAATCAATTATATCCAAAATTAAAATACTCTATTATGAATAGACGTGTATTTCCCTTGGAAGAATTAATTACATGAATGTGATTCATGATAATTAATTAAAATTTTGAATATAAAGTGGAGGATCACATAAGTGACATCCATGGTCTCCCGTCAAGGCAAAGGGTTCAGTCGCCAGAGATTGTATGTAGGAGATACCTCTCCGAAGTGATAGCTCCTGCATACAAGCGCATTTGGATCAGACTCTTTGCTTCTCGAAATAGTAAGGTTGTATGCATAGTGACCCCAATATCGGGTCCTCATATTATTGGGGTGTTATTGGATTGCGCATAGCGAGTTTTAATCTTGTTAACGGTTGGTTCAATTAACGACGAGTCAACATCACCTTAGGGGTTGTGGACCTAGGCGTTAAAGACCGAATTGGGAAATGCAAGTTGGACTTGCAAGGCAGAATGTGTTCCCTCTTCTTTTTATCTGAGTTACAGATTCTCATATTATTGGGATGTGACAAAGATAAGAAAGGAGATACAGATCTTGCTTGAGATATAATGGTAAGTATATCTCTTACATTGAAAGTGATTGAGGGAATGAACTTTCAGTGTTGACAAGGCAAGACAACTTTGATATAAAAATTCCTAAATCAAAGTAATATATATATATATATATGCAAATTTCTTATTTTAGATAATCCTTTATTAAACCCACTCAATACTATACTCAATAATAACCAATAAAATATCATGGATTAGATCCATGATCAAGATATTGTACTTACAGTTTGGCACATATTGTATGTGGTTGCAATGTGCAAGTTTTCTTATAATAATGAGGAATGAAATTAAATAGACAATAGGTCTACAACCCTAGAGTTTGTATGTCTCTATAGTCTTGATCTTTCATTGAATGTACTTTGGAAGTGACATGTCGATGATAATCACAATTGTCAAATAATCCTTATAAAAATCTAAGAAGATGTTCTCGCATACATATGTGCTCTTGACATGTAATCATAAATGACATGGCTTACTGCATCATGCTGAATGGTAGCTCTATAAGAGATGATGTATTCAAACTTTTTGAGTACCAGCCTGAACCATAAGTCTTTAAGAGTTAAGTTGTATGTAGATATGATGAGTGCCAACATTTTACTATCTATACTTAAGTTATTCATGAAGCTTTATGATATTCATATTGTATGGATTAAATGAAGCATGTATAAATGTTGAAATACTCTTATATTGAAATCTTTTGAATTCAGCATAAGAGATCCTTCGTCTTAAGCAATATTGTTTATAGATAAAGGAGCGCAGTGGAAGCATGGGTCTGACCCAAGCAAGAAGGAAAGTCAAGGAGTTGATTGTACTTCTGTAACTTCCATATGACATCCACAGAGTTGGATGAATGCCAATACTGCAATAAGCCGATGTATTGATAGTGTAACTATCTAGTCTATCTAGGATCCTTAGAGAAGGACTTAAGATATTGATTCATTTTATGATAAGATAGAGCATCAAGACCAATAAGTCTTCTTAAAATTTATTGGATTCCATCCATGTAAGCTCTGGACATTTTCTAAAATAAACGATGCAATAACCAACTGTGCTTCTTGTGCAACCGAAAGGTAAATATTTTATTGGCTTCATCACCAGCCTATGATACATAAGATTGGAATACAATTGGCCAGAGAATAGAAAGCCAGACTTATCATGCTGAAAAGAGATCCCCAATTTCTTTTTATGGACTAATATCTAAAGTCTTTCTTTGTAAAATTTACCTCAATTTATCCTTAATTTGTTTTATAAAAGAATCAAATTTTACCATTGTGGATAGTGCATCGAAATAATCTATAACTACCTATAATCATTGAAATGGACTTTCTTATTTGATAAGATCAAAATCCGATAATTGTATCTCCTTCTTCTAATAACACATGCAATTTATTGCATATATTTTAGAAGACTAGAAAATTTGATCATGAAGTTTAATAGTCATCCATGGATATTTATGCAATGGTTGCAACAACCTCTACTAGAAAAATAAACTTCATATTTTCAGTGGGAGAGCCCTTAGACTTAAAGAATGTCTCTATGACTTAGATATTAGAATACACTCTTTGTTTATTTCTAAATGTTGGAAATAAACATGAATTCTGGAATAGACCTATCATAAAGAGTTATGGTTGATATATTTCAGATAGTAATCTAATATCTAGAGGACTCTATGATGAGCGACATGAGCGACTAAGGTAAGAAGGTATCAATGGTCATTGCGACCTCAACCTCTCGGGCCGGACTCGATCCAGAAAACAAAGACCACCAAGTATAAAAATAAAAAATCAGGTCAAATAGCGGTCTCGCTATTTTATTTTACCTGGTATAGCTACCAGGGTCGAACACAAAGAGTACGATTTGGAAAAACCTACGAAGTAGTCGGGAATCAAAAATAAAAGAAATAAACTATTTTTGGTGGATTTTTGGTTTTTCAATTTTTTTTGTAATTTTTAATATAAGGAAAAAATATAAAAGCACTCACAAATTCACAAACCAACAATTATTTAACACATCAAAACGATCAGAAAACTAAAATAAAAATATTATTGGTTTTTTATAAATATTCAAGTGTTTTTGATATTTTTCTTGGATTTTTCAGATTTTTAGTTAATTTATAAAAATGAAGCAAGGCTAAAAATCAAAGATGATGTGCAGCCAGAATCTAAAGGCTATTTAAAAATACCTAAAAAGCCTATAAAATTCCAGCAACAATTTTATTGCAAACTAGAAATAATTATCTAACCTAAGAAACTGCAATTGCATTTCTTTTATATTTTAAGAATTTTTAATAATTTTTCTAAGGTTTTTAGTGTTTTTCAATTTTAGGGTTTTTATAAGTCCAAATTCAACAAAAAAAATGGGTAGAAGTAAAAACACACTAAAACAAAGACACCCCAATTTTTTTGGATTTTTTAGAGTGCTTTTAATATTTTTAATTGATTTTTAAAGCTAGACAGAAGAAAAATTTTAGGTTTTTGAATTTTTAAAAATATCAAATAAAAACAAAAAAGCCCAAAAATTCACAGAAATTTTTACATCAAGGTAGGAGCCACGTATCCAAATTTTACGAAATTTGGGTGAGCTTTGCTATTTATTTCAACCAATCAAAGATATATAGCACACACGGACCTAGATGCAAAGAAAGTATAATTCAAGGACCAAATGATAACACATGTAAAGAGTACGGGGCTGAATATGCAAAAAGCCCAAATCGCACGAGGGCAGCACGTAAATCAAACAAGTAGGGGTATAAGTGTCATTCCTATTTATAAAACTTCATTTGATAACAACTATAAAATCTGGGGAAGAACATGCAAATAACCCACAAGGCACGTGCCAGACCACGTAAACTACACTCAGAAGGACCATATTGTAAATGAAAGAAACACGAGGTCCTAAGTGCAAAATGTCCAAACTAAAAATAACTTCTAAAAATATTTACAGGACTAAATGGAAATGTAAACAGAAAGGAGGGCCTAAGTGTAAATTAACCTTTTTATCATAGATCCAACGGTCGAGGGGTCTTCACTTAAGATCGGATGGCTCAATGCTGCTGATACCCCTTCGGCGATGGATGGCACTGATCTGATCCTCAGATGGATCGGGTGGTCGAGATCTCCGGATGATGGACGAACACGATTAAAACTAGAGAGGTGGCCTCGATCCGACGACTGGAACAACTCCTGGAAGAACACCGACGAACTCGCCTCTAGCGAGCTTTCGGTCGATACACGTAGTAGGGGTGTCCTCTTGGGCTGCTCTGATGGGAAAAAGGTAGCTAGCAATGGTCCGCAGCTACTAATCTACTTCGATGAGGTCAGGAGCTACAGGAGTGCTCCGGCGATGCGAGGGACCTAGAGCTGCTGTGCTCTGAGATCCGAACCTCCAGATGAGGTCCTCTGGCATTCAAACCTACATAGATGAATCACTGGGTCGAGGGCAAATTGCCTCAACCCATTAGCATGCGAAATGGATAAAGGGGCGAGGCAGAGCGGGGCCCTCCGGCGAAGCGACGGTGGAGGAGGGCCTAAGTCCTGTTCCTAGGCGAACTAGGGGGAATGGAGAGCAGAGAAGATGGGTAGGAATCTCATGGAGGTGAAGGGATCGTTGGAATGGCAAATAGATGGTCCGATCACGAAGGATGAGGCGGGGCAGCTCGATTGACCAAAGATCAAAAAATCTAAAATCTAAAGCAACTAAGACTGAATCTAAACTACCTGATGGGTGAATTCATCTGTACTGGAGGTCAGGGACCTCCGAGTGTCTTCGCCTCGATGGATCGACATCTCCAGAGGC
Source organism: Ottelia alismoides (assembly GCA_037367405.1). NCBI lineage: Eukaryota > Viridiplantae > Streptophyta > Magnoliopsida > Alismatales > Hydrocharitaceae > Ottelia > Ottelia alismoides. Next base: position 694,879 of record JAZKJV010001721.1, read on the forward strand.
TCGGGCTCACCATGCAGCGGATCACGGCGAGAAGCTCACCGGACCTAGGGCTAGAGGCCTCGAAACCTTGCTACGACACTCCCACTCGCTCGTTGTCACTCAAGGAGGAGAATGGAGCTCCCAAAAGACGAAGGCAATGGCCAAATATGGAGAAGAAATGGCGGCTCCAGGAAGCTATATGCTCAACGAGGTCTGAGAAGATGGGAGCTCGGGTGCGCAATCCGAGGAGCGGATCCCTACTGGAAGCATCGGACGTAAATCACGGACCAATCCTTGGTATTCGGAGCCTCTAATCGAGAGGAATGGTGAACGGATCAGTTCGGAAAAAATAGAAGAAGATCGGGGAAAACTGGATCCACGAAAAAATTTGGTCCAAGGGGGGCAATTGACCGAGGTCAACGTTCCCCCTGGACCAATCAGAAAAAAGGAGATTAAAAAGATTTGTAAAATAAATAAAAAATTGAAAACGATTTTATTTTAAAATATTTACAAAATGAAAAATGTTTATTATTTTTCAAACTATTTTTAGTGATTTTTATTTATTTTTATGAAAAATAAATTAAGGTATATACATTATATTATATTATATACAGATATAAAATACTTATGTATTTATATTATTATTATTTCCTTATTTTTGTATAAATACTCTAATTTTATATTTTATTTATTTACAACATAAAATTTAGAGTATAAAATAGTTTTTATTAGCTATTTACAAGAGTGAAATAAATAGATATATTATTCATATATACATGTATTATGTACAAGGGTGAGAGAGAAATTATTTTCTTTTTATTTTACTTTTATTTTTACGATTTTTGTTTTAGTTTTAGAACTATATACAAGGGGTTAGAAACTCGTTTTTATTTATATTTTGTGAAAATAAAATATATACATATAGAAGGAATATATACAAGGTTGAATGGCCCTATCTCTCTCCACTTATTTTATTTGGCGATCAGGCCCATATTGGGCCCTCTCTTGGGATTATGTCGCTCAATATTTATTCTAAATATTTCCTTCTTTTTCTTTATTCTTTATTCTTTTATTTTTGCATAAATACATGCTAATTATTGATATTTACAAAAGCATGCTGATTGGTAACTTATTGTATTTACAGCTATCTACATGGTATTTTGCCAAGATAATTAGCTAAAATAAAAGAATAAAGAGTGGTGATTGAGTATTCATCACTCTACTATATTAAAAATTAATGAATGGTTCATTAACCTTAAATACTACAAATTAAACCCTAAAAAGATCAATAAAGGTATGAAGATCATTTGACAATGATCTGTCATCAAGTCTTGGACATTTGTCTGTTGATGAGATCAATAGGCAAATAAGAGATGAAACTTTAGAGTGTCTAAAATTTCAAATATTACATACTTGTCAATATTGTATTCAAAGTAGAAAATGTCCACTACACCCTTCTCTTGGAATGGTGTTAGATGCCAAGTATTCAAGATCTCATATATATTGATGTAGGTGGATCATTTTTATAATAATAAACACTAATGATATGTGATATCATTCGATGATTATTTGTGATATGAGATTTCTTCCCTTCATCTTAGAAACCTTTGAAATGTTCAAAAAATTCACAATTTTCATTTAGAATCAAAGATTGAAGGAATATGAACTTAATTTGATCTACTCGAGGTAGCTTGTACTTATTAGATGAATTCAAGGAATACCTTATGGAGACAGTAATATCATTCCTATCTCACTCCTCTTAATACACCTAAACTCAATAAAGTTATATGGAGATATAATTGGACCATGTGTGACATTATTTGATCAATGATGAATATAAACACAATTACCTCTTAGTTTCTAGGTATATATGTAACAGAGAATACAATATATATCCTTAATTAGGTTACATGCAAGTAAGTTGGAATCTAGCACTAGAGATTGTTGCTTCATTAAAAAAAAGGATGGTATTAGATACCTACTTTATGACCTTGAGATTCTTAAAAGATCTTATCTCTAAGGATATGATTCTTAGAGGATGACTTTCTTGAGAATCAAGATGAAAATGAAGTGAAGGAACTCATTTAATCATGAGAAGATATTGAGGCTCCTGAAATCGGAAACTAAAAGGAGAATTAAAGATGAAACACTCATACCTCTTCAAATGAATTTGAGGATGGATTCCATGTGTTAGTTAAGTCTAACAGTGATCTTACTTCATGTGATGAAGCTTCTGAAGATCATGACATGGAAAGATGGATGTTAGCAGTGAAGTCTAAAGTAGACTTCATATACAAGTGTTGTATATGGACCTTCGAAGATCCACCTATAAGGGTAAAACCTATTAGGTGTAAATGGATCTTCAAGAGAAAGAGAAAAACTGGTGAGAAGGTAGAGACCTTCAAAGCACGACATGTATCCACAAGATACACACTAAGAGAAGACATTGCTTGCAATGAGACTTGCTCTTCAATGACCTTGCTTAAACCCATCAAAATATTTCTAAATATAGCTATACAACTTGACTTTGACATCTTCAAGATGGGAGTCAATATTTCATTCCTCTATGAATACCTCTCTGAGGTTATTCATATGAAGTAGCCCCATGGATTCATAGTTGAGGAATGCAAGGTGTGCAAGCTAAGAAATTATATATATGGACTCAAATAAGCTTCTTGTAATTGGAACATTGGATTTGATGAAACCATAAATGTTATGATTTCAGATAGAATCTTGATGAACCATGTGAAGTTTAGTGGGAGCCATTGTGTTCATCATGCTAAATGTAGATAATATCCTAATCATTTGAAATGATATAAGTGTTTTATAATCTGGTTGTTCCATACCTTGAGATATGATCTCAAGGATACCTCTTAGATCTTAGTTTTGAAGTTATCAGAAGCAAAGAAAAGAGGGTATTAGCATCGTTACATTAGTGGTACACCTTGGACATTTCCATTTTCTGGAAAATTCCAAGAAAGGTTTCTTTTCCTTAAGATATGGTACTGACCTATCTAAAGGGATATCACCTCAGAGAGTTGAGGATGTCAATACCAAAGCTATATGCTCTAGTGCATCAGCTTTAGGAAGCTCAATGTATGCTAGATATGTACAAAAGCTAGATGTCTGCCATGCAGTGGGAGTAGTACACTGTTACTAATCCTACTATGTAGATAAAACATTTAATTGTAGTAATAACAATATCATCAAAGATTATAATACTTAGATATAGTGATCTCAAAGTCTTATCAAGAAATTAAGACTTTATAGATAGAGATCTAAAAGGTATTAGCTGCGAATACCTTATGAGATAGAGATCTCCAGGAATAAGGGTATTCTGCTAAGGATCATAGAAATTACATACTGGTTATAACAATTATTGAGATGTAGTGTCAAAGGACACTATAACTGACAATATTGTGTATTTGTTGCATGAGATGCAACATTCGCATTGAATACGCGCACTGTTACTGGGAGATATGCAAGTGTTGAAAAGGACTTGGCGTAGTCTCTCCTGAACAGAGTGACTGATCAGCTTACCTAGATATTTTCTTAATAGCCTATGATTGTCACATGAGTGGGTTTAAATGATTAGCCCATTAATTGCTTTGTGGGCTTGTGCGAGATTATTGGACATGCGAGCCCACGGCGAGCCATTATGCAATAAACGTTATAGAAAATATCATTCCCAGATCTGAAATGAAGGATAAATAGTTTGCATAATAGGTCCCTTAGTATAATTAGGGTTATGTATCATTGCCATCTTTATGATCATACAACCGTTGATTCAATTATTGAATCATAGAGGTTGGTGCTTGGATGAACATCTAAAGAGTTGGATTGATGACTCATCAAGCACCGTCAAATGATTGCAAGAGATGATCTCTAGCATGAGAAGGAAATGGCAATCCTTTATCTAAAGGTTGATATCTAACTGACCTCATGATGAAGGTTCTCTACAAAGGAATATAGATTCAGAGGTGATAGATAAGTTAGGTCAAAGAGTTGACATAATGAGATCGAGATAACCAAAGACTTATGTCGTATGCGATCATGATATAGGCATGCATCCTCTAACGAGAGATGGATGTGTTACTATATGTCTGAGTATGTACATTTGGCAGACCAATAGGTTGATACCTAACCAAGGTCTATACACCGACACGCTGGTGTGCATGCAAGGGCATTTGAGTAATACCAACTCTCAAAGGGATCAAACAGGTTCATTACTGAACAGGAAAACATGAGCTCACTCATGAGATATTGGAAAGAATCAAATTCTGTGCACGGTCGTCTCGCTTTGGAAGCTTGACTGAATTTGTAGGTTTGATATATATACTTTTGGAAAGTATATGATCAACACCTGGGTATGATATATGCTTTTAGAAAGTATATGATCGTTACCAACTCCCAATAGTCAAATGAGAAACTTTAGGATAAAACCCTGAAGTAGACAATCTAAAAGAGATCTAAAACTTCGAGTTTATTCTAAGTCTTCAAGTATGCAGAATGTACATGTATTAGGAATAACTGAGGGTGATGTGATCATAAATGACTGTATAACCATGACGCTTCCATTTTGAGGGAGTGATGAAACATGTATAGATTTTAGTGACTCCTTTCCGTAGAGAAGTGATCTTATCTTGGTCCAAATGTTGGACATTGATCTGAATGTGATTCAGATACAATGTGAAGATTAGATTTGCGGTCTTGATTTAATCAAGCATCTATGGGAGGTCTGCAAGAACTGGATTAGAGATGTGATATCAATATCCAAGTCACTATACGCAAAATAATACAATCTCCCTATCCTTATCTCCAAGTATCCACGGAGAAATCACATTATTCTTGAAAGAGTTGAAGGATAATTTCACTGTTGATACACTGTTGATATATGTATCCGATCATTGAGAAATAGATAATAAAATGTGATTTAATTATCATGAATGATATGAATTTGATTCATATTATAAGGAGAGTTATTTAAGATAACTAAATGTGATTTAATTATCAAAGATGTGAATAATGTAAATGTGATTCATATTATTTGGGCACATGAGAATAGAGATCCAAGATGATTAAATGTGGTTTAATTATCATGGATATGAATAATGTGGATAGCACTATCCATATTAATCAGATGTATACTAAATGTGATTTATAATACACTATAGAGAGCCAATTGTGATTTATATTTGTTGATTAATTATTCATGTTAATTGGATTCTAATAATTGATTGAAAATATAATTTGCATTTTATTTTGGGTTGTAAATGGGATTATAAAATTTTCAATGGCATGACTGCAATATTCACAAGACAATTATGAATTATTTTTGTGAAATAATTTACAACAAGTGTTGTTGTAAATCTGGAAGATATCATGAGATAATGAGGTCTCATGAGATATTGAGGAGATAGACACATTCACCCCTTTTTTAGGGGATAAGGTCAATCTTCTCATTATCTCCAAGATTAATTAATTAATTTGATTTTTAATTAATTATATTGATTTATTGATATATATATATATATATATATATTATTTTAAATTAAATTAATTATCATTGTGTTTTTACAACAACATCATGGCCATTGAAAGAAATACAAATCAATCTCATCCATTGGATTTGTATGCACATGGATAGGGATCCATGGACTCCCAATATACTATATAAGAAGAGGCACCCCTTGATCTTCAAGTTATAACAACAAGACATCAAATTTTTGCTCTCTTTCTCTCTCTCTATACGCCACGTCTCTCTCCCTCTCTCTCTCTCTCATTGTGTCCATCCACCATGTAGCCCTGGAGAGAATCGCCATCGCCGCAACATCGTCGTTATGCTGTCGGATTGTTTGCTCGTGGATCTCTGTCTCCTTCGACATGCCTTGCTCGTGAAGAAGATGATGGATCTCGTGTGACGAGATCAGGAGATTCGCTGCTTGGACCATCAACACGGATTGAGAGGAGCACCTGTCTCATCAACGCGCTCACAAGCGTCTCCTCTGTTGGATCAGACTTGAGACATGATGTCTCTTCGTTTAGAGACTCGAACGCAACCACGCTTCAAGAGGTAAACCTAATACTTGTTTGTTGTTTAGATGAAACGATTTGAGAAGTGTTCTTGGATAATGTGGTTTCATCTTTGAATTTTTTATTCCGATGCCTCGAGCTAGTACGACTAGTCGTTCTCGATCGCATACGATGTGATCCTCACGATTCCGTGATGCGCTTAAGGATCTTCCCATTTCCTTCATCTTGTGCAGGTTGGAAGACCCAAGAGATATCTGGAGCAATTTTGGCCTCTTGCCAGAGGTACCTGGAGCATCTCTGCTCCGTCGTCCTCCTAGAAGAACTCCGGCCATCACCGGGGCATTTTGAAGCATCCAAAAGCTAGACGACACCTGCAGGAAGCAGTTGGGCCTCCTTGGAGCATCATAGCATGATAGAGGAGGGAGCTATAGTCGGAGGAAGCTCGCCTCACCTGATCTTCCTCCCTATTCTTCCTCATCCTCCCTCCGCTGTCGGGTCAGGAACACACACCCAGATAGATCGAGCCCTGCCATGATCGTTGATCTCCCCCTGGAGATCTAATCTGAAGCGTCCATCACGAACCATCATCGTCTCCCCTCGTGCCGCCACGTGTATTAGTCAAGGAAGGAGCACCATCGGATTTCGTCGCGTTTGGGTATTTTGGGACTTTTGCCCAGTCCTTTTGTAATTTATTTATTAGTTCTTAAACCTTTATTGGCCGTCTATATTTGTTATATTTGTTGAATGACCCCCGTACTGTTACGTTTTTGCATATAGGTCCACGCCAGCTCACCTCACGTGGTAGTCCATGTGAGGTTGGCATTTGCAGGCGGGCACCCGTGCTTTTGTGTATTTTTATTTTGCCCAGGAATCTTTGAATTACGATTTATATTTCGTGAAAATTGCAACGAGGCCCTCGTCTTCTATTTTATTTACAATTATGCCCCTACTAGAATGTAGTTTCATTTTATTTTCCCTATTTTCTTTAATATAGCTATTGTTCTCGAAAAAAATCCAAAAAATAGGCTTAGGTTCTTGTTGACTGTAGTTTGATGCCATATTTTTATATTTGTAATTTAGGACCTTTAAATATTTTATAAAGAAAAGAGCGCTAAAAATCCTTGTCTATTGTAGAAAATACCAAAAAAATATAAAATAGTTTTGAAATTTTCAAAAAAAAAATCGTCTTTATTTATTTATTTTACAACTCAGACCAAAAGTCCATAAAAATAGCAAAAGAAAACTCTTAAAAATTACAAATTCTAAAAAACCCTTATAAAAATCTATAAAATTCCTAAAAATTCCAAAAATGGTATTTTCTATTTTATAATTTTATTTATATTATTGTCTATATATTAAAATTATTTGGAAAATTTTGGACTTAATTTGATATTTTAATTTCCATTTCAATTTCAGCTATTTAATTAAACCCTGATTCAGGGTATTTTTTATTTTTAAAATATGAGAATTAGTAAAATTCACTAAAAAATCACAAAAATAGTAAAAAAATTATTTGAAATCCAAAAATATTTAATTCTACAATTTTTTGTTATTTCTAATTATGTTTATATCTCTCTTATCTATTATTGTACATATATTGCTATATATCTTATATTATATATTTAAAATATAAGGAAAATATAAAATACAAAAATATAAAATAAAATATAAAATATAAAAATAAAAACAGAATACAAAAGTAAAAAACCAAAAATAAAATAAATAATAATAATACAAAAGTAAGAACCCACGTAAAAACAAAAAGATAAAGAATCACACAGTCATATTTTTGCACTTCATTGCACAATCTTTCCATTCTGCTCCATGTGTTCGACACTCTACACTACTTGCACTGTACACATCTTATGTAGAGTTCAATAATATAAAATATAACTCCACACAATTTTTTGCATTGTTTTATATATTAGTGGGTTAATTGTTAATCGATTGGGATTTTTTGTGGGTCGCCACAACAATTGTATCTCTGCCTTGAGTGAGACATATTTTGACTCTCACGAATTCCTAGTTATTAATACCTGAATAAAATATTCATTTTATTTATTCTTTACATTTTACATCTTTATATATTTTTTTATAATTTTGTAGACACTAGTTATAATATATGTACATATTTAGAATACTACAAAACCATGAAGAAAATAATAAAATAAAATGACATACTAAAATACATAAACGAATATACTATACATATACCTATATAATAAATACATCTATTTATTTAAGTATTCAAATAATATCATAAAAATACAAAAAATATATCTTTATGTATATTTAAATAAGTTATAAATATATGAATTAAGTACATATAATAATAAAATTTAAAATAAGCTATATATAGGTAAATATACCTATAATTATACTTGTAAATACTGACTCATAAATAACTCCATAAAAATAATAAAATAGTAATTAAATAAACATAAAATAATAAACATTTTTTGTTTTATATCCTAAAATAATTAATTTGTTGTCTATTTATTATTGAATTTAGCCATAATTTCCCCTTGGATTTTTTTGGAGAAGCTAAACCTAGTTGACAAAGGCCAACTCCCTTGCCTCCAGCTGCCTGGCATGTCATATGTCAGTCAAGCCATCTTCTCTCAATTTCCTCTTTCGATCCATTGATTTTCTCTTCTTGATTCATTCACTAAAAACCTTTTGTGGTCTACCCTCAATCACGTCGGAACCTTTTCAAAGTCAAAGATTCATCGATTCATGCAAAAACCCTAATCGAATAAGCCCTCCTCGCCATGTCTATAAATAACCCCCTCCTTCCTTCCCGATTTTGATCCCTTTCCAAGACCATAAACCCCCAGCCTTGTGTGTGAGTGTGTTCCCAGTGACAGCGAGGATACCACCGATGTGTTGGAGCTGGGCAAGGAGGAGGAGAGGAGGTCCAAGACATCGCTCCGACGAGGCCTCTACTCCCTGGTCCCCAGGTACGAGATGCGCATTTTCCTTTCATTTCTAGGTAGATTTAGTCTTTTTTCTAGTTCTCTATCTTTATTTCATCCGTGGATCAGTAGATTACCTTAGATTTTAAAATCAAAGATCATCGAATCTCTCTCCTTTGACCATGTTTGACCATGTTCCCAAAGATTTCCGACCCGCCTTCCATGCTCATTTACTTCCCCTTCCCCTACTGCATCTTTTACCCACTCCAAACCAACCTGGTCCCCCATGGATCAGCGAATCGGATCTCCTCCGCCACCTCTCTTTGGAGCTCCTCCATCTCACCCATTTTCTTTGCTCTACAATTTCATTTTGTTTTGAGGCAACTCGCCTCGAGCCCCTGAGTCTCCTTCTATAGGTTCGACACCTCAAAGACCTTGGAAGGTCGATTCTGGAGCTGAAGGAGGTTCCCAGAAATTCGACTTTTGGATGAGCTCCAGGCCCCTTCCCAATGGGCCCAGACCTTCTGGCTGGTGCAATTTGACGCGGAAGACGCTTGACCCCTTAGCACAAAGAAAGAAGGTCGGAGCGAGGAGACATACATGATCGAAGGGAGGAGAGGGAAGTGTTCTTCCCTGTTCTTCCTCTGAACCTCAGCGACGTTGGATATCAAGTGTGGCCTAGATCTAATCTGGGCCATTGTTTTCAACCGAACCGCTTCCTCGCCGCTGCCTTCAGATGCCCATAAGTGCACCTACATGGCGTACTTTAGCCGCTGGATCACGCCTCTTCAGGGGTAAATTTCATCGATGCCCCCATATTTTTTATACTTTTATTTAATATTTAAATTTAGGTCTAAAGTGTAATAATAGTGGTTAAATTGCATGGAACCCCTCGTATTTTTTCTGTATTTGCATGTATAACCGTGCCAGCTCACCTCTCCTGACCCACGCGAGGTAGGTATTTTGTAACTATACACTCGCGGGTTATTATATTTATAATTGGTCCAAAATTTGTACATTACGTGTTAAATTTTGTGGATAAATTATAGAGTGGACCTTGAATATTTTGTATATTACAAATACGCCCATGTCAGTTTTTAATTTAAATATGTGTGGTTAAATTGCACCTTAACCCCTAGATTTTTGTATTAAGATTCTGAAATGTGCAAAAACTTTTTAATATTTGCAAAAGGTCCCTATCGGTATTTCATTTTTGGGCATGTTTCCTTAATTTTTACAAATATAGTCTATACTTCAAAAATTTTGCAAAAATAGGTTAATGTACTAGGATGCTTGATCTTTCATGCTATATTTTATTTTTGCATTTTAAGTAGACTTCTTATTTATTAAAAATCAAATAGAGCACAATTCGCCCCTGTATGACTTAAAAATTATGAAAAATTATAAGTCATGTTTGAAAACTCCAAAAAAATATTTTATCTATTATGATATTTCATAACTTTAGACCAAAAATGCCTAAAAATAGAAAAAGAAAATGATAAAAAAAACTAAAAAGCTCCAAAATCCTATAAAAAACTCCGAAGATATTTGTTTCTGTTTGGTATATTTATTTATATATTTTATTATACATGAAAAATAGTTTTGGAAAATTTTGACTTTATTTAGTAACTTTAAATTCTGTAGCAATTCGGCCTGCATATTTAATCCTTATTTTAGGATATTTTTGACATTAAAAATACATAAAATTAGCAAAAATAACCCTAAAATCACAAAAACATTAGAAATATATATAATGGAAAAACATTTTATTTTGCTTTTTTTGGTTATTTTTTGTTGTAATTATAATTATATTCCATCAGTATTGTATATATAGTTATATATAAACCTTTATATACTATTTAATAGAAAAAAATTAAAAACTATAAAATTATAAAAAGAAATAAATATAGTTAAAAATACATAAATATATATAGATAAAATCTAAAAAAGTATATAATTAATATTTTATTTAATTTAAAATCCATAATTTATTATTTAAGTGAATATTATACAGAATACACATTATTATTTATTCATTATTTATTTATAAATAATAACTCGTGCTACCACATTTTCTCCCTGTGTTTGATACTCTACCATATTTACACCTATACACATTTATAGTAGAGTTAATAAAGGTTAACTCACACACACTTATCGCTCAAATTTTCTATGGGTTGATTGTTGATCATAGGCACACTTGGTCACACATTGATTGCTGATTGTGTTTGATTAGCAGACCAGTGCAAAAGAAGCCTCTATCACATGGAGCCACTACCAGAGAGAAACATAGTGTAGCCCAATTTGTACATACTTGCATTTTCTTTCTTTTATTGTGTACACACTTTTCATTCTTTCTCTTGCTTGTGCATATTTATAGTTCTTATTTATTTGCATAAATTATTTTATTAATTGTGCTAATATCTCTCTTGTTGTGTTTGATGCGAGGTCCTGCTATGCGAGGATGACTTATTAAGGAGTCGAGGTAGCCAAGCAAGGTGGATACTGGCCTTATCAACCTTTCCAGTTGGAGAGGCAGCATGCATGATAAGGAAGACACTTAACATAGATGATAGCTTAGGATTTTTAGTTTATTTTCAGTGATAAATTGGTTCATTTATTCATTATTTATTATTTGTAATAATACATGAACTTGGACATTACCTTATTCAACAAGGTCCATTGCCTGGGCGATTGTTCACCTGAGGTACTCGTCGTGGCTTTTTCACATTTTCCCACTTTTATTTTCATTTGTTTTTCGATGTTTTGAGTTTGTTTCCTTCTTCTCTTTATTTTGTATACATGGAGCCCTTGGTATAGGTCTGCTTGTCTTGGTAATTAGGTCCAAACCCTTACAAAAATTATGTACATATAGTCTTCTATGTTTGTATCTAGTCAAATTAACAATTGTTAGTTCTTTGTACTTGAACCCACGCACTGAGAGAGGCACCATATAATGCTAGCATGGCCCATTGTGGCAGGAACTAAGGTGTATCGGACTCTCATGATAATTCTTCACGATTAATATTAGCTACTATTTAGGGTGATTGTGTCCATTACACACCGCCATGTAGATAGGTTTAAAATATCTGTTTTGCATGTCGCATGGAGAGAGTTGGGAAGCGCTGTAAGTCCTCTAACTATGCATGCTTCATTAGATTCTATGGTGAGATTTCCATCGTTGAATCAACTTGCATGGCTTTTCCGCTATCTCCCTATGATTTTGAGAACCTAAGACTTAAATGAAAATTCACAAAATCGTTCGATACTTGTATGCAAAATATTCAAAGAAAAGTGAAAATCCAAAAATCTAAAACAACAATTTTGCTAATAAACATTGACCTTAATTAAAATCTTTAATCGATTACATTATTTGAGGTTCATAAAGCCCTCATTGTTTTCAGGTTCCTTAGGAGGGGACCAAGACCCCTCCTATGAGTGAGGAACGACCCACTAAGGATTAGAGCCAAAAACCCAGTCTGTAACTACCTTCTGCATCGCATGGGTTTCCGAAGTAATGGCACTTCTATCGTACGTGGATGAGTAGGACTTGGTCAACGATGGTATTCCCACCTTGTGTAGAACATTGACCCTGTCTGAAGTACTGAGCTTAGGACACGCCCTCATGATTGTGTCTATTTCATCATCTTGCGTCTGAGTAGGGCCTTGCACGCTCACGGGTGATTCCGTTGTGAGCGAGGTTCAGAGTAATGGTTTTGCCTACCGGCTTCCTCTCTCTCCCTCTCATTCTTTGGCTGAGTAGGAATTCGGGAAGGGTTACAAGGACATCAAAAGTGCAGACAATAGGTTACAAAGGAGAAGGACAAGTACGAGATACTTTTCTGACAGTACTCTTGCTCCTATAGGGTTGGCGTCTAAGGACTTGTTAAAATATATGTGTGAAATAACAACACTAAAAAAGAAAAGATAAAAATAATTGAACCCTTACGGATTCACGTGTGTAGAGTTGGTGAACAGATTTTGTATTGGGTATTGTCTGGATCTAGATTAAGGTTCAAAAATCAAGTCTTGCACACCTGCACAAATTTTATCATATATGTTTCCTCTTTGACCCCATGCTCATTTCGAGCCTTTCTACTATTTTACACTCCCTTTATTCCTCATTGACCATTGTATCCTTCCTCCTGCATCGATCCTCCTCTTCCTGTACGATATCGATCTATGGATGGTTCAGTCAGGACTTCACCGACACCTACATCGATTCCATGGACTCGGCAATGTCAATAATTCAAGGCGATTCCTGAGACCCCGGTTCAGACTTTGCAATCCCAAGTCCAGAATCATGTCTTCTTTCCACTTTTCTTATATTTCTCAATAAACCAGGACCACTCTTTTCCCATATCTGCCTATTGTGAATCGAGGTCGATTTTAGTCTACATCTTTTTCTCCATTCACCAGTATCTGGGTTTGACTCTAATATCAGATTCATCACTGCAACCGGTCTTCAGTTTCACAGTTGGTCTTATTGGGATTCCTCTTGCATTGTAGATAGAAGTCAGTCCTGGATCCCAATCCCAAGATCCATTCGTCCGACTCATACCCAAAAATGGCTCCTCAGGGAAAAGAGAAAGGACAAAAACCACCCCAAATAAAGAAGGGCCAAGCACCCGATAAAACAAGGTGAATGCTTAGTTGCTGGCTTCCATCCAAGCCATCCAGCAGCAATTGATTGAGCAGGCACTAGTGCAAACCACATTCCAATATATGATATAAGGAATAAACTTGGAGGAGGAGGAAGAAACAAAGAACCACCCCATGATGATCCAGAAGAGGAGTCGAGGAATGGGAACCCTAAACCTACGCTGAAAGATACGTATCACCCTAAAGACAACCAGATGACCGAGTGAATTCACATCCCACTAGTGCACAGTCATTTTGAGTTAAAGCTTCAGTTTCTTGTGCTCCTAACCTCATTCCATGGGAATACCAATGAGGAACCACACATTCACCAGTAGCAGTTCTCTCGCATCTGTAGAACAGCGCACTGCCCTAACATCCCATCAGGTGTAGTTAAGATGACTGCATTCCCCTTCAGTCTCCAAGACAAGGCCCTGTACTGGGTCAACCATTTGGGAAAGGTCGTGACGACTTGGGAGGAAATTAAGTGTGTGTTCCTTCATAAGTTTTCTCCTCTCGGCCGGCTCAACTAGATACAAGTCAGGATTAGAAGATTCTCCTAGGCTACCCACGAGTCATTCATGAAGCCTGGGAGTGATTCACTGATCTGCAGGAGAAGTGCCCCCACCATGACATATTGAGGATCATCTTGGTCCAACACTTCTTCAGGGGCCTGAATGTTGAGAGTCAGAGATTAGATGATGCTTCCTAGGGGATCCCACTTCAATAAGGATGAAGATGTAGTCTGGTAGATTTTTGAAGAAATGGCCAAGGGAGAGGCTGTCCTCTCTTCATCATGTGCTTACTAGCGACAACCCCAGGTCCTCCACAAGCTAGTCTACATGGCAACATCTCATGAGGCAGAGAGAGATGATATCTCCAACCTCAGCATCATTGGGGGACATCTCTCAAATGTCGATATCGTCGAGAAGCGATTACAGGATTTGGAGAAACTCACAGTGATCGAATAAAGAACTCAAAATCTAGACAAATTGGATCAGTTCACTAAGAAACTGGAGTTGTTGGTGAGTACCATTAGTGCCTTCCAATATGCAACCCCAGCTTCTGAGACTCCAGTTGAGAAGAAGGATGAGCCAACACCGTCACAGTAGCCTCAGCCGAGTCAGCAACAAGAGGTAGGTCAATACGTGTATTACGCGCAGACTCCCGACCAGACACCACAGCAGTAGCAGTTGACTGTATACCAGCTAGAGCCCTAGTATTCCTTGGATACATTCTCTCCTCCACTACCTCGAAATCAAGAGATGAATGGAGTATGGTCGAATGACATGCAACTGGCCAATCCAGGCAGACCTCAACAGGGGCCATCCTGCAAACTCACGTCCATTCCCTCAGCGTCAAGGAGGGAGATTTGCCCAATCCCAGCCTCAACCTCAATACCACCAGTCTCAACAGTACCACAACAATTGGAAATAGCCTCAATAGTACCCGCAACCACCGTACTGCCAGCATCAACCGTACCATCAGTACGTTGTTGCACCTCATCATCAGTATCATCCTCCTCCCTACCAACATCAATATCAGCTTCCTCCACCATCACAACAATACCAGCAACACCACTCTCATCCTCTACACCATCATTCATAGCGTGGTCAGCACGCTGAACCTTCTGAGATAGTTCCTGTTAACCCGAGCCTCGATTGTCTGGCTCAGTTAGTTAAGGGATTAGCATAGATGAGACAGAAGCTGGACAATCATACAACCACAAAAAATCCAATTCTGACCTAGGTCGAAGCCAACCCAAATAACTTTAAGCACAAAGAGCAGGTAGAATGTGAAGTCCCGTCTATGTATGTAGAGTCAAATGTTAGTGATTTTGTTGTGTCTAATGTTGTTACTCTTAGGAGAGGTAGAACCTTACCTCTGTCTCCCAGTATTAAGGGGTAGAATAAAGCTTCATCAGGTGAATCGTTGTCTTCTGCATCAACCATGCCAACTACGGGTTTGGGTGAGGTAGAAGAAGAAGGAGGAGCCATGCTAGTTGCCAGCCATCACTACCCCCAACAAAAAGAACAAAAAATCAGCAAAGTGAAAAAGAAAAAAAAAGATGCTCGCAGTCGAAGTGAAGTTGTGCCAACCATGGAGGAGCAAGCACCAGCAGCTGACCAGTGCCAACCGATAGAGTAGAGACCGTAGTTTTTAGATGTCCACCTTTAGCTCTAGATTGTACACTTTTTTGTAGCCCAATTGTACAAAATGTTGTGTACATGAATTTTGATGTAAATAAGAGCAATATTTCATATTTTAGTTCTGTACGTATTCCTTATCCTGAAGCAATCAAAAAAATCCAAAAAATACAAAACGAAAAAGTGCATTGTCTAATCCAGGTGTTGTGGATATTCTTGAAAACTTGATTGTGGAGTTACCATTACTGAAAGTCATGGAGTGCATGCCTTCTATGAAGAAGGGCTTGAAGGAATCGTGTACAAACAAGCATCAGTCAAACCATAATAACAGATGCCATCTAGTTGAGAAGCACGTTCTCATCATGGCTACAAAGGCAGCAGTCAGCAACCTCTCGGAGTAGAACCCATACAAAGGAGCATGTTTGATCAGATGCGGGATTTCTGACCAAGTCTTTGAGCAAACTCTACTTGAAGAGACTCTTCAATCGATCTCATGCCCACCTCATTGCTCACAGAATTTGGGTTGGGACCGCTCAAGCCAACATGCTTGATTGTTTAGTTCATTGATCGATCAATCAATTAACCCCAAGGTTTATTGGAGGACTTTGTTGTAACCATGCAGAATATGTAGTTTCATATTGATTTTGTGGTCCTTGAGATGGACTCCCCTGCACCGTTACTCCTGACCCTGATTATTCTTTGCCGATCATTCCTGCGCACCGCAAGGACCGTAGTTGATTATGAGTCTGGGAAGATCATGTTCTGCTCGAACAGCAACATAGTGATAATAGATATGATTAGTGAACTCAAAGTCGTGTCTGATCAAAGTAAAGAAGATTGATTTGTAGAAGGTTGTGACTTTATTGTAGAGATCAGAGAAATGGAATTCTCTTCGAATGACATGGATTCACGAAATCCTCTTCAGAGGAGGACCCGAAAAACACGGTCTTCACTTGCTCCGATGTCGACTAGGAGACAGACTCTTACTTGGCGATGGATCTCTTTGAGGCAGAAGATTCATGACAATCCGAACATGAGGAATTCATTGATGATTTGTTCGACACATTATCAGTAGAGCCACTCGTGATAGAGGTGAGAAGTACTTCTAAAATTGTGGTTGATCATCCACCCACAAGCTCAATTTTTGAAGTGACAGAGAAGCAGGCTCGATCATAATCGGAATTAAAGTCACTTCCGACAGTCCTCAAGTATGCTTTCTCTGCAGGTGTAGAAAAAATATATCTGGTCATCATCAATAACAGGCTGAACCTAGATCGGTAATCTCGATTACTCGAGGATCTAGAGTAAAAATGTAAGGCACTTGGTTGGCACGTATCAGACCTCTGCAGGATAAATACTACCTTATGTTCACTCCACATCTATCTGAAAGATGATGCCAGACCAACCTGAGAATTTTATAAGAGACTAAATCCTAATTTGTGGGACATCATCATGAAGGAGATCACGAAATGGTGTGATGTGGGGTTCATTTATCCCATCTCTGACTCAAAATGGGTGAGCCCCTTGCACGTAGTTCCAAAGAAATCTGGTCTCACCATGATTAATATTGAAAATGGAGAGGAGATTTCAACTCCGGTACAAACATCCTGGCATGTGTATGTCGACTACCGTTGCCTCAATGCTGCAACAAAGAAGGACCTTTGCCTTTCCATTCACTGATCAAATTCTAGAAAGATTGGCCGGCAAGAAGTTCTTCTACTTTTTGGATGGGTATTTCGGGTACAACCAAGTGGCAATCACCCTAGAAGACCAAGAGAAAACTAGTTTCTCTTGCTTGTTCGGCACTTATTCTTTCAGGAGAATGCCCTTTGGTCTGTGAAATGCACATGTCACATTCTAGAGGTGCATGATTGTAGTCTTCGCCGATATGGTTGGCAGTTTTCTCGAGGTGTTCATGGATGACTTCTTTGTCTATGGTGATATCTTTGACTCTTATCTTTAGCACCTAGACAGAGTATTCTAGAAATGTTGAGAAGTCAATCTCATACTATCATGGGAAAAGAGCCACTTCGTGGTTACTGAAGAGATTGTGTTGGGCCATGTCATTTCCAAGCGTGGTATAGAAGTCGGCCCAGCAAAGGTGGACCTTGAGCCACCTCAAAATGTCAGAAATGTGAGGTAATTCCTGGGGCATGCAGATTTCTACAGAAGATACATCAGAGATTTCAGTCACATCGCTCAACCTCTAACAGAAGTGCTGTGCAAGGAGATTGAGTTTCATGTTGATCAACATGTTCTCCTTTCTTTCAATCAGTTGAAGGAGCTAATAACTCAAGCTCTAGTCCTACGGCTGCTGGGTTGGTATCTCCCATTTGAGATCATGATGGATGCATCATATTTTGCAGTTGGGTTGTGTTAAGATAAAGGAAATATAAAGTGCTCTACGCCATTCACTACATCACCAAGACTTTAGATGAGGCACAGAGAAATTATACTATCACAGAGAAAGAGTTGCTGGTCGTGGTTTTCACCCTTGTGAAGTTTAGATCCTATCTTCTTGGATCTAGATTCATCATATACGATGACCACTATATTATCTGGTATTTACAATAGAAGAAGGATGCCAATCCCATATTGATTAGATGGATCCTTCTTCTCTAGGAGTTCGACTTGGAAATCAAAGATAAACTTGGAGTTCAAAAAGTGGTAGCAAATCACCTCCCCAGAATTGAGAATCAAGAGCATCCACTGAGCAATGCACCCATTACAGACACCTTTCCTGATTCACAGATGGCCATGGATTCTCTCCCTTGGTATTCCGATATTGTGAACTACCTCGTCTCTGGTGTAGTCCCACAAGATTGGGTAAAAATCAAGAAGGACAAGTTCTTGTCCACTATCCATTTATTCCAATGGGAAGACCCACTCTAATTTAGGGAAGGAGCAGATTGTATTTGGCGTTGGTGTATCCCTCAGGAGGAGAATCATAGTGCCCTTGAGCATTGTCATTCGCTCGAATCTAGTGGACACCACTCTGGAGGCAGAACGACAGCAAAAGTAATGCACTTTGGCCTCTAGTGGCCCACACTATTCAATGATGCTTCATCATGTGTCGAAGGCTGTGTTGACTGTTAGAAGATGGGAGGAACCCTCACAACAAAAGACTTGATACCCCTGAAATTCATTCATATTTCATATGTATTCGATGCTTGGGGCATCGATTTATTGGGGCCCTTCTCCAACATTTATGGATTTGAGAACATCCTTTTTGTCGTTAATTATGTGAGTCGTTGGGTTGAAGCTATTCTTGCCCGAGCTGCTGATAGCAATACAGTTTGTCGGTTTCTACCAGATAACATTATTTCACAGTTCGGGATACCAAAGATTCTGACATCATACGGGGGTAGTCACTTCGACAATAAAGAGGCTAGGAAATTAACAAAGGAGTACGACATTGAGCACCGAGTCACTTCTCCTTATCATCCTCAGGCCAATGGCTTGGTCGAGCTCTCCAACAGAGAAATCAAGACAATTTTGTAGAAGCTTCTGAGGCCAGACATAAAGAGCTGGTCCCAACTCTTGGACTCCGTCCTTTTAGGCATACATGACCGCGTACAAGTTTCCCTTGGGCATGTCACCCTATCATCTTTCTATATGGAAACTGTGCCATCTGCCCATCGAGTTGATTCATAAATCATTATGGCAGTCAACATTTACAATCTAGACTCAAGAAAGGTTGTCAGCAGAGAAAAGTGGATCTTAATAGACTCTTGGAATTCTGAGATGTGTATGATAACAGTTTGATGTACAAGGTGAAGGTTAAATGCTGGCACGACCGGCACATCAGACGAAAGACCTTTGAGAGTGGACAGAAAGTGTAGTTATTTTATGAAAAGTTAAAGATATTCCCAGGCAAATTAAAAAGTAAATGGACAGGGCCATTCAGAGTGAAAGAAGTGCGTGACAATGGAAGCACCTTGATATCTGATTTGTTTCCATACGCACAACCGTTCATCATTAATGGCCAGTTAATACATACCTCAAGCATGACACTTTCCTGGTCGTTGTCGACTTAGTCCAAGTGATCTTCAATGATACATCATCCATAACTCCAGCAACATCAAAAGATTCAAATAATGCTCCTATAAAACTCTTTCTTTAATTTTATTCTTTTCTTCTTTTCTTTTGTTATTTTCTTCTCTTTATTTTATTTCTTCTCATTCTTTCTTTTATTCCTCTTAGTCATCACCGCTATATTTAGGATATGCTTCATCCTAAGTGTAGGGGGGATGCCTAGATCTCGTTGTTGATTCTTTGATCCCCCACCTGTCTCCTCTATTGTTGATATTTTGGTCTATAATTAAGGATATTTTACCTTAAGTATAGGGTAGACGTGATGAGTCATTGATTTGTTTACTCACCCTCAACCATTCCTGCATGTAAATACAACCTGCTAGACTTAGGATTATTTTATCCTAAGTATAGGGGGGACGATTGATTTCTCATTCATTGATTCTGTATTCCTTGGTCGTTGTAGAATAGGCTTTTCTATACTTAGTACAAATTATGTCTTTTCTTTTCTCTTCGATCCATGAGGACATAGTTCAATCTAAGTATAGAGGGTCGTATATACTTTGTATTTACTTTAGCAATAACTCATACTTTCGTATTTTCAATAAATATGGCTAAAATATAATTAGTTATTTGTAAAGATCATACTTGTATAAATTCATTACAATTCTTCATATATACTGATTAATAAATCATGTAAAAAATATTTTGCAAAATGCTTGAAAAATGATTTGAAAATCTCCTTGAAAAATCTATTTGAAAACTATTTGGAAAATATCTTGTAAAATATTTTCAACCTTTGTAAAAATGTTTTGTTTGTAAAAATTCCTTCTCTTTGTTTGAAATAAAATGTTTTGAAAATCTATTTGTAAATGATTTGAAAATTGGTTACAAAAATACTTTGAAAAATCTGTACATACTGTTTGAAATTTCTTTACAAAATGATTTTCAAATTTTGTAAAATGTTTGTAAAAACTATATGTCAAATTAGTTTGCAAAATAAAGTTTCCAAAATATTTGCAAAAAATTTTCAAATTATTTTGAGAACTATGTACATAGTTCAAGCAAACAAAGAGCTTGTACAAATGTTGTATATACAAATCTAAAAATCTTGAACTCCAATTCTAGTAAATACCAAAGATGCACTCCCATTTAAATATCTGCACATATTTCTTTTCCAAAACTTTTTGTTTTTCAAAAATACCTAAAAATGCAAAACTAAAAATCCCAAAAATATTTTCAAAAAAATTGCATAAAAAATTGCAAAATCTTTTCAGAAATCCCTAAAAAGTTCAAACCCAAAAACTGCATCACAAAAATATTTTTCTTGCATTATACATAGCATTTGATTTATGGATTGATGTTAATAATTGAACTATTCTAAGTAAAATCTAAAGATTGGATCTTGGTTGGGCCTTAATCTACTTAATCACAGGAATCCTATACGAACTGGAGTTGAGGCACTTCAAGTCTGCTAGACTTAATTCTTTGAGAACACGAGACTTGGTTCAAAGCCATCTGGACTACCTAAGTAGAATATCTTGAAGCTCACGCACGACTCTTATTTATAATGACCTAGCTTTCACACCTGCACTTTACACTTTACTCACCTCAATTGAAGTAGTAGAGGGCTGGACTTGCCGACGAGACACAAGCCAGTGGAAACATCAGAAGTCACATATCTGTGGCCATTGTACCCCAACCTAATCCAGTAGCCATCAGGTCTTATGTCAGAAATTGTAGGGTTGCAATAATGCTTCAAAAGAGGTATAGTCTACCGACTCAAGAGGAAAAGTTCCTTATGTAAATGTTGATGTATATTGTATTAAAAAATACAATAAGAACTCCAGAAAAATAGATAGGCCTGAATGAAAATAAATTGCCTACCGGAGTATGTATACATTTGTATATCCAATAAGCTAGCTTGAGCTTTAAAAGTCATATTCATATGAGCCTGCAGTCGGATGACTTGGCTACACTGGTCAAGCATCCTTGGATAGGTAGCTGCACTGGCTACTGTCCATTCTTCTCTCCACCCTCTCTTCTTGAGCTGGTTATATTTGAACTTAGAAGGGAATATCCTACTTCTCGACGAAGGAGTTGTTGTATTGGGGAATTAGAGTCACCATGTTGGAGAAGACTGACCTTTACCACTTCAGCCAAGTAGAGCTACATATTCCACACATTGTCCAAGATAGATTCATAGTTGTAAGGGTTTACATATGAGTTGACTTATTATGACCTGACTATTGAGGAGACTTGAACAAAGTTTTGCGGATCTCGGAGGCTATTGTGTTTCAAGTCCGATTCCCACACAAGGTTCCAAACATACCTGAATGTCCAAAGGCCCGACATAAGTTCCAAAATTTGATTTTGTGAAGACAAGTTTGAAAGTTAAAATTAATCCATTTTCTTTCCTTTTCTTTTCTTTATTTTTATTTTCTACACTTATAGGCATAAGTGTTTGCTAGGGACTAGCAAAGGCAAGTATAGGTGGGGTGATGAATCTCCATTTCATCACCTTCATTCATTCATTTTGGCCTTTATTCCTTTGCTAGATGCATGTAAATATCATTATTTTGCATAAGTTAACATTCAATATTTATTGTATAAATATTGTATGCAATACATTGTTTTAAGCTAAAGTAAAAGAATAACGAAAAGAAAACAGAAACAAATAAAATTCCAAAGGTATTTTATGACCCTAAACCCTGAGACCTAGGCATCGTGATGATTGGGTCAAAAAGGAATAAAGTAGGTGAGATAAGGGACAAACACGCAATAAAAACCTAATTGTTTATCCTTCACTAAAGCATTTTCGGGACCTACTTTATTCTTTATTATTTATACTCAAATCAATAAACTTTGTTCATGGAAATTGTAGATAAAAATACAAAGAAAAATATAAAATTGATTTGACACAAAAATAATATACAGTGTTCATTCTACACTCTAAATAAAAAATCAAAACCCAAACTTCCAAAATCGATATCTTCTCCATAAAAACTCAAAATGCATCAAAATCACTTTAATTGTATATAACTCTTAATTAGATATTTAATGAAGGTAGTTTCATTTAATTTATAATTAAGATGCAAAAGTTTGGTTTTGGACCCCTATTGCACTATATACCTGAATAAAATATTCATTTTATTTATTCTTTACATTTTGCATTATTTTATATTTCTCTAATTCTGTAAATATTATTTATAATATATGTACATATTTAGAATAATACAATCACGAAGAAAAAATAAAATGAAATAACATACTAAAATACATAAATGAATATACTATGCATATACCTATATAATAGATGCGTCTATTTATTTAGGTATACAAATAACATCATAAAAATACAACAAAATTTTTTATTCATATTTAAATAAATTATAAATATATGAATTAAGTACATAAAATAATAAAATTTAAAATACAAATAAAAATAAAATAAACTATAAATAGTTAAATATACCTATAACTATACTTGTAAATACTAACTCTTAATAAAGAACTCCATAAAAATAAATAAAAATAGTAATTAAAAACTACATAAAATAACAAACATTTTTTATTTTATACCCTAAAATTAATTAATTCATTATCTATTTATTATCAATTTACCAATAATTTTCTCTTGGAATTTTGTGGTTGGTCTACATGGACCAACCGGAAGCTTGCCCTAGTTGACCTAGGTCAACTCCCCAGCCTCCAGTCACCTAGCATGTCAGACATCAATCAAGCCATCTTCTCCCAATTTCCCCTTTCGATCCATTGATTTTCTCTTCTCGATTCCTTCACGAAAAACTTTCTACGACCTATCACACTGTAACTTTTTCAAAGTCAAATATTCATCGATTCATGCAATAATCCTAATCAAATAAGTTGTTGGACATGCGAGCCCACGACGAGCCATTATGTGATAAATGTTATTGCAAATATCATTCCCTGATCTGAAATGAAGAATAACTAATTTGCATAATAGGTCTCTTAGTACAATTAGGGTTATATACCATGGTTATCTTAATGATCATACATCTATAGATTCAATTGTTGAATCATAGAGACTGGTGCCTGGATGAATATCTAAAGAGTTAGATTGAGGACTCATCAACCACCGACAAATGATTACTAAGAGAGAAGCTCTAGCTTGAGAAGGAGATGGCAATCCTTTCTCTAAAGGCTGATATCTGACCGACCTCTTGATGCATCTTCTCCATATAGGAATATGATTCGGAGGTGTCAGGTTAGTTAGGTTAAAGAGTTGACTTAATGAGATCTAGATAAGCAAAGACCTATGTCGTATGCTATCACGATATAGGCACGCATCCTTGACCGGAGACAGATGTGTTACTATATGTCTGAGTATGTACATTTGGAAGACCAATAAGTTGATGACCTAATCATGGTCTATACACCAGCGTACTGGTGTGCATGCATGGACATATGAGTAATATGATACCTCAAAGGGATCATATATGTTCATTTACTGAAACGGAAGACATGACTTCACTCGTGAGATATTGGGAAGAATCAAATTCAGTGCACGGTCATCTCGCTTTGGAAGCTTGATTGAATTTGCAGGTTTGATATATGCTTTTGGAAAGTATATGATCAACTCTTGATATGATATAGCTTTTGGAAATTATGTGATCTATACCAACTCTGGTCGAATGAGAAACTTAATGATAAAACCCTGAAGGAGACAGTCTAAAAGAGATCTAAAACTTTGGGTTTATTCTTGGTCTTCCAATATATAGTATGTACAGGTATTAGGAATACCTGTGGGTGATGTGATCATAAACAATTGTATAACCATGACGCTTCCATTCCTAAGGAGTGATGAAACAGGTCTGGATTTTAGTGACACCTCTCACTAGAGAATTGATATGATCTTGGTAAAAATGTTGGACATTGATCTGAATGTAATTCAGATGCAATAAGAAGATTAGATTTGTAGTCTTGATTTAATCAAGCATCTATGATAGGTCCACAAGATCTGGATTTGAGATGTGATCTCAAAATCCAAGTCACTATACATGGATCAATACAATCGCCATGTCCTTATCTCCAAGTATACGTGGAGAAAGAGCATTATCCTTGAAAAAGTTCAAGGATACTTTCATTGTTAATATATGTATCCGAGCATCGAGAAAATAGATAATTAAATGTGATTTAATTGTCATGAATAATATAGATTTGATTCAAATAATATCAATGTGATTCATATTATAAGGAGAGTTATCTTAGATAATTAAATGTGATTTAATTATCAGATATGTAAATAATGTGAATGCGATTCATATTATTTAGGCACATGAGAATAGAGATCAAAGATAATTAAATGTGATTTAATTATTATGGTTATGAATAGTGTGGAAAGTACTATCCATATTAATCATATATATTATAAATGTGATTTATAATATATAAGAGAGGGCTATTTGTAAATAACATTTACAATTTAAATGTTGATGTGAATTGGATTCACATTGGACAATTAATTGAAAATGTAATTTACATTTTATTTTGGATTGTGAATGTGATTCACAATTTTCCAATGGCATGATTGCAATATTCATAAAATAATTATGAATTATTTTTGTAGAGTAATTTACAACAAGTGTTGTTGTAAATAATAGAGATTTCCATGGAATAATTTAATCTCATGAGATTACATGAGATAGCTACCTTCCTACTTGGGAGGTTGGACGACCGCCAACTCCCATTAGGAAAGGGTGGTCGTCCCCCCCTCTTATGGAAGGAGGCTTCCATTCCATGAATTTCCATGCGTGATTGATTTAATTTAGGATTAAATTATATATATTCTTTAATATATATTTAATCTAAATTAAATTAATTGTTGATGCATTTTTACAACAAAATCTTGGCCATTGAAAGAAGCACAAACCAATCTCATCCATTGATTTTATGTAGTCCATGGATTGTGATCCATGGACTCCCAAAATATTATAAATATAAGGGAACCCCTTGTTCTTCAAGTAACAACTACAAGAGATCAACAATATATGCTCTCTTTCTCATTCTCTTTACATGCCATCTCTCTCTCTCATTGTGGCCGTCTACCATGGGGCTCTAGAGAGAGTCGTCATCGTCGCAGCATCATTGTTATGCTTCTAGATCGTTTGCTCATGGATATCCATCTCCCTCAATGTGCCTTGACCTTGCATAATGAAGGATAAAGAAGAATCCTTACGTGCATCATGGAAGCGTGAGGATCGCAACATATACGATCGAGAGTGACTAGTCGCACTAGTGGCTCGATGCAACAGAATTTAAAAAAAATAATGGGTTAAACCACATGATCCTAGAACACTTCTGGAATCGTTTCGTCTAACCATACAATAGATAACGGAATACCTCTTGTGTGTGGTTGTGATCGAACCTCTGAGAGAAGAGACCTCCTGTCTCAAGTCCGATCCGTCGGAGGAGACGCATGCGAGCGCGGACAAGAGTCGTGTGCTTCTTGCAATCCAAGTTGTTGATCCAATAAATGGATCTCCTGATCTCGTCCCACGAGATCAAACATCTTCTTCACGAGCAAAACGTACCAAAGAAGACAGAGACCCAAGAGTCATCGAAGCGGTAGCACAACAGCGATGCGACGGAGGCGACCTTCTCTCTATGAGAGGAGTGGACGGACATTCAAGGAGAAGGAGAAGGCTTGCCATGAGAGTGAGAGAGAGACTTGTCGTAAATCATCCCCCGAAGAGCAAGGGGTGCCTCTTCTTATATAGGGTTTTGGGAGTCAATGGATCTCAATCCACGGACAACAAAAAAACAATGGATGAGATTGATTTGTGTTTCTTTCAATGGCCATGATGTTGTTGTAAAAAAACAAAAATAATTAATTTATTTTAATTTAATATATATCAATAAATCAATATAATTAATTTCAAATCAGATTAATTAATTAATCTTGAAGATAATGAGAAGATTGACCTTAACCCCTAAAAAGGGTGGACAAGGTCTATCTCCTTAATATCTCATGAGATCTCATTATCTCATGATATCTCGAAGATTTACAACAACACTTGTTGTAAATTATTTCACAAAAATAATCCACAATTATCTTGTGAATATTGCAATCATGCCATTGGAAAAATGTGAATCACATTCACATCTCAAAACTAAATGTAAATTATATTTTCAATTAATTATCCAATGTGAATTCAATTCACGTTAATAATTAATTAACAAATATAAATCGTAATAATCTCTCTCTAATATACTATAAATCACTTTTATAATATATATGAATAATTGGATAGTACTATCCACATTATTCATATCCATAATAATTAAATCATATTTAATTATATTGGATTATCATTCTCCTGCATTCAAATAATATGAATCAAATTCACATTATTCATGATAATTAAACCACATTTAATTATTCATTTCTTAGTGCTTAGATATAATTCAACAATGGAGTTCTTCTTGAACTCTTTCAAGAATAATATGCTTTCTCTGTAGATACTTGGAGATAAGGATAGAGCGATGGTATGTTCCACGTATAATGACTTTGGATCATGGACTGAAATCTCGCGAAATTTCGCCGAAATTTCGACAAAATTTCGGTTTCGATGGGTATCGGGTATCGATATCATACTGTATATCGAGATCCCCAGTTTCGGTCAAAATATCGCGAGAAATCGCCGATATCTCGGTCCATCTCGATATCTCGCCCGACATTAGGAATCTTTGAATAGGAAAATCTGGCCACTTTCGAAATATAGCGAAATTTCGGTCGAAATGTCCCCATTTCGACCGACTTCGGGCAGTGTCTCTTCTCTTCTTCCTCCAAGACCTCCAAGACCTTCATCCCTTGAGGTAAGCCAATTTATGATAAATCTTCTTCAAATTCAGTAATTTTTTTAGGGTTTTCACTAAATGGTTGTTGATATAGCTAGGCATGGTGTTTAATTTGAGAGATTTCCCCCAAAATAGGTATAAATTTGGAGTCGAAATTTGGGGCTTTTGTGTTTTTTTTGCACAATAGTGCTAACTATGATCATTGTATCACAGATCTGAAGTTAACATGAACTAAAACATTGTTGGAGATTATTTTCTTGGATCTATGTTAGAAGAAATTGGGGGTTTTGAAGTTTAATGTGGAACAATAATGAGTTGTGGTGTTATATATTCGGATCTTGTGTTTTGGAAGTATAAATCATAGTCTGGAAATTGTTTTGGATTAATAAAAATTAAAAATAAATAAAATCCGAAAATGATTTGTTAAATATTTACGTTTTTGTTCATATTTTGTGTCAATAATGTAGTCTTTCATGAAATTGGTCCCCTAATTTGTAGATCTAAGATCATAATGTATAGATCCAAGGTTTTTTTCTGTAAATAAGAAAAGTAGGTGTTGGAAAAATTAAATATATAATAATTCCGAAATTAAAAAATAAAATAATTTGCATATTCATAAGTAGTTGCATTGTAATGCCAACTTAATGTTTGTTCTTGATTTTCCTCGCAGATTTCGACGTTCATACATGGCACATTCTGCGACCTTCTGGTTTCGATTCCGGTTCTTCATTTGGATATTCACCATGGCACATTCTGCTTCTGGTTCTGGATCTGATAGTTCTGATGATCAGAGGGAAGAATTCAGTGGGGACATTGGGTGGAAGTATGCGTCCGCTCCTGATGGAAATAAGGCGAAGCCGCAATGCAATTTCTGTGGGAAGAAGTTGGGAGGAGGCGGGATCACAAGGATGAAGCAACATCTTGTTGGCAACAACAAGAATGTTGCCAAGTGCACGCGTTGTCCCAAAGATGTGAGGGACAAGGTCAAGGCGAGCTTGGATGGAAAGAAGGAAAAGGAGACGGAGAGAGTAAGAAGGGAAGAACAAATGAAGGAGTTCATGTTCGAGAAAGAATTCAACGTCCTTTCTGATTCAGATGACGATGATTTTGTGTACCCCGCCGACATTCAGACTGCATCAGAGAGGAGGGCATACAGAAGGGCTACACAAGAATCATTGAGGAGCGAGTTCGAGAGGAGAGAACTTGGTGGTGCACGGGGCGGCTTCTATGGTGCAGGTGGGAGTGGGAGTGGTTCTGGAGGCGCACCAGTACCACCACCCACTAAGAAACACAAGGGGAAGGGAATTGAGCCCTTCTTAACGAGGAGCGGATCCATGCAATACAAGGCAAGCAAGGATCCGAGGCAGAAAACAGTGAAGGGAATGTTCACCAATGCACGAGAAAGGGTAGGAAAAGCCATCAGCAAGCTCTTCTTTGGGGAGAGCATTCCTGCCAACATTGCAAGTGGGTCATTCCTACAGCATGCCGTTGATGAGATCGCTGCAGCGGGAACGGGAGTGAAGGCTCCTACATCCTACGAGATCATGAACAAATATCTTGGGATGGAGAAAGAGGAGATGAATGAGTACATCGCCGAGTTGAGGAGGAGATGGCCAGAGTATGGCGTGACATTGATGTGCGATGGGTGGACGAGCTACACAAGGAAGCAGATCATCAACTTCCTTGTTTACTGCGATGGGAAGACAATTTTCTTGAAATCTGTTGATGCATCTGAGCATGTGAAGGACCACAGGTACCTTCTGAAGTTGATGAAGGACGTTATAAAGGAGGTTGGGAAAGAGCACATTGTGCAAATTGTGACAGATAACGGCAGCAACTTCAAAAAGGCTGGTGAAACAATTATGAAGTCCAGCAGCTACGGAATTTTCTGGACACCGTGTGCTGCGCATTGCATTGACTTGATCCTTAAGGATTTCAGCAAGAGGAAGCTCGTCTCAAGGGTGGTGGAGAAAGCACGAACGATCACCACATTCATATATAACCACAGCAAAGTGTTGGCACTAATGAGGCGGATGTGCAATGGGGAGTTGGTGAGGCCTGGCATTACACGCTTTGCAACCAATTTTATAGCGTTGCAAAGCCTCAAGCAACATAAGACGGGTTTGAAAACCATGTGTTGCCAGGGTGAGTGGTTCGAGATACCTGAAGCTCGGACTGAAGGAGGACGGCAAGTGGAGATATTGATCAATGATATCTCCTTTTGGGATGACGTGACTCGGGTCACGAGGATCATGGATCCAGTGGTATCTGCATTACGGATCGTGGATGGCGACAAGAAGCCCACCATGGGAGTCATCTACGAGGCAATGCGCTGCATGAGAGAGAAGGTCCGAGAAGCGGTTGGGAAGGGATCAAAAGCATGGTTGGACATCATAGACGAGCGATGGTCTAAGATGCTCTCGCATCCTCTTCACAAGGCCGGTATGTATTATGTAAAAAAGGTTTTTTTTCCAATCATTTAAATTTTTATAGTTGGACATCATAAATGAGCTTGTTCGTGAATTTCTGTGCAGCTTATTACTTCAATCCTAAGTACCACTACAAGAATGGACTTGGTACAAATGGTGACCTTCTCTCAGCCGTACAGATTGTGGTGGAAAAGCTCGTCAAGGACGAGAAGTTGCAGAGCATGTGCATGAATGAGGTACTAATATCCTCACTTTCTACCTATATTTTGACTTTTGAGTCACAAGATATTTGGGTTGAACCTATTTGTGCGTTGTGAAGGTTAAGTATTACCGAGATGCATTGGGTTCCTTTGGTCGGATTACTGCGGTCAACGGTCGTGGCAATACTCTTCCTGGTAGGGACGGAGGCAAATAAACCCATTACTTGTGTTGATTTTGTGTACATTTATTTGTACTTATGATTTCTGTCTTTTCCTTTTTTTGCAGCCGAATGGTGGATGTTATACGGGATGGAAGCTCCCAACCTTCGAAGTGTGGCAGTGAAAGTGTTGTCTCAAACCGCATCTGCTGGCGGTTGTGAGAGGAATTGGAGCACGTTCAATTTGATACATTCGAAGAGAAGGAACAGGTTGGGAGAAAAGAAGCTCAATGACCTTGTCTTCGTGCATTACAACTTGAGGCTGAAATTGAAGCATGCAACGGAGGGACATGACAAAGATGACTATACGGACCCTATTGACCTTGCTTACATTTTCAAAATGCATGATGACGATGCTGATGAGGACGTTCTCCAGAGGTGGATGGATTCCAATGGTGCCCCAATTCTCGATCAGCCAGGTGGAAGACCGAATGAGAACATCAGCCAACAAATGGGAGCGGACGTTGGTGACTTTTTGGCCAGATCCGGGCGGATTACAGACCCTGTTGGAGGGTTGGAGGGCGAGATTGATGCAGCTGTTGATGAAATTCTCTCCAGTAGCTCCAAATCCAAGTCACAATCAAAGGATGACAGTGGAGATGATGATGATGACGATGTTGGTCGTGCTAGACCTGGTGGTGGTGGAGAGTCAAACTCAGGTGGGTCAGGAGGGAGTGGTCGTGGGCCACAAGCTACCAGACTTGAGGAAGGCCTACAAGCAGGACGTGAGTATATGGAGAGACAACGGAACACACACGGACAATTTGTTCCAAGTCCGAGTCCAGGGCCTACGGATTACGAGTACGGTCGAGGCCAGCGTCCCACCGACAGCTACATGGAAGATTTGACATCATCTGTAGGTTCTTTGAGCTTCATGGATATCGACAGCCCATATCGCGGAGGAGCACAAAGTCCTTTAGGCGGATATGGATCGTCGCACGATGAGAGATCATTTGGCGTCTTCCCGGAATACTTTCAAGCTCCTCCTCCAGGACCTCCTCCTCCTCCTCCTCAGTACGCACCACCAGCATATTCATATGGTTACAGTGGATATGGGGGATACAGTAGCGGAGACAACTACCAAAGTAGCCAACCTGAGCAGAGCCAGGGCAGTTTCTTTGGGGGTGACAGCTACGGTTTCTTTCCTGACTACTACACGGCAGTTCGTCCTCCGCCTCCGCAGAGATCTTCTCCTACTCCGTCGTCGTCGTCCCGAGGATCTCAGGGCAGTAGTTCGCAGCAGCCTCGTCGTGCCACTCGTGATACCGGATCCAGTGCTGCTTATCCTCGACTCGGGATGCTCATAGGCATCGATGACCACCAGTACAGGCAGTATGTCATGGATTACAAGGCCATGTACTCGTACATGACATGGGAGAACTACTGCGAGTTTATAGAATCTGCGATGCGCTATGAGAGACAGCAAGGAAGGGGGGGGCATTCAGATCCACCACGAAACTCCTGGTTCTGACCAAAACATGTCACCAGGGCAGGTACTATATTCTAATCTTTACTCTCTTTTATTGCATTTATCAGAAATATGCATGTTCTTAATAATTTTAACTTGTTGTAAGTTGTATTGTATTTGTAAGACTAGACTATTACTCTTGTTTATTACGTATTAACAATGTTACAACTTACAACCATGGTTTCAACTTTTATATATTAACTGTCTTATGAGATTTCGGTCGAGATAGGTTGTAATAGAGGGGTGGAGATCCTCAATTGCAATGATATGGATAAAATATGGGTCATTTCGACCCCATATCGATCGAGACATGTTGCTTGGGTTCCAACAATATGTCCACCGATATGACCGATATGGCCGATATGACCGATATGTCTATATATAGGGTATAGATGACCAATTTGTGTGAAATAAATGTGTATTTGTATGTTATTTACTGTTCTAATAACTTGGAATATCGAAATTTTCAAAAAAAATTGAAAAAAATCGGGTTTTTTAGCCTTTTTCGACGTTTCCACCGAAATCGTCGAAATTTCCCGAAATTTCGGCGAAATTTCGGTATTAGACCTCACCGAAACGATATCGAAATCGAAATTTCGAACCTTGCTTTGGATATTGAGATCACATCATAAATCCATATCTCATGGACCTCTCATAGATGCTTGATTTAAATCAAGATTGTAAATCTAATCTTCTCATTACATCTGAATCTCATTCAAAACAATGTCCAACACTTGGACTAAGATCAGATTACTTCTTCACTGAGAGGAGTCACTAAAATTCAGACCTTTTTCACCACTCCCTCGAAATGGAAACGCCATGGTTATACAATCATTTATGATCACATCACCCTCAAGTATTTCTAATACATTTACATCCTACATATTGGAATACCTATGATAAACCCGAAGATATAGATCAATTTCACATTGTCATCTTTAGGATTTCATCATCAAGTTTCTCATTCTTGGTCATTGGGAGTTGGTATCAATCATATGCTTTCCAAAAGCATATATCATAACCTCAAATTCTTATCATGCTTCCAAAGCACAATGACCATGTATGGAATTTGATCGGTCCCAATACCTCATGAGTGAGCTCATGTCTTTCGATTCACAAGTGAACATGTATGATCCCTTTGAGAGGTTGTATTACTCATATGCTCTCATATGCACACCAGCTCGCTGGTGTATAGACTTTGGTTAGGTCATCAACATATTGGTTTGCCAAATGTACATACTTAGACATATAGTAACACATCTGTCTCCGGTCAGAGGATGTGTGCCTAGATTGTGATGGTATACGACATAGGACTTTGGTTATCCCGATCTCATTAAGTCAACTCTTTCACCTAACTAATCTGGCACATTTGAATCTTTATTCCCATGTAGAGGACCTGCATCAAGAGGTGGGTCAGATATTAGCCTAATGAGAAAGGATTGCCATCTCCTACTCATGCTGGAGATCATCTCTTAACAATCATTTGATAGTGCTTGATGAATCCTCAATCTAACTCGTTAGATATTCATCCAAGCACCAACCTCTATGATTCAACTGTTGAATCAACGATTGTATGATCATTAAGATGTCTATGGTATATAAACCTAATTATACTAATGGACCTATTATGCAAATTAGTTATTCTTCATTTCATATCAGGGAGTGATATTTGCAGTAACACTTATTGCATAATGGTTTGTCGTGGGCTCGCATGTCCAATATTCTCCCACTAGCCCAAAGAGTCATTAATGGACTACTCTTTAAACCCACACTCATATGACAATCATAGGCTATTTAGAAAAATAGTAGGTAAGCTGATCAGTCACTCTATTCCCAAGAGACTATGCCAAGTCCTTTTATGCCCCTTCCATATCTCCTAGTAACAATGTTCGCATCCAATGTGAATGTTACATCTTATGCAACCAATACTCAGTCTTGTTTATTATAGTGTCTTTAAGACTACAATTCAATAATCGTTATAACCAGTATGTAATTGCTATTATCCTTATCATAATGCCCTTATTCCCGGAGATCTCTATCTCCTAAGACTAAGACCCAGTCTTATATCTTATAAGGCATCTACAGTATAGACCTTTTAGATCACTATCTATAAAGTATTAAGTTCCTGAAGATAAGACTTTGAGATCACTATCTCAAAAAGTATTTTCATCTTTGAAGATATTTTAATTACTACAACTAAGTGCTTTTATCTCCTTAGCAAGATTAGCAACAGTTTACTACTCCCAATGCATGACAGATATCTGGCTTTTGCACGCATCTAGCATACACCCGGCTTCTCATAACTGATGCACAAGGGCATCAGTTTTAGCATTCACTTCCTCAATTCTTTGAGGTGTTATCCCTTTAGAAATGTTAGTACCATATCTTAAGGGAAGGAAGCCTTTGTTGAGAATTTTCCCAAAAATGGAACATGTCCAAGGTGTACCACGAATGTGACGGTCCAATACCCTCTACTCTTTGCTTCTGAACAATTTCAGAACTAAGATCTAAGAGGTATCCTTGAGATCATATCTCAAAGTATGGAATAACCAAACTATAAAACACTTAATATTGTCCTTATATCATTACAAATGATTAGGATATCATATACATTTAGCATGATGAACAAAATGGCACTCCCACTAAGCTTCACAGGGTTCATGAAGATTCTATCTGAAATCATAACATTTATAATTTCATCAAATCTATTGTTCCAACTACAATAAATCTTATTTAAGTCCATAGATGGAGTTATTCAGCTTGCACACCTTACATTCCTCAACCATGAAGCCCTGGGGCTACTTCATGTGAATATCCTCAGAGAGTTATTCATATAGGAATGCAATATTGACTTTCATCTTGAAGATGCCACAGTCAAGTTGTATAGCTATAGTTAGCAATACGATGATGAGTTTAAGCATGGTCACTAGAAAGAAAGTCTCATCGCAAGCGATGTCTTCTTTCTGTGTGTATCTTGAGGATACAAGCCCTTTTTTGAAGGTCTCTACCTTCTCATCATGTTCCTTCATTCTCTTGAAAACCTATTTACACCTTAACAGGTCTTACCCATATATGTGGATCCTCGAGGGTCCGTATACAACACTTTTATATGAAGTCTACTTTAGACTCTATCACTAAAACTCATCTCTCCATGTCAAGATCCTTGGAAGCTTCATCATATGAAGTCAGCTCATTATCAGATTTAACTGACATATGGAATCTATCCTCAAACTCATTTGAAGAGTTATTAGTGTTTCACCTTTAATTGTTCTTTAGTTTTGTATTTTAGGAGCCTCATTATCTTCTCAAGATTAAATGAGTCCCTTAACTTCATTTTCATCTTCATTCTCAAGAGTCTCATCCTCTAAGAATCATATCCTTAGAGATGAAATCTTTTAAGAATCTCAAAGTCATAAAGTATGTATCCAATAACATCCTTTATTTTCTTAATGAAGCAACATTCTATGGTGCCAGATTCCAGCGTACTTGCATCCATGACAAAGTTATGGACCAAGCAACCCTAAATCCTCAAGTGTCCAACACTAGGCTAGGTTCCAAAACATAGCTTATGAGGATGTTTAGGTTTAGATTTGCATGGAATATTATTAAGGATATATATTGTAGTCTCTACTACATATATATATACCTGGAAACAAGAGGTAATTATGATAAGATTCATCATTGATCAAATCATGTCACACATGATCAATTGTATCTCCCTACAACTCTACTGAGTTTAGGTGTATTAGGAGGATTGAGATAGGAATGTCATTCCTTTCTCTAAAAGATATTCCATGAATTCATCTAATAGGTACTGACTACCTAGGTTAGATCAAATTCATGACATATTCCTTTAAAATTTGGTTCTAACCCAAAATTGTGAAATCTTTGAATATTTCAAAGGTTTCTAAGGTGAAGGGAAGAAATCTCATATCACAAATAATCATCAATAGATATCACATATCATTAATGTTTATTATGATATAGATGATCCACATACATCAATATGTATGAGATCTTGAATACCTTGGCATCTAACACCATTCCCAGAGAAGGGTGAATTGGACATTTTCTACTTTGAATACAATATTTAAAAGTATGTAAGATTTGAAATTTCAGACAATTTAAAGTTTCATCTCTTACTAGTCTATTGATCTCATCAACAGACTTATGTCTAAGGTTTAATGCCAGATCATTGTCAAATGATCTTCATCCCTCTATTGATCTTTCAAGGTTTAATTTTCAGTATTAGAAATGTTAATGAACCATTCATTAATTTCTAATTTAGTAGAGTCCTCTAGATATTCTGAAATATATCCATTATAGCTCTTTATGATAGGTCTATTCCAGAATTCATGTTTATTTCCAACATTTAGAAATAAACAATGAATGTATTCCAATATCTAGGTCACAGAGACATTCTTTAAGACTAAGGGCTCTCCCATTGAAAATATGAAGTCTATTTATCCAATAGAGATTGTTGCAACAATTGCATCAATATCCATGTAGATGACTATTAAACTTTAATATCAAATTTTCTAGTCTTCTAAAAACATATGCAACCTATTGCAAGTATCATTTAGAAAAATGAGATACAATTATTAGACTTTGATCTTATCTAATAAGTAAGTCAATTTCAATGATGTTATGTAGATGTAGATTATTTCTATACACCATCTGAGGCCTTCTCTAAGGATTCTAGATAGACTTGATAGTCATACTATCAACACATCAGCTTATTGTAGTATTGGCATTTATCTGACTTGTTGGATGTCATTTGTGTTGAAACCATAGAATTACAATCAACTCTTTGACTTTCCTTCTAACTTGGGTCCGACCCATGCTTCCACTATGCTCCTTTCATCTAAAAACAAGCATTGCTTAAGACAAAGGATCTCTTATGTTGAATTCAAAAGATTTCAATATAAGAGTACTTCAACATTAATACATGCTTCATTAAATTTACACAATATGAATATTATGAAGCTTCATGAATGACTTGAGTATATATAGTAGAATGATGACACTCATCATATCTACATACATCTAAACTCTAAAAGACTTTGGTCCAGGTAGGTACTCAAACATCTTGAATATATCATCTCTTATGGAGACACCATTCTGCATGATGCAATGAACCATGTCATTCATAATTAAATGTTGAGAGTCACATATGTACGCCAGAACATATTCATAGATTTTATAAGGATAAATTGACAATTACAAACAACATCGACATGTCACTTCCAATGTACATTCATTGAGAAATTAAGAATATAGATACATACAAATCGTAGGGTTGTAGTTCTATTGTCTAGTTAATTATCATTCCTCATTATTATAAGGAAACTTGCACATTGCAACCACATACATTATGTATCCAACTGCAAGTACAATATCCTGGTCATGGATCAAATCCATGATATTTTACTGGTTATTATTGAGTATAGTATTGAGTGGGTTTAATGATGATTATCTGAAAAAAGAAATTTGCACAAATATATAAATATGTATTTTACTTTGATTTAGGAATTTTTATATCAATGTTGCCCTGCCTTGTCAACACTGAAAGTTCATTTCCTTGTTCACTTTCAATGTAAGAGATATACTTAACATTATATCTCAAGCAATATCTGAGATCTCCTTTCCTATCTTTATTACATCCCAATAATATGAGAACTTGCAATTTGGATAAAAATAAGCGGGAACTCATTCCGCCTTGCAAGTCCAACTTGCATTCCCAATTCGACTTTTAACACCTGGGCCGACCACCTCCAAGGTGATGTTGACCCGTCGTTAATTGAACCAACCATCAACATGCTTAAAACTTGCTATACACAATCCAATATCACCCCAATAATATGAGGACTTGATATTGGGGTCACTATGTATACGGCCTTACTCTTTAGAGAAGCAAAGAGCCCGATCTAGATGCACTTCTATATGTAGGAGCTATCACTTCGGACACGCATCTCCTACATACAATTTCTGGCGACGGAACCCTTCACCTTGGAGAGAGATCATGAATGTCACATATGTGATCCTCCATATCATATTCAAATTCTAATTAATTATTATGAATCATATTTACATAATTAATTCTTACAAAGGAAATACACATCTATTCATAATAGAGTGTTTTTAGTTTTGATTGGATATAATTGATTTAATCATATTAAATCAATTATCAATCTGATTCAATCAACCAATAAACTTGATTGTTACTTGAAAGGATGGTATTATCTCAAAATACATATTATTCAAATTTTAATAATTAGAAAAATACATTGTGATCTCTCAAGAATTATCCCTTTGCTACCTGCTGTCATGGTTGGTACCGAAGGGAGTGGGACAAACCGCTCACTGAGCAACTTGCTACCCTAACTCTCCCCGACTAGACACCATATCCATCTCGGGGTAGGATAATGTCAATTACTTGATATGGTAATCAGTTTTTCAACCGATGTTATACCATATAATAATAGTCAAAACCATTTTGATTTATATTATATGGAAATATGCTAAACAAATTCCCAAACCTAATCAAGCAAGTTTGTTTGTTGGAAGGAAGATTGAGTAACCAATTTGTGATCTAGATCATATCTAATCAATTATTGGTTAAGACAATGCCATTTATGGAAATATTATCATCAAATGTTTCTTAAATATTTATCCATAATTATTCTAGGAAATTAACCATTAATATCACTAATTTGTTAAATGACAATCACAAGGTTCTTGATTAGGAATGTAATTTCCAACAGTGACCCTTACATACTAAAATTAGCATATCTCAATAAATTTAAATCCAAATCATGAAAAGTAAGTTTCCAAAGTTTGATAATTTGATTTACAATAGAACCCAAGTTATTAGCATACATTTATAGGTGTTTCAAAATAGTAACTAACTCTTTAATTACGTCAAGATTCTTTATCCCTGAAACAGTGGATATATGTTCATTAAAATGATCATAACTTAAGTTACATGATTCGAAATCATGCAAACACAAATACCAAGGTTTCCTTATTTAATGGAGAACATAATACAAGTGATAATTTCATTTAAACAGTGCCAAAAAACTCACAAAACAGGGTTGCATGAATGAAATGTGATAAAATTTTCATAAGCCCTAATGAGACCAAGTCTTCCTATGTTTATGGAACGTATACAAAACCTCCGATCTAAGGCTCTGACACCACTTGAAGGATAGGAAGAATTCTTAAGCACATCACGGAAGCGTGAGGATCGCATCATATACCATCGAGAGCGACTAGTCGTACTAGTTGTTCAGTGCATCGGAATTAAAAAAAATTATCGACGAAACCACCTGATACAAGAACACTTCTTGAATCGTTTCATCTAACCATACGATAGATAAAGGAATATTTCTTGTATAGTGGTTGTGATAGAGACTCTAAGAGAAGAGACCTCCTGTCTAAAGTTCGATCCGTCGGAGGAGACGCTTGCAAGTGTGGAGATGAGTCGCATGCTTCTTGCAATCCAAGTTGTTGATCTAAGAAATGGATCTCCTGATCTCATCCCATGAGATAGAACGTCTTCTTCACGATCGAGATGCACCAAAGAAGATGGAGACACAAGAGTCATCGAAGCGGTAACATACGATGATGTGATGATGGAGGTGACCTCTCTATGAGAGGAGTGGACGGACACTCAAGGAGAAGGAGAAGGCTTGGCGTGAGAATGTGAGAGAGAGAGAGAGTTGTTGTAAATCGTCCCCTGAAGAGCAAGGGGTGCCTCTTCTTATATAGGGTTTTGGGAGTCTGTGGATCTCAATCCATGGACAACACATAAACAATGGATGAGATTTATTTGTGTTTCTTTCAATGGCCATGATGCCATTGTAAAAATACAATAATGAATTGAATTTAGATCAATATATATCGATAAATCAATATAATTAATTTCAAATCAAATTAATTAATTAATCTAGGAGATAATGAGAATATTGACCTTAACCCCTAAAAGGGGTGGACAAGGTCTATCTCCTCAATATCTCATGAGATTTCATTATCTTATGATATCTCCAAGATTTACAAAAACACTTGTTGTAAATTATTTCACAAAAATAATCCATAATTATCTTGTGATTATTGCAATCATGCCATTGGGAAAATGTGAATCACATTCACATTCCAAAATAAAATGTAAATTATATTTTCTATTAATCATCCAATGTGAATCCAATTCACATCAATAATTTATTAACAAATATAAATCAACCAATATAAATCACAATAGTCTCTCTCTAATATACTATAAATCACACTTATAATATATATGAATAATTGGATAGTACTATCCACATTATTCATATCCATAATAATTATATCATATTTAATTATATAGGATTATCATTCTCAAGCAGTCAAGTAATATGAATCAAATTCACATTATTCATCATAATTAAATCATATTTAATTATCCATTTCTCAATGCTTTGGATAATTCAACAATGGAATTATTCTTGAACTCTTTCAAGAATAATGCGCTCTCTCTACAGATACTTGGACATAAGGACATAGCGATTGTACGTTCCACGTATAGTGACTCTAGATATTGACATCACATCTCTAATCCATATCTCATGGACCTCTCATAGATGCTTGATTTAAATCAAGACTGTAAATTTAATCTTCTCATTGCATCTGAATCTCATTTAGATCAATATCCAATACTTGGACTAAGAAAAGACTTCTCCACTAAGAGAAGTCACTAAAATCCAGACATGTTTCATCACTCCCTCGGAATGGAAGCATCATGGTTATACAATTGTTTATGATCACACCACCCTCAGGTATTCCTAATACCTGTATATTATGCATACTGGAAGACCTATGATAAACTTGAAGATATAGATCAATTTCACACTGTCATATTTAGGGTTTCATCATCAAGTTTCTCATTCTTGGTCATTGGGAGTTGGTATCGATCATATGCTTTCCAAAAGCATATGCCATACCTTCAAATTCTTATCATGCTTCCAAAGCACGACAATCATGCATGGAATTTGATCGGTCCCAATACCTCATGAGTGAGCTCATGTATTCCAGTTCACAAGTTAACTTGTATGATCCCTTTGAGAGATCGTATTACTCACTTGCCCTCATATGCATACCAGCACGTCGGTGTATAGACCTTGGTTAGGTCATCAACCTATTGGTCTGCCAAATGTACATACTTAGACATATAATTACGTGTTTGTCTCTGGTCGAAGGATGTTTGCCTAGATCGTGACAGTATACGGCATAGGACTTTGGTTATATCGATCTCGTTAAGTCAACTCTTTGACCTAACTAATCTGATACATCCGAATCTATATTCCCATGCAGAGGACCTTCATCAAGAGGTCAGTTAGATATCAGCCTAATGAGAAAGTATTACTATCTCCTACTCAGGCTGGAGATCATATTTTAACAATAATTTGACGGTGCTTGAGGAGTCCTCAATCTAACTCCTTAGATATTCATCCAAGCACCAGCCTCTATGATTCAACTTTTGAATCAACAGCTATATGATCATTATGATGGTCATGGTACATAACCCTAATTGTACTAAGGGACCTATTATACAAATTAGTTATTCTTCATTTTAGATTAGGGAATGATATTTGCAATAACATTTATTGCATAATGGCTCGTCGTGGGCTCGCATGTCCAACAAATAAGACATCGAATCTCGTGTGATGAGATGAGGAGATTCATCGCTTGGATCATCAACATGGATTTCGAGGAGCATGCGCTTCATCAACACTCTCGCAAGCGTCTCCTCCGTCAGATCGGACTTGGGACAGGAGGTCTCTTCATTTAGAGACTCGACCGCAACCACGCTTCAAGAGGTAGACCTAATACTTGTTTATGGTTTAGATGAAACGATCCGAGAAGTGTTCTTGGATCATGTGGTTTCATCATTTAAAATTTGTTAGATTATGTTACCCCGACTAACTAGTACGACTATTCGCTCACGATTGCATACGATGTGGTTCTCACGCTTGTGTGATGCTCTTAAGGATCTTACATATCCTTCAAGTGGTATCAGAGCCATAGGTCAGAGGTTTCGGATACGATCCATAAACCTGGGATGACTTGTGCTCATTAAGGTTTGTGAAATTTTATCACATTTTTTCACGCAGCACTATTTTGTATGATTTGTTTGACATGTTAAAATTATTTAAACACAAAATTACCACTTGGATTATGTTCCCCGTTAAATAAGAAAACTGGGATTTAAGCTTTCATGATTTGGAATCCTTTTGCTCAAGTTATGATCTTTTTATTGAACGTGTATCCACTATTTTGGGGATGGCGAATCTTTATGTAATTAAAGAGTTAATTACGGTTTTGAAATACATAGAAATGTTTATATATCACTTGGGTTCTAATGTAAATCAAATTAGCAAACTTGGAAACTTATTTTGCATGATTTGGTTTTAAATTTATTACGATATGCTAATTTTAGTAAGTGAGGATCACTGCTGAAAATTACTTTCCTAATCAAGAATCTTGTGATTGTCATTCAATTATATTAATGGAAATTAATGGTTAATTTCCTGAAATAATTATTGATAAATATTTTTGAAATATTTTATTATGATTATTTCCTTAAATGACATTGCCACAACCAAATATGGTAAGATAATTGATCTTGATCACAAATTGTTTAAAACAATTCCAATAAACAATGTTGCTTGAATAGGATTGTGAACTTATTTAGTAAATTTCCTTATAATATTAATCAAAATGGTTTTGATAAATATTATATGGTATAACTTTGGTTGAAAGATCGATAATCATCTCAAGTACAAAGTGATCAGTTGGAATTATCCTGACCTGAAGCGGATATGGTGTGTAGTCAGGAGTG
Organism: Ottelia alismoides; assembly: GCA_037367405.1. Lineage (NCBI taxonomy): Eukaryota > Viridiplantae > Streptophyta > Magnoliopsida > Alismatales > Hydrocharitaceae > Ottelia > Ottelia alismoides. The sequence continues at coordinate 737,656 of JAZKJV010001721.1, forward strand.
TTGGGGTAGCAGGTTGCTCCGTGAGCAGTCTGTCCCACTCCCATCGGAACTGGACATGACAACGGGTAAGGAAGGGATAATGTTTGAAGGGAACATGATGTATTTTTCTAATTATTAAAATTCAAATAATACGTATTTGAGATAATACCATATTTCTAGAAATAACAAAGAATGTTTGTTGTACACTAATTGAATCATTAATTTAATATGATTGGATTAATTGGAATCCAATTAAAATAAAAACACTCTATTATAAATAGAGTTGTTATTTACCTTGAAAGAATTAGTTTTGTGAATACGATTCATAATGATTAATTAGAATTTGAACATGATATGAAGGATCACATAAGTTACATACATGGTTTCCCATCAAGATGAAAGGTTCCATCACTAAGGATTGTATGTAGGAGACGCAAGTCCAAAGTGACAGCTCCTTCATACAAGCGCATCTGAATCGGGCTCTTTGCTTCTCAAAAGAGTAAGTCCGTATGCATAGTGACCCCAATATATGGTCCTCATATTATTGGGGTGATATTGGATTGCGCATAGAGAGTTCTAATCATGTTTACGATTGGTTCAATTAACGACGTATCAATATCACCTTGGGGGTGGTGGGCTCCAATGTTATAGACCAAATTGGGAATACAAGTTAGACTTGCAAGGCAGAATATGTTCCCGCTTCTTTTTATCTGAGTTGTAGGTTCTCATATTATTGGGATGTAATAAAGATAAGAAAGGAGTTCCCAAATCTTGCTTGAGATATAATGGTAAGTATATCTCTTACATTAAAAGCAAATAAGGGAATGAACTTTTAGTGTTGACAAGGCAGGACAACTTTGATATAAAAATTCCTAAATCAAAGTAAAATATATATTTATATATTTATGCAAATGTCTTATTTCAGATATTCCTCATCAAACCCAATCAATACAATACTCTATAACAACCAGTGAATATCAAGGATTGGATCCATGATCAAGATATTGTACTTGCAGCTAGACATATAATGTATGTGGTTGCAATGTGCAAGTTTCCTAATAATAATGAGGAATGAGCATTAAAAAGACAATAGGACAACAACCTAGGGTTTGTGTGTCTCTATAGTCTTGATCTCTTATCGAATGTGCTTTCGAAGTATCATGTCGATGATGATCGTAATTGACAAATAATCCTTATAAAAAATCTAAGAAGATGTTTCTGGAATACGTATGTGCTCTCGACATTTAATCATGAATGACATAATTCACTGCATCATGTAGAATGGTGGCTCTATAAGATATGGTGTATTCAAAATGTTTGAGTACCTACCTGAACCAAAGTCTTTTAAAGAGATAAGATGTATGTAGATATGATGAGTATCATCATTCTATTATCTATACTCAAGTCATTCATGAAGCTTTATAATATTCATATTGTATGAATTGAATGAAGCATGTATAAATGTTGAAATACTCTTATATTCAAATCTTTTGAATTCAACATAAGAGATCTTTTGTCTTAAGCAATGGTTGTTTATGGATGAAGGGATCATAGTTGAAGCATAGGTCTGACCCAAGCAAGAAGGAACGTCAAGGAGTTGATTGTGCTTCTATAATTTCCATATGACATCCAAATAGTTGGATGAATGCAAATACTGCAATAAGGTGATGCACTGATAGTGTGACAATCTAGACTATCTTGGATCCTTAGAGAAGGACCCAGATAATGCATCGAAATAATCTATATCTACATATCATCATTGAAATTGACTTACTTATTAATTAAGATCAAAGTCTAATAATTGTATATCATTCTTCTAATAACATTTGCAATTGGTTGCGTATGTTTTAGAAGGTTAGAGAATTTGATCATAAGGTTTAATAGTCATCTACATGGATATTGATGAAATTATTACAACAATATCTATTAGATAAATAGACTTCATATTTTCAGTAGAAGAGCCCTTAGTCTTAGGAAATGTCTCTATGACCTAGATATTAGAATACACTTATTGTTTATTTCTAAATGTTGGAAATAAACATGAATTCTGGAATAGACCTAACATAAAGAGTTGTGATGGATATATTTCAAATAGTAATTTGACAACTGGAGGACTCTACTATGTTAGAAAATTAATGAATGGTTCACTAACATTTCTAATACTAAAAATTCAACCTTAACAAGATAAATAGGAGGATGAAGATCATTTGACAATGATCTAGCATCAAGCCTTGTACATATGTATGTTGATGTGATCAATTGACAATTAAGAGATGAAGCTAGAATGTCTGAAATTTAAAATATTACATACTTGTGAATATTGTATTCCAATTAGAATTGTCCAATGCACCTTTCTCTGAGAATGATGTAAGATGTCAATGTATTCAAGATCTCATACATATTGATGTATGTGGATCATCTATATCATAATAAACATTGATGATATGTGATATCATTCGATGATTATTCGTGATATGAGATTTCTTCCCTTCACCTTAAAAATCTTTGAAATGTTCAAAGATTTTGCAATTTTGGTTTAGAACCAAAGTTTGTAGGAAGAGGAAAGAATTTGATCTAATGAAGGAAGTAAGTACCTTATTAGATGAATTCATGGAATACCTTAGGGAGATATGAATATCATTCCTATCTCACTCCTATGGATACCCTTAATTCAATGATGTCGCATGGAGATGAAATTGGATCATGTATGACTTGATTTAATCAATGTGATTTTTTAGCATAATTACCTCTTAGTTTACATGCATATATGTAGTAGAGACCAATATATCCTTAAGAAGGTTCCATGTAAATCTAAATCTGAACATCCTCATAAGCTATGGTTTGGAACCTAGCATAGTGTATACACATGAGGATTTAGTATTGCTTGGTCCATAACTCTGTCATGGATGGAAGTAAGCTGGAATCTACCACAAGAGAGTGCTACTTCATTAGGAAAATAAAGGATGGTCGTGGATACCCACTTTATGACCTTGAGATTCTTAAAAGATTTCATCTCTAAGGATATGATTCTTAGAGGAAGAGACTCTAGAGAATCAAGATGAAAACGAAGTGAAAGAACTCATTTAATCTTGAGAAGATAATGAGGTTCCTAAAATCGGAAACTAAAAGGGACAATTAAAGATGAAACACTCATACCTCTTCAATGAGTTTGAGGATGGATTCCATGTGTCAGAGAAATCTGACATTGATTGAACTCCTTATGATGATGATTCGGAGGATCGTGACATGGAAAGATGGATGTTAGCAATAAAGTCTAATATAGACTTCATATACAAGTGTTGTATATGGTCCCTCAAGGATCCACTTACAAGGATAAAATCTGTTAGGTGTAAATGGATATTCAAGAAAAAGAGGAACCCTGATGAGAAGGTAGAAACCTTTAAAGCACATCCCATATCTACAAGATACACACTGAAGAGAAGACATTGCTTACGATGAGACTTGTTGTTCAGTGACCATGCTTGAATCATCAGAACATTGCTAACTATAGTTGCACAACTTTACTTTGACATATACAAGATGGAAGTCAATATTGCATACCTTTGCTTATGCCTCTCTGAGGATATTCATATGAGTAGCCCCAGGGCTTCATAGCTTAGGAAAGCAAGATGTGTAAGCTGAAGAACTCCATCTATGGACTCAAATAAGCTTCTTGTAGATGGAAAACCTGGATTTGATGAAATTTTAAATGTTATGATTTCAGATAAAATCATGATGAACCGTATAAAGCTTAGTAAGCATGCCATTATGTTCATCATGCTAAATGTAGATGATATCCTGACCATTTGGAATGATATAAGGAAGATATTAAGTGTTTCATAATCTGGTTGTTCCATACTTGTAGATGATATGATCTCAAGGATACCTCTTATATCTCAGTTCTAAAGATGTCCAGAAGCATAGAGAAAAGAGCATTGGTACTGTCACATTAAGAGATACACCTTGGACATGTCCCATTCTTGGAAAACTCAAGGAATGCTTCCATCCCTTAAGATATGGTCCTTACTTATCTGAAGGGATAGCGCCTCAAAGAGTTGAGGAAGTGAATGCTAAAACTGCTTACCCATGTGCATGAGTTATGAGAATCCAAGTGTATGCTAGATGTATACAAAAGTCAGATGTCTGCCATGTATTGGGAGTAATAAAGTGTTACTAATCCTACTATGGAAATAAAATACTTGATTGCAGAAATAACAATATCTTCAAATAGGACAATACTTTAGAGATATTGGTCTTTAAGTCTTATCTTTAAGAACTTGAGACTTTATAGATAGTTATCTAAAAGGTTTTAACTGCGGATACCTCAGGAGAAAGAGATCTTCAGGAATAAGGGTATTCTAATAAGGATGATGGAAATATTGATTTTAATAATTATTGAGCTGTAATGTCAAGGATACTATAACTGACAAAATTGAGTATTTGTTTCATAAGATGCAACATTTGCATTGGATGCGAGCACAATTGATGGGTGATATTCAAGTGCCGCAATAGGACTCTCTCTGGAACAGAGTGACTGATCAACTTACCTAGCTATTTTTCTAAATAGCATATGATTGTCACATGAGTGTGGGATTTAAATATTAGCCCATTAATGACTCTTTGGGCTAGTAGGAAATTGTTGGACATGCGAGCCCATAACGATCCAATATGCAATAAATGTTATTGAAAATATCATTCCCTGATCTGAAATGAAGAATAACTAATTTGCATAATAGGCCCTTATTAGAATTAGGGTTATGAACCATGTCTATCTTAATGATCATACAACTATTGATTCAATTGTTGAATCATAGAGGTTGGTGCTTGTATGAATATCTAAAGAGTTAGATTGAGGATTCATCAAGCACCGACAAATGATTATTAAGAGAGTATCTCCATCCTAAGAAATAGACGACAATCCTTTCTCTACTGATATTTGACTAACCTCTTGATGCAGGTCCTCTGTATAAGAAAAGAGATTCGGAGGTATGAGGTTAGTTAGGTCAAAGAGTTAACTTAACGAGATCGAGATAACCGAAGACCTATGTTGTATGTTGTCACGATATAGGCACACATCTTCTAACCAGAGACAAATGTGTTACTATAGGTCTGAGTATGTACATTTGGCAGACCAATAGGTTGATGACCTAATCAAGGTCTATACACCGGCGTGCCGGTGTGCATGCAAGGGCATATGAGTAATATGATCTCTCAAAGGGATCATATAGGTTCATTTACTGAATCGGAAGACAAGAGCTCACTCATGCGATACTGGGAAGAATCAAATTCTGTGCACGATCGTCTCGCTTTGGAAGCTAGACTGAATTTGTAGGTTTGATATATGCTTCTGGAAATTATATGATCAACACCTGGGTATGATATATGCTTTTGGAAAGTATATGATCGATACCAACTCCCAATAGTCGATTGAGAAACTTAAGGACAAAACCCTAAAGGGGATAGTCTAAAAGAAATCTAAAACTTTGGGTTTATTCTCAGTCTTCCAGTATGCAGGATGTACATATATTTGGAATACCAGAGGATGATGTGATCATAAACGATTGTATAACTATGATGCTTCCATTCCTAGGGAGTGAGGAAATGGGTCTGGATTTTAGTGACTCCTCTCAGTAGAGAAATAATATGATCTTGGTCCAAATGTTGGACATTTATCTGAATGTGATTCAGATGCAATAAGAAGATTAGATTTGCAGTCCTGATTTAATCAAGCCTCTATGAGAGGTCCGCAAGATCTTGGTTTGAGTTGTGATCTCAATATCTAAGTCACTATACATGGAACAATACAATCACTTTGTCCTTATCTCAAAGTATCCGCGGATAAAGCGCATTATCCTTGAAAGAGTTCAAGGATAATTTCATTATTGATATATGTATCCGAGCATTGACAAATTTAGTAATTAAATATGATTAAATTATCACGAATAATACAAATTTGATTCATATTATAAGGAGAGTTATCTTAGATAATTAAATGTGATTTAATTATCGAGGATGTAAATAATGTGAATGTCATTCATATTATTTTGGCACATGAGAATAGATATCCATGATAATTAAATGTGATTTAATTATCATGGGTATCAATAATGTAGATAGAACTATCCATATTAATCATATATATTATAAATCTGATTTATAATATATAAGAGATAGCTATTTGTAAATAACATTTACAATTTAAATGTTGATGTGAATTGGATTCACATTGGATAAGTAATTGAAAATATAATTTATATTTTCTTTTGGGTTGTGAATGTGATTCACAATTTTTCAATGGCATGATTGCAATATTCACAAAATAATTATAAATTAATTTTTAGAATAATTTACAACAAGTGTTATTATAAATATTAGAGATTTCCACGTTATAATGTAATCTCATGAGATTACATGAGACAGCCACCTTCCTACTTGGGAGGGTGGACGGCCACCAACTCCAATTAGGAATGGGTGGTCGCCCCCCCCCCCCCACCTCCTATGGAAGGAGGAAATCTCCATTTCATGAATTTCCATGCCTTATTGATTTAATTTGGGATTAATTTATATTGATTCTTCAATATATATATTTAATCTAAATTAAATTATAATTGTTGTTATGTTTTTACTACAAAATCTTGGCCATTGAAAGAAACACAAATCAATCTCATCCACTGATTTTATGCAGTCCATGGATTGTGATCGATGGACTCTCAAAATATTATAAATAGAAGGGCACTCCTTGCTCTTCAAGTAACAATAACAAGAGATCAACACCATTTGCTCTCTCTCTCTCATTCTCTCTACACACCATCTCTTTCTCTCTCTCTCTCTCATTCTCTCATTGTGGTCATCTACCATGGAGCCCTAGAGAGAGTCGTCATCACCGCAACATCGTCGTTATGCTGCTGGATCGTGTGTTTATGGATCTCGATCTCCTTCAGTGTGTCTCACTCGTGAAGAAGACATTGGATCTTGTGTGACAAGATCAGGAGATTCGTCGCTTGGATCATCAACATGGATTGCGAGGAGCACGTGTTTCATCAACATGCTCGCAAGCATCTCCTCCGACAGATCAGACTTGAGACAAGAGGACTCTTCATTTAGAGACTCGATCGTAACCATGCTTCAAGAGATAAACCTAATACTTGTTTGTGGTTTAGATGAAATGGGCCGAGAAGTGTTCTTGGATCATGTGATTCATCATTTAAAATTTTTTAAATTCCACCGCCCCTAGAACTAGTACAACTAGTCACTCACGATAGCATACGATGCAATTCTTACGCTTCTGTGAAGCGCTAAGGATCTTCCCATATCCTTCATAATACCTCCTTGCCATGTCTATAAATAACCCCCTCCTTCTTCCTTACTGATTTTGATCCTTTTTAAATCCCTTAAACCCCACAACATTGTGCGTGAGTGTGTTCTCGGTGACAACGAGGATATTCCCGAGGCTTTGGAGTAAAGCAAGGAGGAGGAGAGGAGGCCCAAGGCGTCGCTCTGGCGAGGCCTCTGCTCCCTGGTCCCCAGGTATGAGTTGCGCATTTTCCTTTCCTTTTTAGGTAGATTTAGTCTTATTTTTTAGTCCCCTGCCTTTATTAGATCCATAGATCAGTAGATTAATATAAATTTTAAAAACAAAGATCGCTGGAGATCTCTGCTCTAGCCATGTTTCACTGTATCCCGCCGAGTTACGACCTGCCTTCTATGCTAATTTCCTTCCCCTTCCCCTTCCCTTGTTGCATCTTTTCTCCACTTCGAACCAACCTGATCCCCTATGGATCAGTGAATTGGATCTCCTCTGCCACCTCTTGCCGGAGGTCCTCCATCTTACTCATTTTCTATGCTCCACTTCTTTATTTAGGGCGAGGTGATTCGCCTCGTGCCCCTGAGTCTCCTTCTGCAGGTTCAGCACGCTAAAGACCCCTGGAGGGTCGATTCTGGAGCTGAAGGAGGTTCTCAGGCACCCAACTTTTGGATGAGCTCAGGCCCCCTCCTAGCGGAGCTCGGTGCCATTCGATGTGGAAGACTCCTAGAAAGATATCGGACCCCTTAGCATGGAGAAAGAAGGCCGGAACGAGGAGACACGCACGATCGAAGGGACGATAGGGAAGTGTTCTTCCCTGTTCTTCCTCCAAAACCTCAATGATGTCGAATCTCACATGTAACCCATATCTAATCTTGGTCGTTGATTCCAAGCGAACCGCTGCCTCGCCCCCACCGTCAGATGCCCTTAAGTACGCCTACAAGGCATACTTCTAGCCATTAGATCGTGCCTCTTCTGGGGTAAATTTTATTGATGCCCTCAAAAATTTTTAAGATTTTATTTAATATTTAAATTTAGGCATGAAGTGTAAATAATGGTGGTTAAATTGCATGGAACCCCTAGTATTATTTTTACATTTGCATGTATATCTATGCAAGCTCACCTCACATGCCCCCACGTGAAGTGGGTATTTTGCAATTATACCCTCATGGGTTTTTGTATTTATAATTGGTCTGAAAATTTGTACATTACGTGTTAAATTTTGTGGATAAAATGCATAGAGCATCTTGAATGTTTTGTATATTACAAATATGTCCTTGCTATGTGTTTTTAATTTAAATATATGTGGTTATATGGTACCTTAATCCTTGGATTTTTATATTAGGGTTCTGAAATGTGAGAAAACTTTTTAATATTTGTAAAAAGGTCCCTGCAAGTATTTCATTTTTTGGGACGTTTCTCTAATTTTTATAAATATAAACCGTGCTCCTAAAATTATGCAAAAATTGAATATTGTACCTGGATGATGATCTTTTATGCTATATTTTATTGTTGCATTTGACACACATTTATTATTTATAAAAATCAAATAGAGCATATTTTGCCCCTTATTTGACTTAACAATTCTAAAAAAATCATAAAATCATGTTTAAAATTCCAATGTATATAATCTATTATGGTATTTTCTGGCTTCAGACTGAAAATCCCTAAAAATAGAAAAGAAAATGATAAAAAATTAAAAAGCTCTAAAATCCTATAAAAAATATAAAATCTTTTAAAAACTCCAAAGATATTTTGTTTCTGTTTGGTAATTTTATTTATATATTTTATCACACATGAAAAATAGTTTTGGAAAATTTTGACTTTATTTAGTATTTTCGAATTACAAAATAATTCAGCCTACATATTTAATCCATGTTTTGGATATTTTTTACTTTAAATATACATAAAATTTAGCAAAAATACCCCAAAAAGAAAATAGTATTAGGAAAATATATAAAATATAAAAATATTTTATTTTTCACTTTTTAATTATTTTTAGTTGTAATAATAATTATGTTTGTCTGTATTGTATATATATAGTTATATATCAACCTTTATATACTATTAACAAGAAAAAAAGAAATTAAAAACCAAAAATTATAAAAAGTAATATATATATATATATATTTAAGAATATGCAAATATATACAAATAAATATAAAAACATATAGTTATTATTTTATGTGAAACCCCATAAACATATAGTTATGATTATTTCCTTAAATGACATTGCCACAACCAAATATGATAAGATAATTGATCTTGATCACAAATTGTTTAAAACAATTCCAATAAACAATGTTGCTTGAATATGATTGTGAACTTATTTAGCAAATTTCCTTATAATATTAATCAAAATGGTTTTGATAAATATTATATGGTATACCTTTGGTTGAAATATCGATAATAATATCAAGTACAAAGTGATCAGATGGCATTATCCTGACCTGAAGCGGATATGGTGTGTAGTCCGGGAGTGCTGGGGTAGCAGGTTACTCCGTGAGCAGTCTGTCCCACTCCCGTCGGAATTAGACGTGACAACGGGTAAGGAAGGGATAATGTTTGAAGGGAACATGATGTATTTTTCTAATTATTAAAATTCAAATAATACATATTTGAGATAATACCGTATTTCAAGTAATAATAAAGAATGTTTGTTGTACATTAATCGAATCATTAATTTATTATGATTGGATTAATTGGAATTCAATTAAAATTAAAACACTCTATTATAAATAGAGTTGTTATTTACCTTGGAATAATTAGTTTTGTGAATATGACTCATAATGATTAATTAGAATTTGAACATGATATGAAGGATGACATAAGTGACATACATGGTCTCCCATCAAGGTGAAAAATTCCATCACCAAGGATTGTATGTAGGAGACACAAGTCCAAAGTGACAGCTCCTCCATACAAGCGCATCTGAATCGGGCTCTTTGCTTCTCGAAAGAGTAAGTCTGTATTCATAGTGACCCCAATATATGGTCCTCATATTATTTGGGTGATATTAGATTGCGCATAGAGAGTTCTAATCATGTTGACGATTGGTTCAATTAACGACGTATCAATATCACCTTGGGGGTGGTGGGCTCTGATCTTATAGACCAAATTGGGAATACAAGTTGGGCTTGTAAGGCAGAATATGTTCCCGCTTCTTTTTATCTGAGTTGTAGGTTCTCATATTATTGGGATGTAATAAAGATAAGAAAGGAGTTCCCAAATCTTGCTTGAGATATAATGGTAAGTATATCTCTTACATTAAAAGCAAATAAGGGAATGAAATTTTAGTGTTGACAAGGAAGGACAACTTTGATATAAAATTCCTAAATCAAAGTAAAATATGTATTTATATATTTATGAAAATGTCTTATTTCAGATATTCCTCATCAAACCCACTCAATACAATACTCAATAACAACCAGTGAATATCATGGATTGGATCCATGATCAAGATATTGTACTTGCAGTTGGACACATAATGTATGTGGTTGCAATGTGCAAGTTTCCTCATAATAATGAGGAATGAGCATTAAATAGACAATAGGACAACAACCTAGGGTTTGTGTGTCTCTATAGTCTTGATCTCTTATCGAATGTGCATTGGAAGTATCATGTCGATGATGATCGTAATTGTCAAATAATCCTTATAAAAAAAAATCTAAGAAGATGTTCCTGGAATACGTATGTGCTCTTGACATTTAATCATGAATGACATAATTCACTGCATCATGTAGAATGGTGACTCTATAAGATATGATGTATTCAAAATGTTTGAGTACCTACCTAAACCGAAGTCTTTTAAAGAGATAAGATGTATGTAGATATGATGAGTATCATCATTCTACTATCTATACTCAAGTCATTCATGAAGCTTTATAATATTCATATTGTATGAATTGAATGAAGCATGTATAAATGTTGAAATACTCTTATATTGAAATCTTTTGAATTCAACATACGAGATCTTTTGTCTTAAGCAATGGTTGATTATGGATGATGGGAGCACAGTGGAAGCATTGGTCTGACCCAAGCAAGAAGGAAAGTTAAGGAGTTGACTGTACTTCTATAATTTCCATATGACATCCAAATAGTTGGATGAATGCAAATACTGCAATAAGGTGATGCACTGATAGTGTGACTATCTAGACTATCTTGGATCCTTAAAGAAGGACCCAGATAATGCATAGAAATAATCTATATCTACATATCATCATTGAAATTGACTTACTTATTAATTAAGATCAAAGTCTAATAATTGTATATCATTCTTCTAATAACACTTGCAATTGGTTGCGCATGTTTTAGAAGATTAGAGAATTTGATCATAACGTTTAATAGTCATCTACATGGATATTGATGAAATTATTACAACAATATCTATTAGATAAATAGACTTCATATTTTCAGTAGAAGAGCCCTTAGTCTTAGAGAATGTCTCTATGACCTAGATATTAGAATACACTCATTGTTTATTTCTAAATGTTGGAAATAAACATGAATTCTGGAATAGATCTAACATAAAGAGTTGTGATGGATATATTTCGAATAGTAATTTAACATTTGGAGGACTCTACTATATTAGAAAATTAATGAATGGTTCATTAACATTTCTAATACTAAAAATTAAACCTTAACAAGATAAATACGAGGATGAAGATCATTTGACAACAATCTAGCATCAAGCCTTGTACATATGTATGTTGATGTGACCAATATACTAGTAAGAGGTGAAGCTTTAGAATGACTGAAATTTCAAATATTACATACTTGTGAATATTGTATTCTAGTTAAAAATTGTCCAATGCACCTTTCTCTGAGAATGATGTAAGATGTCAATGTATTCAAGATCTCATACATATTGATGTATGTGGATCATCTGTATCATAATAAACATTGATGATATGTGATATCATTCGATGATTATTCGTGATATGAGATTTCTTCCCTTCACCTTAAAAATCGTTGAAATGTTCAAAGATTTCGTAATTTTTGTTTAGAACCAAAGTTTGAAGGAAGAGGAAAGAATTTGATATAATCAAGGTAGTAAGTACCTTATTAGATGAATTCATGGAATACCTTATGGAGATATGAATATCATTCCTATCTCACTCCTAGGGATACCCTTAACTCAATGTTGTTGTAGAAGATGAAATTGGATCATGTATGACATGATTTAATCAATGTGATTTTTTAGCATAATTACCTCTTAGTTTACAGGCATATATGTAGTAGAGACCAATATATCCTTAATAAGGTTCCATGTAAATCTAAATCTGAACATCCTCATAAGCTATGGTTTGGAACCTAGCACAGTGTTATACACATGAGGATTTAGGATTGCTTGGTCCATAACTTTGTCATGGATGGAAGTAAGCTGGAATCTAGCACAAGAGAGTGCTACTTCATTAGGAAAATAAAGGATGGTATTGGATACCTACTTTATGACCTTGAGATTCTTAAAAGATTTCATCTCTAAGGATATGATTCTTAGAGGAAGAGACTCTTGAGAATCAAGATGAAAACGAAGTGAAAGAACTCATTTAATCTTGGGAAGATAATGAGGCTCCTAAAATCGGAAACTAAAAGGGACAATTAAAGATGAAACACTCATACCTCTTCAAATGAGTTTGAGGATGGATTCCATGTGTCAGAGAAATCTGACATTGATTGGAGTCCATATGATGAAGCTTCTGAGGATCGTGACATGAAAAGATGGATGTTAGCAATAAAGTCTAATATAGACTTCCTATACAAGTGTTGTATATGGTCCCTCAAGGATCCACTTATAAGGATAAAATATGTTAGGTGTAAATGGATATTCAAGAAAAAGAGGAACCCTGATGAGAAGGTAGAGACCTTTGAAACACATCCCATATCTACAAGATACACACCGAAGAGAAGACATTGCTTGCGATAAGACTTGTTGTTCAGTGACCAAGCTTGAATCATCAGAACATTGCTAACTATAGTTGCACAACTTTACTTTGACATCTACAAGATGGAAGTTAATATTGCATATCTTTATGAATGCCTCTCTGAGGATATTCATATGAGTAGCCCCAGGGATTCTTAGCTGAGGAAAGCAAGATGTGTAAGCTGAAGAACTCCATCTATGGACTCAAATAAGCTTCTTGTAGTTGGAAAACCTGGATTTGATGAAATTATAATTATTATGATTTCAGATAAAATCATGAGGAACCGTATAAAGCTTAGTAAGAGTGCCATTATGTTCATCGTGCTAAATGTAGATGATATCCTAGTCATTTGGAATGATATAAGGATGATATTAAGTGTTTCATAATCTGGTTGTTCCATACCTGTAGATGATATGATCTTAAGGATACCTCTTAGATCTCAGTTCTAAAGATGTCCAGAAGCATAGAGAAAAGAGTATTGATACTGTCACATTAAGAGATACACCTTGGACATGTCCCATTCTTGGAAAACTCAAGGAATGCTTCCATCCCTTAAGATATGGTCCTTACTTATCTGAAGGGATAGCGTCTCAAAGAGTTGAGGAAGTGAGAATGCTAAAACAGCTTACCCGTGTGCATCAGTTATGAGAATCCAAGTGTATGCTAGATGTATACAAAAGTCAGATGTCTGCCATGTATTGGAAGTAATAAAGTGTTACTAATCCTACTATGGAAATAAAATACTTGATTGCAGAAATAACAATATCTTCAAATTGGACAATACTTTAGAGATAGTGGTCTTTAAGTCTTATCTTTAAGAACTTGAGACTTTATAGATAGTTATCTAAAAGGTTTTAACTGTGGATACCTCGGGAGAAAGAGATCTCCAAGAATAAGGGTATTCTAATAAGGATAATGGAAATATTGATTTTTATAATTATTGAGCTGTAATGTTAAGGATACTATAACTGACAAAATTGAGTATTTGTTGCATAAGATGCAACATTTGCATTGGATGCAAGCACAATTGATGGGTGATATGCAAGTGCCGTAATAGGACTTGGCGTAGTCTCTCTGGAACAAAGTGACTGATCAGCTTACCTAGCTATTTTTTCTAAATAGCATATGATTGTCACGTGAGTGTGGGATTTAAAGATTAGACCATTAATGACTCTTTGGGATAGTAGGAAATTGTTGGACATGTGAGCCCATAACGAGCTAATATGCAATAAATGTTATTGAAAATATCATTCCCTGATCTGAAATGAAGAATAACTAATTTGCATAATAGGTCCTTAGTAGAATTAGGGTTATGTACCATGTCTATCTTAATGATCATACAACTATTGATTCAATTGTTGAATTATAGAGGTTGGTGCTTTTATGAATATCTAAAGAGTTTGATTGAGGATTCATCAAGCACCGACAAATGATTATTAAGAGAGTATCTCCAGCCTAAGAAATAGATGACAATCCTTTCTCTACTGATATTTGACTGACCTCTTGATGCAGGTCCTCTGTATAGGTTAAGAGATTCGGAGGTATGAGGTTAGTTAGGTCAAAGAGTTAACTTAACGAGATCGAGATAACCGAAGACCTATGTTGTATGTTGTCACGATATAGGCACACATCTTCTAACCAGAGACAAATGTGTTACTATATGTCTGAGTATGTACATTTGGCAGACCAATAGGTTGATGACCTAATCAAGGTCTATACACCAGTGTGCTTGTGTGCATGCAAGGGCATATGAGTAATATGATCTCTCAAAGGGATCATATAGGTTCATTTACTGAATCGGAAGATAAGAGCTCACTCATGCTATTTGGGAAGAATCAAATTCTATGCACGGTCGTCTCGCTTTGGAAACTTGACTGAATTTGTAGGTTTGATATATGCTTCAGGAAATTATATGATCAACACCTAGGTATGATATATGCTTTTGGAAAGTATATGATCGACCTACTCCCAATAGTCGATTGAGAAACTTAAGGACAAAACCCTAAAGGAGACAGTCTAAAAGAAATCCAAAACTTTGGGTTTATTCTCAGTCTTCTAGTATGCAGGATGTACTTGTTTTTGGAATACCAGAGGGTGATGTGATCATAAACGATTGTATAACTATGATGCTTCCATTCCTAGGGAGTGATGAAATGGGTCTGGATTTTAGTGACTCCTCTCAGTAGAGAAGTGATATGATCTTGATCCAAATGTTGGACATTTATCTGAATGTGATTCAGATGCAATAAGAAGATTGGATTTGCAGTCTTGATTTAATCAAGCCTCTATGAGAGGTCCGCAAGATCTTGATTTGAGATGTGATCTAAATATCTAAGTCACTATACATAGAACAATACAATCACTTTTTCCTTATCTGAAAGTATCCGCGGATAAAGTGCAATATCTTTGAAAGAGTTCAAGGATAATTTCATTATTGATATATGTATTCGAGCACTGAGAAAATTTAGTAATTAAATGTGATTAAATTATCACGAATAATACAAATTTGATTCATATTATAAGGAGAGTTATCTTAGATATTTAAATGTGATTTAATTATCAAGGATGTAAATAATGTGAATGTCATTCATATTATTTTGGCACATGAGAACAGATATCCATGATAAATAAATGTGATTTAATTATCATGGGTATGAATAATGTAGATAGCATTATCCATATTAATCATATATATTATAAATCTGATTTGTAATATATAAGAGAGAGCTATTTGTAAATAACATTTACAATTTAAATGTTGATGTGAATTGGATTCACATTGGATAAGTAATTGAAAATATAATTTATATTTTATTTTGGGTTGTGAATGCGATTTACAATTTTTCAATGGCATGATTGCGATATTCACAAAATAAATATAAATTATTTTTTTAGAATAATTTACAACAAGTGTTATTGTAAATATTAGAGATTTCCACGGAATAATGTAATCTCATGAGATTACATGAGACAGCCACCTTCCTACTTGGGAGGGTGGACGGCCACCAACTCCAATTAGGAAAGGGTGGTCGTCCCCCCCACCTCCTATGGAAGGAGGAAAACTCCATTTCATGAATTTCCATGCCTTATTGATTTAATTTGGGATAAATTTATATTGATTTTTCAATATATATTTAATCTAAATTAAATTATAATTGTTGTTATGTTTTTTACTACAAAATCTTGGCCATTAAAAGAAACACAAATCAATCTCATCCACTAATTTTATGCACTCCATGGATTGTGATCCATGGACTCCCAAAATATTATAAATAGAAGGGCACCCCTTGCTCTTCAAGTAACAATAACAAGAGATCAACACCATTTGCTCTCTCTCTCTCTCTACACCATCTCTTTCTCTCTCATTGTGGTTATCTACCATGGAGCCCTAGAGAGAGTCGTCATCACCGCAACATCATCGTTATGCTGCCGGATCGGTTGTTTATGGATCTCGATCTCCTTCAGTGTGTCTCACTCGTGAAGAAGACATTGGATCTTATGTGACAAGATCAGGAGATTCGTCGCTTGGATCATCAACATGGATTGCGAGGAGCACGTGTTTCATCAACACGCTAGCAAGCATCTCCTCCATTAGATCAGACTTGAGATAGGTGGACTCTTCATTTAGAGACTCGATCGTAATCATGCTTCAAGAGATAAACCTAATACTTGTTTGTGATTTAGATGAAACGGGCCGAGAAATGTTCTTGGATCATGTGATGCATCGACTAAAATTTTTTAAATTCCACCGCCCCTAGAAACTAGTACAACTAGTCACTCACGATAGCATACGATGCAATTCTTACGCTTCCGTGAAGCACTAAAGGATCTTCCCATAATCCTTCATAAGACCTCCTTGCCATGTCTATAAATAACCCCCTCCTTCTTCCTTGCTGATTTTGATCCTTTTTAAATCCCTTAAACCCCACAACATTGTGCGTGAGTGTGTTCTCGGTGACAACGAGGATACCCCTGAGGCTTTGGAGTAAAGCAAGGAGGAGGAGAGGAGGTCCAAGGTGTCGCTCCGACGAGGCCTCTGCTCCCTGCACCCCAGGTATGAGCTGCGCATTTTCCTTTCCTTTTAGGTAGATTTAGTCTTAGTTTTTAGTCCCCTGCCTTTATTATATCCATAGATCTGTAGATTAGTTTAAATTTTAAAAACAGAGATCGCTGGAGATCTCTGCTCTAGCCATGTTTCACTGTATCCTGCCGAGTTACGACCCGCCTTCTATGTTAATTTCCTTCCCCTTCCCCTGTTGCATCTTTTCTCCACTTCGAACCAACATGATCCCCTATGGATCAGTGATTTGGATCTCCTCTTCGACCTCTTGCTGGAGGTCTTCCATCTCGCTCATTTTCTATGCTCCACTTCTTCATTTAGGGCGAGGTGATTCGCCTCGTGCCCCTGAGTCTCCTTCTGCAGGTTCAGCACGCTAAAGACCCCTGGAGGGTCGATTCTGGAGCTGAAGGAGGTTCTCAGGCACCCAACTTTTAGATGAGCTCAGGACCCCTCCCAGCGGGAAAGATACCGGACCCCTTAGCATGGAGAAAGAAGGCCGAAGCGAGGAGACACGCACGATCGAAGGGAGGATAGGGAAGTGTTCTTCCCTGTTCTTCCTCCAAAACCTCAATAATGTCGAATCTCACATGTAACCCATATCTAATCTTGGTCGTTGATTCCAAGCGAACCGCTGCCTCGCCCCCATCGTCAGATGCCCTTAAGTACGCCTACATGCTTACTTCTAGCCATTGGATCATGCCTCTTCTGGGGTAAATTTCATTGATGCCCTCAAAATTTTTTAACTTTTTATTTAAAATTAGGCCTGAAGTGTAAATAGTGGTGGTTAAATTGCATGGAACCCTAGTATTTTTTTGCATTTGCATGTATATCTGTGCAAGCTTACCTCACATGCCCCCACGTGAAGTGGGTATTTTGCAATTATACCCTCATGGGTTTTTGTATTTATAATCAGTTCGAAAATTTGTACATTACGTGTTAAATTTTGTGGATAAATTGCACAGAGCATGTTGAATGTTTTTTATATTACAAATATGTCCTTGCTATGTGTTTTTAATTTAAATATACGTGCTTATATGGCACCTTAAACCTTGGATTTTTGTATTAGGGTTCTGAAATGTGCGAAAACTTTTTAATATTTATAAAAAGGTCCCTGCAAGTATTTCATTTTTTTTGGGACGTTTCTCTAATTTTTATAAATATAATCCGTGCTCCAAAAATTATGCAAAAATAGAAGAATGTACCTGGATGATGATCTTTTACGCTATATTTTATTATTGCATTTGACACACATTTATTATTTATTAAAAATCAAATAGAGCAAATTTTGCCCCTTGTTTGACTTAACAATTCTAAAAAAATCATAAAATCATGTTTAAAATTCCAATATATATTATCTATTATGGTATTTTCTGGCTTCAGACTGAAAATCCCTAAAAATAGAAAAAGAAAATGATAAAAAATAAAAAGCTTTAAAATCCTATAAAAAATATAAAATCTTTTAAAAACTCCAAAGATATTTTGTTTCTGTTTGATAATTTTATTTATATATTTTATCACACATGAAAAGTAGTTTTGGAAAATTTTGACTTTATGTAGTATTTTCAAATTACAAAATAATTCAGCCTACATATTTAATCCATGTTTTGGATATTTTTTACTTTAAATATACATAAAAATTAGCAAAAATATCCCTAAAAGAAAAAAAGTATTAGGAAAATATATAAAATGCAAAAATATTTTATTTTTCACTTTTTGATTATTTTTAGATGTAATTATAATTTTATTTGTCTATATTGTATATATAGTTATATATAAACCTTTATGTACTATTAACAAGAAAAAAAGAAATTAAAAACCAGAAAATTATATAAAGGAATATATATATATATAATTAAGAATATGCAAATATATACAAATAAATATAAAAAACATATAGTTATTATTTTATGTAAAACCCCATAAACATATAGTTATGATTATTTCCTTAAATGACATTGCCACAACCAAAAATGATAAGATGATTGATCTTGATCACAAATTGTTTAAAACAATTCCAATAAACAATGTTGCTTGAATAGGATTGTGAACTTATTTAGCAAATTTCCTTATAATATTAATCAAAATGGTTTTGATCAATATTATATGGTATAACTTTGGTTGAAAGATCGATAATCATCTCAAGTACAAAGTGATCAGTTGGCATTATCCTGACCTGAAGCGGATATGGTGTGTAGTCCGGGAGTGTTGGGGTAGCAGGTTGCTCCGTGAGCAGTCTGTCCAACCCCCGTAGGAACTGGACGTGACAACGAAGGGATAATGTTTGAAGGGAACTTGATGTATTTTTCTAATTATTAAAATTCAAATAATATGTATTTGAGATAATACCATATTTCAAGTAATAATAAAGAATGTTTGTTGTACATTAATTGAATCATTAATTTAATATGATTGGATTAATTGGAATTCAATTAAAATTAAAACACTCTATTATTAATAGAGTTGTTATTTACCTTGGAATAATTAGTTTTGTGAATATGATTCATAATGATTAATTAGAATTTGAACATGATATGAAGGATCACATAAGTGACATACATGGTCTCCCATCAAGGTGAAAGATTCCATCACCAAGGATTGTATGTAGGAGACGCAAGTCCAAAGTGACAGCTCCTCCATACAAGCACATCTGAATCGGGCTCTTTGCTTCTCGAAAGAGTAAGTCTATATGCATAGTGACCCCAATATATGTCCTCATATTATTGGGGTGATATTAGATTGCGCATAGAGAGTTGTAATCATGTTGACGATTGGTTCAATTAACGACGTATCAATATCACCTTGGGGGTGGTGGGCTCCGATGTTATAGACCAAATTGGGAATACAAGTTGGACTTGCAAGGCAGAATATGTTCCCTCTTCATTTTATCTGAGTTGTAGGTTCTCATATTATTGGGATGTAACAAAGATAAGAAAGGAGTTCCCAAATCTTGCTTGAGATATAATGGTAAGTATATCTCTTACATTTAAAGCAAATAAGGGAATGAACTTTTAGTGCTGACAAGGTAGGACAACTTTGATATAAAAATTCCTAAATTAAAGTAAAATATATATTTATATATTTATGCAAATGTCTTATTTCAGATATTCCTCATCAAACCCACTCAATACAATACTCAATAACAACCAGTGAATATCATGGATTGGATCCATGATCAAGATATTGTACTTGTAATTGGACACATATTGTATGTGGTTTCAATGTGCAAGTTTCCTCATAATAATGAGGAATGAGCATTAAATAGACAAAAGGACAACAACCTAGGGTTTGTGTGTCTCTATAGTCTTGATCTCTCATCGAATGTGCTTTGGAAGTATCATGTCGATGATGATCGTAATTGTCAAATAATCCTTATAAAAAAATCTAAGAAGATGTTTCTGGAATACGTATGTGCTCTCGACATTTAATCATGAATGACATAATTCACTGCATCATGTAGAATGGTGGCTCTATAAGATATGATGTATTCAAAATGTTTGAGTACCTACTTGAACCGAAGTCTTTTAAAGAGATAAGATGTATGTAGATATGATGAGTATCATCAGTCTACTATATATACTCAAGTCATTCATGAAGATTTATAATATTCATATTGTATAAATTGAATGAAGCATGTATAAATGTTGAAATACTCTTATATTGAAATCTTTTGAATTCAACATAAGAGATTTTTTGTCTTAAGCAATGGTTGTTTATGGATGAAGGGAGCACAGCAGAAGCATAGGTCTGACCCAAGCAAGAAGGAAAGTCAAGGAATTGACTGTACTTCTATAATTTCCATATGACATCCAAATAGTTGGATGAATGCAAATACTGCAATAAGGTGATGCACTGATAGTGTGACTATCTAGACTATCTTGGATCCTTAGAGAAGGACCCAGATAATGCATCGAAATAATCTATATCTACATATCACCATTGAAATTGACTTATTAATTAAGATCAAAGTCTAATAATTGTATCTCATTCTTCTAATAACACTTGCAATTGGTTGCGTATGTTTTAGAAGATTAGAGAATTTGATCATAAGGTTTAATAGTCATCTACATGGATATTGATGAAATTATTACAACAATATCTATTAGATAAATAGACTTCATATTTTCAGTAGAAGAGTGATAATCACAATTTATCGAGGGTCTAAATAGTCCACACAAGGCGGGACTACTACGTCGCTGTGGCGACCCTCAATAAAATATAATTAATCAATAATTAACCCACACTATAGATCAAGCAGTGAAGTTAAAATTTATTTTTAACTCTACATAAATGGTGTATAGCAAGAAAGTACGTAGTGAGTTCGAACACAGGGAGCAAACAGGGTAGATGCACAAGTGTGTTTGTGAATCTGAGTGTTGTCTACACTATGCAAGGCAAATGTTTTTGTGGGTTTTAATTTTTTATTTTTTTTTAAATTTTAATTTTTTATTTTGTATTTTGGTTTTTAATTTTCTGATTTTTATATATTTTATATTTTATATTATTTTTTTCAATATTGGAATATATAATATATATAATAAGAGAGGTGCTAAAATATTTATAAAAAGATACCAAAATAGTCAAAAATTCAGAAATAAAATATTTTGGTCTTTTTATGATTTGTTTAGTATTTTTGTGATTTTTGGGGGTCTTTCTAAATGTTTTTGGTATTTTTTAAAAACTGAAATAAAAAAACAGTGACTTAACAATCTGGCCGAGACTAAAATGGGAAGGAAAAATATCAGATGATCTCAAAATTTTCCCAAATTAGATTTAAAATCAAGAGAATAAAATAAGGAAGAAACAGGAATCGAGTTTGTATTTTTTGGAGTTTTCTATGATTTAATATATTTTTTGAAGTTTTTGTGTATTTTCGAATTTTTAAGGTTTTTCTTTTGAGACTTTTACTGATTTTTGGACTGACACTAAAATATGATAAATAAAATAGTTGGGAATTATTTTGGAATTTTTTAAGGTATTTTAATATTTTTTGGTATTTACTAAGCTAGATAGTAGGCAAAAAGCAAGTTTTTGATTTTTAATAAAGATGAAAATGCAATAAAATCAAAAACTAAAAATATGGCATCAAAGAACAAGCACCCAGGAGCTTAACTTGAATTTTTGAGAATTTTTCGAATTAAAATGATGCCTTAAATAAATCAGACAAGCACACAAAAATAGTTCAACCTAGCAGGGGCATATGTGCAAATATCAAAACATCCAGGGGCATCCATGCAATTTTCCACAAAATTATACACTAATTATCAAAGTTCTTGGATTAAATATGAATAGTGAAAACCGTAAGGATTTTAACTACAAAATTTCCAAGCCAACGTGTAGAAACACATGACCTAGCAGGGGCATAGACGCAATATTACAAAATCCCAGGTGCAAACATGCAAATTTCCTAAAAAGTTTACACTGAATCTCAAAGTTCGAGGATTAAAGCGAAATACCCGGACCTGGGGGGGTTCCTTCACAAAATGCCCGCACCTCACGTGTACTAGTCACGTGAGGTGACGTGGCGTGGACCGGAACGCAATATCCCTAAAGGTCCGGGGGCAACATGCAAATATTACTAAAGTTTTTACACAGTATAGGAAAGTTTATAGACTAAATTGATATTACAAAAATCGTAGGGAGTATCATGCAAATTACCCACACTAGCGCGGGAGCGGATGGCGGATCGCCTCTCACTTAGTCACGTGTCGACTCCTCCGCTCGCGATGATGGTTCGCCTCCCTACGGCTGAGATTAAAAGACCCACGGACGATCTGACGGCTGGTGGTGCAGATGATCCGACGGCTGCTGCTCGCTTGGGCGGGGGCCCTTGATCGGACGGCTCAAAGGAGAAGACGAAGAACAGGGAAGAAGGCCCTCGCCGGCGAACTTCCCCAGCTTTGCTCCTCCTCTTCTGTGGCGACTGATGCTCTCAAAATGGGCCGACGAGCCCCTACGGGCCTCCTCTCGATGTCAGCGGCTCCAAAAAGGTCTGGCAGCGGCCAGAGCGCTCACACGACGACGGTGGAGCTGGGGTGCTCCAGGTGCCTCTGGTGAGTTCTCAAAACGAGTGCTAGGTGCGTTACGTGGTTCAGGACCTGCAGGGAAATGACGTGAAAGGGCCAAAGGCAAATTGCCTCGGCCTTACAGTGGTTGGCGAACGGTGGAGGTGACGTGAAGGTAGCAGTCAGAGGAGCGCTCCGGCGATGGATTTGGAGGGGCGAATTTATCGATGAATCGAGATCTTTTTTTGAGGGTTTTTGATCCTAGAACTGTGGCTAGACGAATGCAAGAAAAACTAAGGAGAGATAACTACCTCAAGGGCCTAGGGAGCCCGAGGTTAGGGGTACCTCGACGGTGGTTGGCCGGAGGTGATGGAACACCCTAGGCCACGTTGCTCCGCCTCCTAGACGAGTCGATCTTGGAGCTGTCACCTCCAGGACTTGAGTGGAATCGAAAGAGGCGCGAGAGAGACCAGAATTGGGGTTCGAATTCGAATGGAAGTCAAGGCTTCCATTTTATGTGGTTGACGGTAGTGGCTCATAGATTGATGCGCACAAGGCGCAGCAGCGATCCACAGCCCAAAAATTACATGGGGCGAGTATCCTCGATCCTAGTCGATGAAAAGTCAAGAAGAGCTTATCACAAAAAGATGCATGATTCGAGCTCCAAAAATCAGGCGAATCGAGGAAAAAGAGCACGGCTAACAGAGCCATAGGGGGCGGGTCAGAGAGTTGACCCGCCAGTCAACTCTCGGACCCTCCTGGTTGGTCCACGTGGACCAACCAGGAAAAACCCAGGGAAAAAGCTTTGCAAAATCATTTAAAAATAGAAAATAAATTATTTGATTTTAGGTTATTAAATAAAAAATATTTATTATTTTATGTAGTATTTTATTTTGATTTTTAATTATTTTATGAAGTGTACTTTTATAAGTTTACTTTTATACCCTTTATAGGTATAATATCTATATATTTTATTCTTTTATTTTTATTTTGTATTTCTAATTTATTTAATTTTGTTTATTATTTTATAAAATTATAAAATACTTTTATACATTTAAATATATTTTTGTCTTATTTTTTTGATATGTTTTGTACTCTTAATAAAATAAAAGTATAGAATGTATATGTATATTTATAGGTGTAATACCTATGTCTATGATATATACAAGTATTTTTATTTGTGTTTCTTTTGTAATTTTATTCTAATTTTAATATGCAAATATATTATAAATAATATTTACAAAATTGTAAAAATATAAAATTATAAAAATAATGAATAAATAGTAAATTGAATATTTTAATCTGTATAGGTATACAATAGGGGTCCAAAACTCAACTTTCAAACCGCAGCTCCGCCAAATGTGAAACCACCGCCATTAAATGGATTATTTTATACTATATACAATTAAAGGTGAGTTTGATGCATTTGGAGTTTTCATTTGTGAGATACAGGTCTGGGAAGTTGGGATTCTGGATTTTTATTCAGACCATAACTTTTTATCTGTACATTATTTTTCAGTGAAATCAATTTTGTATTTTTCTTTATAAAATTATCTACAACTTTCATGTACAAAGTTTCTTTATTTAAAGTAGAAAAAGTGGAACCAAAAATAGGTCCCAAAATGAATAAAGAATGAATTAATATCAAAGGCATTTGAACTATGTTTTTGACCTTATCTCCCCCTACTTTATTCCTTGTCGACCTATTCATCAAGATTCCTAGGTCTCAGGGTTTCGGGTCATAAAATATTCACAATATTTTATTCTTTTTCTTTTCTTTTATTTATTCTATAATTTTGGCTTTAATTACAGTCTTATACACACTATTTACATGCACATGCATGGATGCTAATATGTTGTATTTAATGCTATTTACAGGCATTTTCTAGGGTTTTTGATGCCAAAATGATAGAATACAGATGATGAAATGTGGATTCATCATCCCCCTATATTTTACCTTTGCTAGTCCCTAGCAAACACTTATGCAATAAGTGCAAAAAGAAAAAGAAAGAAAAGAAAAAGAAGAATTTGGATTTTAGTTTAATTATCAAACTTGTCTTCACAAATCAAAGTTTGGAACTTAAGTAGGACCTTTGGAATTTTAGTGCGGGCGGAACCTTAATGAGAACAGAATTTGATTTCCGACAGTCCCTGAGAATCCCAAAACTCTGTCCAAGTCTCCTCAATAGACAGGTCAGAAAAACTTCAACTCATACGTAAACTCTTACGACTATGAATCTGACTTGTACAGTGTAAGTGATGGTGGCTCTCCCAAACTAGAATGGCAAAGAAACTGACTTCTCCAATACGACAACCCAATGATTCCCCAATCCAATAACTCCATCCTCGAGGAGCGGGGTATTCCCTTCTAAGTTCAAGTGGCAACCAGCTCAAGAGGAGGGGGGTGAAGAGAAAATGGACGGTAGCCAGTGTAGCTACCTATCCTGGGATGCAAGACTAGTGTAGTCAAGTCATCCTGCTGCAGGCTCACATATATGACTTTGGAACTCAAGCTTGCTTATTGGCTTTACAACGTTTGTACATACTTTGCAGGCTTTTTATTTTTGTACATGCCTGAACATTTTTTTTTGAAATACTATATACAGCAGCATTTACATAAGGAGTTTTTCCTCTTGAGCCAGTAGACTATCCCTCTTTTGAAGCTTTATTGCAACTCACAGCCTCCTGTCTTTAGACTTCCTCATCACTGGACGGGTTGGGGTGCACTTCCCTCCCTAGAGGAGGACAAGTGTTTCCACTTGTGTGCGTCTTATATCGGCAAATCCAATCCCCTCACCACTCCAACTGAGTTGAGCCATGTGAATGGTGCAGGTGTCCAAGTTAGGTCATTATCAACAAGAGTCGTGCGTGTGCTCCGAAATACTCTACTTAGGCAGTCAAGAATCCATTGAACCAAGTCTCGTAATCCTTAAAGAATTAAGTCAACTAGACCTGAAGTACCTCAATCCCAGTTCCTATAAGGTTCCTGTTATTAGGTAGATTTTAAGGTCCAATCAAGCTCCAATCTCCGGATTTTACTTAGACTTGTTCGACTATCAAACTCAATCCGAAAAATGCTCATGCTATGTTAAAAATCTTTTTGTGATGCAATTTTCAAAGATTTTGAGCTTTTTATGGATTTTTGAAAACGTGATGATGGTGCATATGCAAATGCATTTTTTTGTATTTTTCTAAAAGATTTTTCAAATGTTTTTGGATTTTACTTTTGCAAATGTTTTTGGGCTTTTTGAAAACAAAAAGGTTTTGGCTGAAAGCTAGGTTAAAACTATGTACACGGGAGTGCTTCTTATATTTTCAAGAAGTGGATTTTAAGAATTTAGAAGGGTAAGTGCTCAATTTTTGACATAGTGGATTTTGGTGTGATGTGTATATTCCTCAAACTTATTTGACACAGGCTTTTCACACATTTTTTGAAAACTATCGTCCAAAATAATTTTTACAAATATTTTACAAACATGTACACACATTTGAAAATCATTTTGCAAAGGTTTTTCAAAACAGTATATATAGGTTTTTCAAAACATTTTTGCAACCATTTTTCAAACCATTTGCAAATCATTTTTCAAACATTTTATTTCGCACAAAGAAAAGAAATTTGACGAACCATATATTTTTACAAAGGTTGAAAACATGTAACAAAATATTTTCAAAATATTTTTCAATAAATGTTCACAAAGATTTTCAAACTATTTTTCAAACATTTTGCAAAAAACATTTTCACCTGATTTATTAATCAGTATATACAAAAAGAATTTGAGGAACAAAACACTTTTTTATTAGGGACTTTAATGAATTTTAAAGAATGATTAGCCATATTTATTAAGAAAATACGAAAGTACGAGTTATGTCTAAAGTATATACACAGTATATACGACCCCCCTATACTTAGCTTGAGCTATGTCCTCATAGATCGGAGAGAAAAGAGAAGACATAACTCGTACTGAGTATAGACAAGTCTAACCAATAAATAAAGGAATGAATCAACAAATAAGAAGTCGACCGTCCCCCCTATACTTAGGATAAAAAAATCCTAAGTATAGCAGACTGTGCACAACGCAGGGAGGGTCAAGGGTGGGAATGAACAGATCGTACTCAGATTGTCTCCCCCTATACTTAGGGTAAGATATCCCTAAGTATAGATGAGAAGATGAGACAATGGAGAGGATCGAAAAATAAAGAAACTCGGGGTGCACACCACCCTATACTTAGGACAAAGTACGTCCTAAGTATGGAAAATTATCTACAAGGGTGACACCTTTTTGATAGATAAAGAAGATAGAAAAGGAAAAGAAGAAAAGAAGAAAAGAAGAAAAGAGATTGACAGATGAAAACACGATATAGACATATGATCTGTACAGCGGAAGATGGAAGTGATCACCATGTATGAGATGCAGATGATATGAGTCAAAGAACACATCTCATACCAGAAGAATGGGGGCAACGTCAATGGTCGGCGGATCATGATCTAGATATAGTTTCAGGCATTGACCATTGACACGGAAGGTAGAGGAAGATGACGGTTTGGATATGTCAATGCTGCCATTGTCATGTACCTTCCTGATCACATATGGACCTTTCCACTTGCTCTATAATTTCCCTGGAAACAATTTCAGCCTGGAATCAAACAACCATACTATTTGATCTGGCTCAAACTGTTTATGGCTGATATGAGAATCATGCCATGTTTTCACTTTCTCCTTGTACTGTAGGCTGTTGGAAAAGGATGTAGCTCTCAGTTCTTCCACAGCTGCCAACTCTGCGCTTCTCTGTTCTCCTATACTCTCGGGATCTAACAGTAACTCAGTGACTGCCCAAAAAGATTTATGCTTGATTTCCACTGGCAGATGGCACGGCTTGCCATAGACGAGATGAAAGGGAGATGTCCCCAATGGATTCTTAAGGGAGGTCCGATAAGCCCACAAGACCGAGTCCAAAAGCTGTAACCAATCCTTTCGGTCTGGGTGGACAACCTTCTGCAGGATAGTTTTTATCTCCTGGTTCGATACTTCGGCAAGACCATTAGTCTGAGGGTGATATGGTGTGGCAACCCGATGGTCAATGACGAACTCGTCTGCAAGGGCCCTAACCTTGTCATTGATGAAATGAGACCCCCCGTTTGAAATCAAGACTTTAGGTACCCCGAACCGTGAAATGATATTTTTCCTCAAACATTTGCACACGATTTTCGCATCTGTGGCTCGGGCGGGGATAGCCTCAACCCATCGGCTGACATAATCTACAGCGAGCAAAATATGCTCGAATCCTTGACTCTTAGGAAACGGGCCCATGAAATCAATCCCCCATGCATCAAAAACCTCACAAAAGTGAATGGGTTGCATGGGCATCATGTCTCTCTGTCCGCAGGTTCCCATTTTCTGACAATCAGTACATCTCTTCACGAACTCATCAGAATCCTTGAAGAGAGTAGGCCACCATAGGTCGGATTAAAGCACATTCTGTGATGTTCTTTTTTCAGAATCATGTCCTCCTGCCTCAAGCTTGTGGCAGTATGTGAGGACACTATGATGCTCTTCTTGAGGAATGCACCTCCTCCAGATGTTGTCCCCTCCTTCATGATAAAGGATGAGATCCTCCCAATGGTAAAACTTGGCCTTCGCCAGGAAGGTCTCGAGTTTCTGCCTGGGCCAACTTTGTGGGACCATCTTGGCGACAAGATAGTTCACAATGTCGGCATACCACGGGAGCGAAGTGATAGCCAAGATCGCCTCATCTGGAAATGTCTCTGTGATAGGTGCGTTGGGCTCAATTTCCTCAAGATTCTCTAATCTGGAGAGATGATCCGCCACCACATTCTTGACTCCAAGCTTATCCGTAATCTCAATATCAAATTCCTGGAGCAGAAGGATCCATCTGGTAAGATGTGCTTTGGCATCCTTCTTAGCCATTAAGTACCGGATGGCGGTGTGATCAGTGTAAATAGTCACTCTAGATCCGAGAATATACGATCGATACTTATCCAGAGCAAAGACTACGGCCAGCATCTCTTTCTTAGTCACAGTGTAATTCCGCTGAGCGGCATCCAAAGTCCGGTTGGCGTAGTGAATGGAAAAAGGTAATCCATCCCTCCTCTGTCCTAGCACAGCCCTAACGGCAAAATCTGAAGCATCCGTCATGATCTCGAACGGGAGAGACCAATCGGGTGGCTGAAGGACCGGAGCTGAAACAACCATATTTTTGAGAGTCTCAAAAGAAGCAAGACACTTATCATCGACAATGAACTCGGTGTCTTTTGTCAGCAAGTCAGTAAGCGGTCGGGCAATCCGACTGAAGTCCTGAATGAACCGTCGGTAGAAACCGACATGCCCCAGAAAAGACCGCAACTGACGCAAATTGGACGGTGGATTGAGTTTTCTAATGATATCCACCTTGGCCGGATCGACCTCCATGCCCCTGTTGGAGACGATATGACCAAGGACCGTCCCTTGAGTGACCATGAAGTGACTCTTCTCCCAAGATAATACAAGGTTGACCTCAATGCAGCGCTGAAGCACACGGTCTAGGCAGTCAAGACAAGCGTCGAACCCGTCTTCATAGACCCAGAAGTCATCCATGAAGACCTCTAAACAGTCACCCACCATGTCCGAGAAGATGGACAACATGCACCTTTGAAATGTCGTAGGAGCGTTACATAGACCAAAGGGCATCCATCTGAAAGCATATGTCCCAAACGTCAGGTGAATGTCGTTTTCTCCTGGTCTTCGGATACAATGGCCACTTGATTGTATCCGGAGTACCCATCAAGAAAGCCACCAACCTTTCGCTCCCTCCCTCCCATCCCTTTCTTTACTCTAGGCCGGCTGCGTTAGACGTCCGCGGATATCAGATGGAGCAGTAATGACTCTTCCCAGCTAGCCTCTCGATAATCTGATCAATGAATGGCAGCGGGAAATGATCCTTCTTGGTGGCTTCATTCAATCATCTGTAGTCCACACAGACCCTCCAAGAAGTGGGTACTCGGGTAGCGATCTCCTCTCCAGACTCATTGACAACTGTAGTAATACCCATCTTCTTGGGTACCACATGTAATGGACTTACCCACTTGGAGTCGGAGATGGGGTAGATAAAATCGGCGCTCCACCACCTTGATATTTTTTTCATAACCACATCTCGAAGATTCAGGTTTAGCTGTCGTTGGAACTCACACGACGGCTTAGCATTGTCCTCAAGATAGATGTGGTGGGAGCACAGATTCGGGCTAATCCCTTGGAGATCAGCTATACTCCAACCTATCGCCTTGCAGTTTCTTTCAAGAACCTCCATCAGACGAGATTCCTTCTCTCCAGTCAAACCTGCTGAGATAATGACTGGGTGCATGTCTGGTTCACCCGCAAGGAATCTATACTTTAGCGACTGCGGCAGAGGCTTCAGTTCTGGACAACTGGGAGGTGGCAGATCTAGCTTCTGATATGTCTGTGTGAAGGCGACCAGGTCTGCGTGTGAGAACTCTCGCTCTGCATGAAATTCTGACGAAGGGCGGCCTGCTGAATCATCAATGAACTGTACTGGCTCGCACTCTATCATGGTTGTTGGCTCAGAAGGAATCAGACAAGGCAAATACTCATCAAAATCATCCCAATCAATGTCTGAATCTGAGGGATCAGAAGAAGATGAACAAGAATGAAAATCATCAGCACCACTAGTACCATCATTGTCAGCCTCAAGTGTATCCTCATCCAAGGGTGTGCTCTCCAGGCTCTCGACTGCCATTAGCTTTAGATATAGTGAATCTGAAGGTAGGGCAAGGGTCTGTGCTACGGGATCTGTCCAAATAGATTCATCATCAGTCATCACAAAGTCACACTCTTGGTGGATGTCTAGTCCTCGGTCATCAGCTCGGCTTCGCTGGATTGTTCTGAGCATGCTGATTCTCTGGCTCTGGTCTTGTCGATCGTTTCAATTTGTATGCTCTCGCCCTCGACACGAAAACACACCATCCCACTATCATGGTCAGATACCGCCTTGGCAGTGGCCAAGAATAGGCATCCAAGTATGATGGGGGCATCGGTTACCGATTCAGGGATCTCCATGTCCAGTACAACAAAGTCCACGGGGAATTTCAGGCCCTGAAAGGTAACGACCACGTCCATCAACAACCCCTTCGGCCTCTTAATCGACCTGTCAGCAAACTGAAGGACCGTCCTGCTCCGAAGAAGAGGATCAAACTCAAATCAGTTGAGTAAGGCTGCCGGAAGGAGGTTGATCGAAGAACCGCTGTCTAATAGAGTACGATCGAACCGCTGCTCCTGAATCTCGCATCTGACATAGGAAGCTCATGTATCGGGTCTTTTGGCTGGCAATGTGTTCTGAATGGTGCAGCAAGTATCATGAGTGAGCATATGAATTTGATCTCTGTAGCTCTTGTTCCTACGGACAGTAGTTGTCTCTTTCAAGTTCTTTTTAAAGAAGGGGATATGCTCAAATGCTTCCCGTAGAGTCAGTTGAATGTGGAATCTGCCAATCATCTGATTATCGAACTCTACTTGTTGCTCTTTTTTGAAATTTTCTCTTTTGTTCCCCTTCGCTCGGCGGAGTGCCTCAGGGAAGGGGATGGTGGGGGCCTCCTCAGATTGAGGGCTAGGAATAGGTCCCTGTGTCTGTGAAGGAATAGAGTCCATACAATCCTCATCATTCAATACATATGGATTCGCAATGTGAACAGAAACCTTTCCTTTATTCATATTTTTGTTTTTCTTTTTGTTACCACAGTCCATAGATACAAAAGGTGGTAACATCACAGAGGGGGGCTCAACAAAAGTGGATGTAGTGGCCTCAGTACCACCACCGGAACCCCTCTTTGCGGCATCAGCACCGCGCTCTGGCTCTGCATGAAAAATGGTGGCATCAGTACCACCGTCTCATCCGGTATCACGACGGCCTCAGTACCGTCGTCTGGATCTCTATCATTGGTGGCCTCAGCACCACCGTCTTCAACATCATCATGAGCGGCATCAGCACCGCTACTCTGCTCCTCTGGCGCTCCTGGTTCAGCTGGTGGTTGTCGCTCAGAAGAGGCGCCGCCGGCTGGCATCCTACCGCTCCTAGTAGTCACAAAATCAGCATCATACAAAGAATAAGACATATCACTCGAATATTCACTAGGAGAGGTATCCTTTGTAAACTCTACCTGCTCAGACTTCCTTTTCAGATTGTTCGGGTTAGGTTCAATCTGAGCGGGTATGGCGGACTTACCTTTTATCAAATCCCTCACCTCCTGCCGGAGCTCATCCATGTCTTGTCGGTAGGATTCTCGATGTTCAGAGAGTAATCGGGAGAGATCATCTAATGCTGGGTTCTCAAAAGCGGGATCCTGAGAACCGGACGGGTTCCCTTACAGGAAATGAGGCTGCTGCTGCTATGGCTGATACTGGGGAGGATGGGGGTAAGATTGATGAGATTGTTGTCGATGCCTCCACTGCTGTCCCTGATAGACGGGACGAGGATCACTATGGTACTGCTGCTGGTGGGCATACTGGGGCTGCTGCTGCTGTGGTGGCTGGTTGTTCTGTTGTCCTTGGGCAGGAGGCTGTTGCTGAGACAAGGAGCCACCGTTGCCCCAACGGAATCCGGGGTGATCATGACGAATCTCGGGCTAAGGGTACCAGTCGTACCAATCCCATTGACTTCCATAAATGGTTCCTGCTCAAAGGAGGGTGGAGGAAGAACGGCCAGTTGCTGCTCCGGCTGGTAAACCACCATCTACGTGTCCAAAGATGGCGGTTGCACTGGGTAGTACTATAGCAGTGGGACCGGCTCTGCCTGGATATGGTTAACCTGGCGGTACGTGATAGACGGTTGGGATGAGCTGCTACTGCTCGGATTAGCATGTGATCTGGGAGGCTGCTGGGAAGAAGTCTGTACTTCCTGGACGCAAAGAATCTGTGTCTTCAGATCACTCATCATCTTGGCAATTTGGTCCATCTGGGCCATGCCTTGCATATGTTTCTTCTCTAGGATCTCGAGACGGTCCAGTTTCTCACTAATGATCCCCATGTCGGTTGCGGCTGATTCAGCTTGGGCTGCGGCTGCCGACGAAGTGTTAGGACCGACATCGATGCGGGCGATCCTCTGGAATGATCTCGCTCCTTGCAGAGGCTTCTGCTATGTGTAAATATGGGTTTGGGCCATCACGGTTGAGTTTTCTGCCATACCCTCGTAAATGGCCCAAATGCCGTCTTCACCCTTGGAAAAGTACGATCCACCGCAAGAGGCGTTGACAAGCCCCTCCAGCTCTGGTGTCAGCCCACAGAAGAAACTTTGCACTAGGTTGGGCTTGGAGATGTCATGATGTGGACACCGGTCGATGAGCTCTCGGAATCGATCCCAGGCTTCATGGAATTGTTCGTTTGGGATCATGACAAAGTTGCTGATCATTGCTCTAGATGTATTAGTCCGGCTGAGAGGATAGTATTTCTTCAGATACGCGGTCCGGAGATCTGCCCAAGTATCGATGAATCGCCCCAAGTGTTTGAGCCAATATGTGGCTCTGTCTACCAAGGAGAACGAGAAGGCGATCATCTTAATCGTGTCCTCGGTCATCAGTCTATCATGAATCATGCTGCAGATCATTTTAAATTCCTGGAGGTCGAGGTGTGGCTCTTCGGTCGGCAACCCATGGAATTTGGGTAGAAGCTGAATGGTATGGGGCCGAAGCTCGAAATCTCCATGGATAGGCGGAAGTCTGATCCAACGATGAGTGAGGGATGCTGCTGGATTGTGCAATTCCCTCATGATAGTCTGTGGTGGTCTCTCAGCGTCGGGATCACCTCCTCCTGCATCAGGTCCATCTCCTCCTCCGCCTCCGCCTCCGCCCCCAGCTCGGTTTTCTCTCATCTATGCTATTTCTCTCATGAGATCACCCATGAAGGTACCCTGGTCACGAATCTGCCTCTACATGGTCTCTAGGGATGCTAGAAGTGAATTGTTGATGGCGGCTTGATCAATGAAGTATGGAGGGTGCTCATGGTCATCTGGATGCTCGCCTCTGTCAGCCATCTCGGGATTCTCTGAAAAAGCAAAAGAGGCCATCTCAGGTGCTGTCGAATGCTCTAAACTCTGTGATGCACTAAATTCTGACACTATTGGACTGAAAGAAGGAGAATGAGAAGGGTGGTCGAGGGGGAACAGGGTGGAAGTAAACTCGGGCTCGGAGAGCGGACTCTCCGAGGTTGTCCTAGATGAATGAGGAGGATTGCTGGATAGCGGTGCCGATAGAGTCGGCCTAAGAGACCTCTGTCACATCATCTTGATTATTGGGAAGAGCAAGGTGAATGCAGAAGAAGAGGAATGAAGGAGAAGCAAAATTGCACACAATTGTGCTGTGTTTTTGATCTTGACCTAAATAGAACTAGCAATCAAACACAAAACAGGGGTGAGTTCACCAACTCAACACATGAAGCCGTGAAGGTTCGGCTTTTATCTTGACAGTTTTAGCTTGATTTCAGGAATTAATCTTGTCACGAGTCCTTAGAGCGCTACGCCTAAAGGAGAGAGAGTACTGCAGGAAAAGTATTCCCGTACTTGTCCTCCTCCTGTGTAACCTGTAACTTGCGCCTTTTAAGGTCCTTGTAACCCTTCCTGGATCCCTACTCAGCCAAAGAATAGAGGGAGGAAGCCGATAGGAGAAATAGATACTTCGGACCTCGCTCGCAACAGAATCACCCGTGAGCGTGCAAGATCCTACTCGGACACAGACGGTGAGACAGACACACCCGTGAAGGCGTGGCCTATGCTCGGTACTTCGGACAAGGTCGATGCTCACACAATAGTGAGTCACCAATAGCGACCAAGCCCTACTCGCCTACGTACGATAGTAGCGCCAATACTTCGGAAATCCAGGCGATACACAAGGCAGCCACAAGTTGGAATTTTGGCTCTAGTCCTTACGAAGCACTCAACTCACTTGGAAGGAGACCTTCCCATGCAACCTGAATACAAGTGAGGGTGCTGCTCTCCCCAATCAATGAATCCAATTACCAATTTTATTTTTGGTCAAGGTTTTTTTACATTCCCTTTTTTAATTTTTTTAATGTTATCGCTTCTTTTGAGTCAATTCAAACAAGCGCCTAACGATTTTTGTATTTTCTTTGATCCTACTTTGTCCAAAAATAGAGGGAGAATAGAGTCGGAAAAGCCAATGCAAGTCGACACCAAGGTGGAAATCTCACCTTTGTGCCTAAATGATGGATGCAAAGTAAGAAGACTTACGGCGAATCCCAGCTCTCTCCATGCAGGATGAAAAGCAGAAATTTATAAACCTAAACTACATGCCGGTATGCAATGCGGAAATCGTCCTAAGATAGGCAACTGCTACGTGAAGAACCACAAGTCAACCACTATCCCCCAATCCTAATGTCCGGTCTAGGCTCACACCTCCTTCTCTCGACACATCGAGTTTAGGAGAAGCGCTTGGTGGGATGAGCTCACGGCACGTGGATCGAAAGCTAATGACTAACTGTTTAATTAGACTAAGTCCAAATACGATCTATAGGAACATGCAAAAATTATTAATGTGTTTGGACCTAATCTAATCGATCAAGCAAGCCTGGAGTCTAAGGGCTCAATCCACAAAAGAAATGAAAATGAAAACAAAACCAGAAAATGACAAACGGAAAACGTGATGAAAACTGCGGTGAGCCCCCGGGTGAACAAACACCCGGAAATTAGGCCCGAAGTGTCTAAGAGTCCAAGTCCCTGTATTATTACAAATTAATAAATCACTCTCTCACAAATTAAAATGCAAGCTAACTAAGCACTCTTTCACTCCTCCTGCTCTCTCCTGCCAGCTCGGCTTAAGAAAAGCCGGCTTCGCTTCACGTGGTTGCTTCGGATCCCCTCGGCGATCCGCCTCGCTCCGCGGTCCCTCGCAAGAAGACAAAAGAGTGGTCAGAAAGCGCAACAAAATATATAAAAAATAAGAGAGATAAAAGTGAAAGCAATAATGAAGACAATAAACACAATCAAGCAAAAGTGTGAACTACTCGCTGTTGCTCCCCGGCAACGGCGTCATTTGATAATCACAATTTATCGAGGGTCTAAATAGTCCACACAAGGCGGGACTACTACGTCGCTGTGGCGACCCACAATAAACTGTAATTAATCAACAATTAACCCACACTATAGATCAAGCAATGTGAAGTTAAAATTTATTTTTAACTCTACATAAATGGTGTATAGAAAGTAAGTACGTAGAGAGTTCGAACACAGGGAGCAAACAGGGTAGATGCACAAGTGTGTGTGAATCTGAGTGTTGTCTACACTATGCAAGGCAAATGTTTTTGTGGGCTTTTAATTAATTTTTTTTATTTTTTTTAAATTTTATTTTTAATTTTATATTTTATTTTTTAATTTTCTGATTTTTATATATTTTATATTTTATATTTTTTTCAATATTGGAATATATAAGCTATATAATAAGAGAGGTGCTAAAATATTTATAAAAAGATACCAAAATAGTCAAAAATTCAGAAATAAAATCTTTTTGGTCTTTTTATGATTTTTTTATTGTTTTTGTGATTTTTGGGGGTTTTTCTAAATGTTTTTGGTATTTTGTAAAACTGAAATAAAGAAAACAATGACTTAACAATCTGGCAGACACTAAAATGGGAAGGAAAAATATCAGATGATCTCAAAATTTTCCCAAATTAGATTTACAATCAAGAGAATAAAATAAGGAAGAAACAAGAACTGAGTTTGTATTATTTGGAGTTTTCTATGATTTAATATATTTTTTTGAAGTTTTTGTGTATTTTCGAATTTTTAAGGTTTTTCTTTTGAGATTTTTAGTGATTTTTGGATTAACACTAAAATATGATAAAATAGATAGTAGGAAATTGTTTTGGAATTTTTTAAGATATTTTAATATTTTTTTGGTATTTTCTAAGCTAGACAGTAGGCAAAAGGCAAGTTTTTGATTTTTAATAAAGATGAAAATGCAATAAAATCGAAAATAAAAATATGGCATCAAAGAACAAGCACCCAGGAGCTTAACTTGAATTTTTGAGAATTTTTCAAATTAAAATGATGCCTTAAATAAATCAGACAAGCACACAAAAATAGTTCAATCTTGTAGGGGCATATGTGCAAATATCAAACATCCAGGGGCATCCATGCAAATTTCCACAAAATTATACACTAATTATCAAAGTTCTTGGATTAAATATGAATACTGAAAACCGCAAGGATTTTAACTACAAAATTTCCATGCCCACATGTAGAAACACGTGACCTGGCAGGGGCATAGATGCAATATTACAAAATCCCAGGTGCAAACATGCAAATTTCCCAAAAAGTTTACACTGAATCTCAAAGTTTGAGGATTAAAGCGAAATACCCGAACCTGGGGTTCCTTCGCAAAATGCCTGCACCTCACGTGTACTAGTCACATGAGGTGACGTGGCGTGGACTGGAACGCAATATCCCTAAAGGTCCGGGGGCAACATTCAAATAATACTAAAATTTTTACGTTATAGGAAAGTTTATAGACTAAATAGATATTACACAAATCGCAGGGAGTATCATGCAAATTACCCACACTAGCGCGGGAACGGACGGCGGATCGCCTCTCACTTAGACACGTGTCGACTCATCTGCTCGCGATGACGGTTCGCCTCCCTACGGCTGAGATTAAAAGACCCGCAGACGATCTGATGGCTAGTGGTGCAGATGATCCGACGGTTGCTGCTCGCCTGGGTGGGGGCCCTTGATCGGACGGCTCAAAGGAGAAGACGAAGAACGGGGAAGAAGGCCCTCACCGACGAACTTCCCCGGCCTTGCTCCTCCTCTTCCGTGGCGACTGATGCTCTCAAAATGGGCCGACGAGCCCCTGCAGGCCTCCTCACGATGTTGGCGGCTCCAAAAAGGTCCGGCAACGGCCGGAGCGCTCACACGATGACGGCGGAGCTGGGGTGCTCCAGGTGCCTCCGGCGAGTTCTCAAAACGAGTGCCAGGTGCGTTACGTGGTTCAGGACCTGCAGGGAAATGACGTGAAAGGGCCAAGGGCAAATTACCTCGGCCCCGTGGTGGTTGGCAAACGGTGGAGGTGACGTGAAGTTAGCGGCCGGAGGAGCGCTCCGACGATGGATTTGAAGGGGTGAATTTATCGATGAATCGAGATCTTTTTTCGAGGGTTTTTTATCCTAGAACTGTGGCTAGACGAATGCAAGAAAAACTAAGGAGAGATAACTACCTCAAGGGCCTAGGGAGCCCGAGGTTAGGGGTACCTCGATGGTGGTTTGCCGGAGGTGATGGAACGCCCTAGGCCACGTTGCTCCGCCTCCTAGACGAGTCGATCTTGGAGTTGTCACCTCCAAGACTTGAGTGGAATCGAAAGAGGCGCGAGAGAGACCAGAATTGGGGTTCGAATTCGAATGGAAGTCAATGCTTCCATTTTATGTGGTTGACGGCAGTGGCTCATAGATTGATGCGCACAAGGTGCAGCAGCGATCCACAGCCCAAAAATTACATGGGGCGAGTATCATCGATCCTAGTCGATGAAAAGTCAAGAAGAGCTCATCACGAAAAGATGCATGATTCGAGCTCCAAAAATCGGGCGAATCGAGGAAAAAGAGCACGGCTGACAGACCCATAGGGGGCAGGTCAGAGTGTTGACCCGCCAGTCAACTCTCGGACCCTCCTGGTTGGTCCACGTGGACCAACCAGGAAAAACCCTGGGAAAAAGCTTTGCAAAATCAGTTAAAAATAGAAAATGAATTATTTGATTTTAGGTTATTAAGTGAAAAATATTTATTATTTTAGGTAGTATTTTACTTTGATTTTTAATTATTTCTAGGAAGTGTACTTTTATAAGTTTACTTTTATACCCTTTATAGGTATAATATCTATATATTTTATTCTTTTATTTTTATTTTGTATTTCTAATTTATTTAATTTTGTTTATTATTTTATAAAATTATAAAATACTTTTATACATTTAAATATATTTTTGTCTTATTTTTCTGATATGTTTTGTACTCTTAATAAAATAAAAGTATAGAATGTATAGGTATATTTATAGGTGTAATACCTATGTCTATGATATATACAAGTATTTTTATTTGTGTTTCTTTTGTACTTTTATCCTAATTTTAATATACAAATATATTATAAATAATATTTACAAAATTGTAAAAATATAAATTATAAAAATAATGAATAAATAGTAAATTGAATATTTAAATCTGTACAAGTATACAATAGGGGTCCAAAACTCAACTTTCAAACCGCAGCTCCGCCAAATGCGAAACCACCGCCATTAAATGGCTTATTTTTTACTATATACAATTAAAGGTGAGTTTGATGCATTTGGAGTTTTCATTTGTGAGATACAGGTCTGGGAAGTTGGGATTCTGGATTTTTATTCAGACCATAACTTTTTATCTGTACATTATTTTTCAGTGAAATCAATTTTGTATTTTTCTTTATAAAATTACCTACAATCATGTACAAAGTTTCTTTATTTAAAGTAGAGAAAGTGGAACCAAAAACAGGTCCCAAAATGAATAAAGAATGAATGAATATCAAAGGCATTTGAACTATGTTTTTGACCTTATATCCCCCTACTTTATTCCTTGTCGACCTATTCATCAAGATGCCTAGGTCTCGGGGTTTCGGGTCATAAAATATTCACAATATTTTATTCTTTTTCTTTTCTTTTATTTATTCTATAATTTTGGCTTTAATTACAGTCTTTTACACACTATTTACATGCACATGTATGGATGCTAATATGATGTATTTAATGCTATTTACAGGCATTTGCTAGGGTTTTTGATGCCAAAATGATAGAATACAGATGATGAAATGTGGATTCATCAAAGAGCCCTTACTCTTAGAGAATGTCTCTATGACCTAGATATTAGAATACACTCATTGTTTATTTCTAAATGTTGGAAATAAACATGAATTCTGTAATAGACCTAACATAAAGAGTTGTGATGGATATATTTCAAATAGTAATTTGACATCTGGAGGACTCTACTAAATTAGAAAATTAATGAATGGTTCATTAACATTTCTAATACTAAAAATTAAACCTTAACAAGATAAATAGGAGGATGAAGATCATTTGACAATGATCTAGCATCAAGCCTTGTACATTGTATGTTGATGTGATCAATAGACTACTAAGTGATGAAGATTTAGAATGTCTGAAATTTCAAGTATTACATACTTGTGAATATTGTATTCCAATTAGAATTGTCCAATGCACCTTTCTCTGAGAATGATGTAAGATGTCAATGTATTCAAGATCTCGCACATATTGATGTATGTGGATCATTTGTATCATAATAAACATTGATGATATGTGATATCATTCGATGATTATTCGTGATATGAGATTTCTTCCCTTCACCTTAAAAATCTTTGAAATGTTCAAAGATTTCGCAATTTTGGTTTAGAACCAAAGTTTGAAGGAAGAGGAAAGAATTTGATATAATCAAGGTAGTAAGTAACTTATTAGATGAATTCATGGAATACCTTATGGAGATATGAATATCATTCCTATCTCACTCCTATGGATACCCTTAACTCAATGATGTTGTAGGGAGATGAAATTGGATCATGTATGACATGATTTAATCAATGTGATTTTTTAGCATTACCTCTTAGTTTCCAGGCATATATGTAGTAGAGACCAATATATCCTTAATAAGGTTCCATGTAAATCTAAATCTGAACATCCTCATAAGCTATGGTTTGGAACCTAGCATAGTGTTATACACATGAGGATTTATGATTGCTTGGTCCATAACTTTGTCATGGATCGAAGTAAGCCGGAATCTAGCACAAGAGAGTGCTACTTCATTAGAAAAATAAAGGATGGTATTGGATACCTACTTTATGACCTTGAGATTCTTAAAAGATTTCATATCTAAGGATATGATTCTTAGAGGAAGAGACTCTTGAGATTCAAGATGAAAATGAAGTGAAAGAACTCATTTAATCTTGAGAAGATAATGAGGCTCCTAAAATCAGAAACTAAAAGGGACAATTAAAGATGAAACACTCGTACCTCTTCAAATGAGTTTGAGGATGGATTCCATGTGTCAGAGAAATATGACATTGATTGGCTCCATATGATGAATCTTCTGAGGTTCGTGCCATGGAAAGATGGATGTTAGCAATAAAGTCTAATATAGACTTCATATACAAGTGTTGTAAATGGTCCCTCAAGGATCCACTTATAAGGATAAAATCTGTTAGGTGTAAATGGATATTCAAGAAAAAGAGGACCCCGGATGAGAAGGTAGAGACCATTAAAGCACATCCCATATCTACAAGATACACACCGAAGAGAAGACATTGCTTGCGATAAGACTTGTTGTTCAGTGACCATGCTTGAATCATCAAAACATTGCTAACTATAGTTGCATAACTTTACTTTGACATCTACAAGATGG
Source organism: Ottelia alismoides (assembly GCA_037367405.1). Lineage (NCBI taxonomy): Eukaryota > Viridiplantae > Streptophyta > Magnoliopsida > Alismatales > Hydrocharitaceae > Ottelia > Ottelia alismoides. Next base: position 779,364 of record JAZKJV010001721.1, read on the forward strand.
AAGTCAATATTGCATACCTTTATGAATGCCTCTCTGAGGATATTCATATGAGTAGCCCTAGGGCTTCATAGCTGAGGAAAGCAAGATATGTAAGCTGAAGAACTCCATCTATGGACTCAAATAATCTTCTTGTAGTTGGAAAACCTGGATTTGATGAAATTATAAATGTTATGATTTCAGATAAAATCATGATGAACCGTATAAAGCTTAGTAACTAAATAGGTGTTTTATTATCCTTCCCTGTGGTTGCTTTGACTCCACCTCCTGCAACTTTTTTATCTGAAAGCATGTGTTTAATACGCGCATTCATCTTCCATTAATATGCAACACACGAAAGCATATCTTTAATATGTGCATTCATCTTACATGAGCATGCAACACATTTTTCCGGCACGCATTATAACTTTCGTTTTGGCAGAAGAATGAACTCGTACAGAAGATTGTGTCGTGAGCAAGAAAAACAAGCTTGGACGGATTTAGTGTGGAAAGTGAGATAAATACAATTCTTTTAATAGTAAAATGAATCCACAAAAGAGCACATTAGTTACTCCTCGATCAACACAAGACTGGTCTCAGAAAAAGAGAGTTCAATTTAAGGGGTCTTCATATGTTCATCATGCTAAATGTAGATGATATCCTAATCGTTTGGAATGATATAAGGATGATATTAAGTGTTTCATAATCTGGTTGTTCTATACCTGTAGATGATATGATCTCAAGGATACCTCTTAGATCTTTGTTCTAAAGATGTTCAGAAGCATAGAGAAAAGAGTATTGGTACTGTCACATTAAGAGATACACCTTGGACATGTCCCATTCTTGGAAAACTCAAGGAATGCTTCCATCCCTTAAGATATGGTCCTTACTTATCTGAAGGGATAGCGCCTCAAAGAGTTGAGGAAGTGAATGCTAAAATAGCTTACCCGTGTGCATCAGTTATGAGAATCCAAGTGTATGCTAGATGTACACAAAAGTCAGATGTCTGCCATGTATTGGGAGTAATAAAATGTTACTAATCCTACTATGGAAATAAAACACTTGATTGCAGAAATAACAATATCTTCAAATAGGACAATACTTTAGAGATAGTGGTCTTTAAGTCTTCTCTTTAAGAACTTGAGACTTTATAGATAGTTATCTAAAAGGTTAACTGTGGATACCTCAGGAGAAAGAGATCTCCAGGAATAAGGGTATTCTAATAAGGATAATGGAAATATTGATTTTAATAATTATTGAGCTATAATGTCAAGGATACTATAACTGAAAAATTGAGTATTTGTTGCATAAGATGCAACATTTGCATTGGATGCGAGCACAATTGATGGGTGATATGCAAGTGCCGTAATAGGACTTGGCGTAGTCTCTCTGGAACAGAGTGACTGATTAGCTTACCTAGCTATTTTTCTAAATAACATATGATTGTCACATGAGTGTGGGATTTAAAGATTAGCCCATTAATGACTCTTTGGGCTAGTAGGAAATTGTTGGACAAGCGAGCCCATAACGAGCCATTATGCAATAAATGTTATTGAAAATATCATTCCCTAATCTGAAATGAAGATTAACTCATTTGCATAATAGGTCCTTAGTAGAATTAGGGTTATTTACCATGTCTATCTTTATGATCATACAACTATTGATTCAATTGTTGAATCATAGAGGTTGGTGCTTGTATAAAAACAAAAGAGTTAGATTGAGGATTCATCAAGCACCGACAAATGATTATTAAGAGAGTATCTCCAACCTAAGAAATAGATGATAATCCTTTCTCTACTGATATTTGACTGACCTCTTGATGCAGGTCCTCTGTATAGGAACAGAGATTCGGAGGTATGAGGTTCGTTAGGTCAAAGAGTTAACTTAACGAGATAGAGATAATCGAAGACCTATGTTGTATGTTGTCACGATATAGGCACACATCTTCTAACCAGAGACAAATGTGTTACTATATGTCTGAGTATGTACATTTGGCAGACCAATAGGTTGATGACATAATCAAGGTCTATACACCGTCGTGCTGGTGTGCATGCAAGGGCATATGAGTAATATGATCTTTCAAAGATATCATATAGGTTCATTTACTAAATCGGAAGACAAGAGCTCACTCATGCGATATTAGGAAGAATCAAATTCTGTGCACGGTCGTCTCGCTTTAGAAGCTTGACTGAATTTGTAGGTTTGATATATACTTCTTGAAATTATATGATCAACACCTGGGTATGATATATTCTTTTGGAAAGTATATGATCGATACCAACTCCCAATAGTCGATTGAGAAACTTAAGGACAAAACCCTAAAGGAGACAGTCTAAAAGAAATATAAAACTTTGGGTTTATTCTCAGTCTTCCAGTATGCAGGATGTATATGTATTTGGAATACCATAGGGTGATGTGATCATAAACGATTGTATAACTATGATGCTTCCATTCCTAGGGAGTGATGAAATGGGTCTGAATTTTAGTGACTCCTCTCAGTAGAGAAGTGATATGATCTGGGTCCAAATGTTGGACATTTATCTGAATGTGATTCAGATGCAATAAGAAGATTAGATTTGCAGTCTTGATTTAATCAAGCCTCTATGAGAGGTCCGTAAGATCTTGATTTGAGATGTGATCTCAATATCTAAGTCACTATACATGGAACAATACAATCACTTTGTCCTTATCTCAAAGTATCCGCGGATAAAGCGCATTATCCTTGAAAGAGTTCAAGGATAATTTCATTATTGATATATGTATCCGAGCATTGAGAAATTTAGTAATTAAATGTGATTAAATTATCACGAATAATACGGATTTGATTCATATTATAAGGAGAGTTATCTTAGATAATTAAATGTGATTTAATTATCAAGGATGTAAATAATGTGAATGTCATTCATATTATTTTGGCACATGAGAATAGATATCCATGATAATTAAATGTGATTAATTTATCATGGGTATGAATAATGTAGATAGCACTATCCATATTAATCATATATATTATAAATTTGATTTATAATATATAAGAGAGAGCTATTTGTAAATAACATTTACAATTTAAATGTTGATGTGAATTGGATTCACATTGGATAAGTAATTGAAAATATAATTTATATTTTATTTTGGGTTGTGAATGCAATTCACAATTTTTCAATGGCATGATTGCAATATTCACAAAATAATTATAAATTATTTTTTTAGAATAATTTACAACAAGTGTTATTGTAAATATTAGAGATTTCCACAGAATAATGTAATCTCATGAGATTACATGAGACAGCCACCTTCCTACTTGGGAGGGTGGACGGCCACCAACTCCAATTAGGAAAGGGTGGTAGTCCCCACCCCCCCCACCTCCTATGGAAGGAGGAAATCTCCATTTAATGAATTTCCATGCCTTATTGATTTAATTTGGGATTAATTTATATTGATTTTTCAATATATATTTAATCTAAATTATATTATAATTGTTGTTATGCTTTTACTACAAAATCTTGGCCATTGAAAGAAACACAAATCAATCTCATCCACTGATTTTATGCAGTCCATGGATTGTGATCCATGGACTCCCAAAATATTATAAATAGAAGGGCACCCCTTGCTCTTCAAGTAACAATAACAAGAGATCAACACTTGCTCTCTCTCTCTTTCTCTGAACACACCATCTCTTTCTCTCTCATTGTGGTCATCTACCATGGAGCCCTAGAGAGAGTCGTCATCACGGCAACATTGTCGTTATGCTGCCGGATCGTTTGTTTATGGATCTTGATCTCCTTCAGTGTCTCTCACTCATGAAGAAGATGTTGGATCTTGTGTGACAAGATCAGGAGATTTGTCGCTTGGATCATCAACATGGATTGCGAGGAGCACGTGTTTCATCAACACGCTCGCAAGCATCTCCTCCTTCAGATCAGAATTGAGACAGGAGGACTCTTCATTTCGAGACTCGATCGCAACCATGCTTCAAGAGATAAACCAAATACTTGTTTGTGGTTTAGATGAAACGGGCCGAGAAGTGTTCTTGGATCACGTGATTCATCATTTAAAATTTTTTAAATTCCACCGCCCCTAGAAACTAGTACAACTAGTCACTCACGATAGCATACGATGCAATTCTCACACTTCCGTGAAGCGCTAAAAGATCTTCCCATATCCTTCATAAGACCTCCTTGCCATGTCTATAAATAACCCCCTCCTTCTTCCTTGCTGATTTTGATCCTTTTTAAATCCTTTAAACCCCACAACATTGTGCGTGAGTGTATTCTCGGTGACAACGAGGATACCCCCGAGGCTTTGGAGTAAAGCAAGGAGGAGGAGAGGAGGTCCAAGGCGTCACTCCGGCGAGGCCTTTGCTCCCTGGTCCCCAGGTATGAGCTGCGCATTTTCCTTTCATTTTTAGGTAGATTTAGTCTTAGTTTTTAGTCCCCTGCCTTTATTAGATCCATAGATCAGTAGATTAGTTTAAATTTTAAAAACAAAGATCGCTGGAGATCTCTGCTCTAGCCATGTTTCATTGTATCCCACCGAGTTACGACCCGCCTTCTATGCTAATTTCCTTCCCCTTCCCCTTCCTCTGTTGCATCTTTTCTCCACTTCGAACCAACCTGATCCCCTATGGATCAGTGAATTGGATCTCCTCTACCACCTCTTTCCAGAGGTCCTCCATCTCGCTCATTTTCTATGCTCCACTTCTTTATTTAGGGCGAGGTGATTCGCCTCATGCCCCTGAGTCTCCTTATGCAGGTTCAGCATGCTAAAGACCCCTGGAGGGTCGATTCTGGAGCTGAAGGAGGTTCTCAGGCACCCAACTTTTGGATGAGCTCAGGCCCCCTCCAAGCGGGGCTCGGTGCCATTCGATGTGGAAGACTCCTAGGAAGATACCGGACCCCTTAGCATGGAGAATGAAGGCCGGAGCGAGGAGACACGCACGATCGAAGGGAGGATAGGGAAGTGTTCTTACATGTTCTTCCTCCAAAACATCAATGATGTCGAATCTCACATGTAACCCATATCTAATCTTGGTCGTTGATTCCAAGCGAACCGTTGCCTCGCCCCCACCGTCAGATGCCCTTAAGTACGCCTAGGCCTGAAGTGTAAATAATGGTGGTTAAATTGCATGGAACCCCTAGTATTTGTTTTTGCATTTGCATGTATATCTGTGCAAGCTCACCTCACATGCCCCCACATGAAGTGGGTTTTTTGCAATTATACCCTCATGGGTTTTTGTATTTATAATCGATCCGAAAATGTGTACATTACGTGTTAAATTTTGTGGATTAATTGCATAGAGGATCTTGAATGTTTTGTATATTACAAATATGTCCTTGCTATGTGTTTTTAATTTAAATATACGTGGTTATATTGCACCTTAAACCTTGGATTTTTTTTATTAGGATTCTGAAATGTGCGAAAACTTTTTAATATTTGTAAAAAGTTCCCTGCAAGTATTTCATTGGGACGTTTCTCTAATATTTATAAATAAAATCCGTGCTCCAAAATTTATGCAAAAATAGAAGAATGTAACTGGATGATGATCTTTTATGCTATATTTTATTGTTGCATTTGACGCACATTTATTATTTATTAAAAATCAAATAGAGCATATTTTTCCCCTTGTTTGACTTAACAATTCTAAAAAATCATAAAATCATGTTTAAAAATTCCAATATATATTATCTATTATGGTATTTTCTTGCTTCAGACTGAAAATCCCTAAAAATAGAAAAAGAAAATGATAAAAAATTAAAAAGCTCTGAAATCCTATAAAAAAAATATAAAATCTTTTAAGAACTCCAAAGATATTTTGCTTCTGTTTGATAATTTTATTTATATATTTTATCACACATGAAAAATAATTTTGGAAAATTTTGACTTTATTTAGTATTTTTGAATTACAAAATAATTCAGCCTACATATTTAATCCATGTTTTGGATATTTTTTACTTTAAATATACATAAAAATTAGCAAAAAATACCCCTAAAAGAAAAAAAGTATTAGGAAAATATATAAAATGCAAAAATATTTTATTTTCCACTTTTTTATTATTTTTAGTTGTAATTATAATTATATTTGTCTGTATTGTATATATAGTTATATATAAACCTTTATATACTATTAACACGAAAAAAAGAAATTAAAAACCAGACAATTATAAAAAGGAATATATATAATTAAGAATATGCAAATATATACAAATAAATATAAAAAACATATAGTTATTATTTTATATAAAACCCCATAAATTCATTAATTAATTATTTGAGTAAATATTATACAAAATACACATTCATATTTATTAGATATTTACAAATAATAATTCATGCTACCACGTTTTGCTCCTTATGTTTGATACTCTGCCATACTAATAACTTGTATTTTACAAGGGTCTAAAGTAGTCTACACAAGGCGAGACCACAAGGTCGTTGAAGCGACCGCTCACGATACCCGGGTTTATCAACAATTAACCCACAATGATGATCAAACAATGAAAAACAGTAGTGGAGTTAAAATTTCTTTTATTTAACTGTACAACAAAGATGTGTATAGTATGCAAGTATGTATAGAGTGTCGAACACAAGGAGCAAACAATCTAGATCGAGAAAGTAAATGCGCAAAGCTGATTGTGAGATATTTATCTATATTTTTTTATGTAGTATTTAACTTTTTTATTTGATTTTTGTTTTATATTTTTATATTTTCATTTTAAATTCTTTCTTTTTTTATATCTTCTTTTTATATTTTTTATATTTTTTTCTCTTTATAAAAGAGATATAAAATATATATAAAGCTATATATAGAGTTTATATACAATATGGACTAATATAGATATAAATATTAATAAAAATAAAATAAATAAAATATTTTTGGGTTTTAAATAATTTTCTACTATTTTTATGATTTGTTAGCAATTTTTTGCTAATTTATATATATTTAGAGTAAAAAATACTCTAAATCAGGGGTAAAGTTAATAGGTCGAATTAAAATGGAGATTCAAAATAGCAAACAGTACAAAAAATTCTCCAAATTGATTTTAATATCAAGATAATAATATAGAGAAAATGCAAAATAGAAAATATATTTTTCTAGATTTTTTAAAGATTTTTGGGATATTTACCCAGCGAACCCTGAAATCTTTCAAAATTACCTCTACGACCTTTGAAACATCGATATTCCTCCCTAGACCCCGTAATCTTGCTCCGTCTTACCCTATAGACCCTACCGTTATTTTGAGATTTTTTAAGTTAACTTGTTTGGGTTTAAGTTGAGTTAATCTAACCCTAGCAAATCCAAGGGCCCTCCTTTCTTCTTCTCTCCCCCTCCTTCTTCGCCGTCAACCTCCAGATCCCCTCCCGCTCCGTCCACCATAGCGTCATTTTCTACTTCACCTCCGACGGCCCCCTCCCTACCGGCTCCCTTCTCCACCGATTCGCATACATAGACGACGATGCCTTCCATAACCATCGTTTCAAGCTCGTGAACCGTATCGTCAGGGGGCCGTGGCTCATCCGGGCCGCAGTTGGGAACCACGCGGCTTGCCTGCTCGGCAAAGCTCTCACTTGCACGTACCACCGAGGGGAGGGGTACCTGGAGATCGACGTCGACATTGGAAGCTCTGCGATCGCCAGCGCGATACTGCACCTGGCGCTCGGGGCCGTCTCGGCGGTGACGATCGACATGGGGTTCATGGTGGAGGAGCAGGAGGAGGAGGATCTGTCGGAGAGGCTCATAGGGGCCGTGAGGATCGCGAAGATGGAGATGGGTGCCGCCATGTACGTGGACTGGAGGGGGACGGCCACAGGAGGCATCGTGAGGGCTAAGGTAGTCGATCATCAGGATTCCTTCGGTGGGGAACAGGTCTCCGGCTGAATCCACTGTGATTTAGGTTCTTCGGCCTTGTTTATTCTTTGACAGAGGGGGAGAGTGCCGCCGCCTTGCCTTCTCCTCCAAGCAAGTGTGACGACAGGAGCCAGCGGGGTGTAGTAGCGGCTCCGGTGGCTGGCAGCCGAGGCGCGCTAAGGCCCGCAGGGGAGCAGGGGAAGCGATGCCGGGGCTTTGGACGACACGGTGGGGTTGAGGTTTCGAGGAGGACGGCGGGTAGGGCCAAATCCAAGGGGAAATGGCAATGAATGTAAATTTAACAAACAAATTGGGTATAATGTAAACAAATATAACGGAAGCCGGTTAGTTTTAACGGACAAATGGATGGGAGTTAACCAGAGGGTCTGCACGGTAATGGTTAGCAAGATTACGGGGCCTAGGGAGGAATATCGATGTTTCAAAGGTCGTAGAGGTAATTTTGAAAGATTTCAGGGTTTGCTGGGTAAATATCCCAAGATTTTTTATATTTTTATAAATTTTTTAAGGATTTTTTTATTTTTAGAATTTTTCTTCTGTAATTTTTAATGATTTTTGGTCTGAAGGTTAAATGCACCTAAAAAATGAATTTTTTTGGGAATTTTAAAAATGTTTTTTATTTTTTATGGGTTTTCTACTACAAATAGGGATAAAAAGAGTTGATTTTGATTTTTAATAAATAATAAAAAGTCTCCAAAATGCAAAATAAAAATTGTGCATGAAAGTGTGTGCAATCAGGAAGCTACATCTATTTTTTGGGGATTTATGGAGTTTAATAACTATTTAAAATAAATACAAATGACAAAGAGAAACTACTATGCTAGCAAAGGATGTTATGTAAATAGATTAAAGTTCAAGGGCCAATGTGTAATTTCTCCAAAACTTTATAATGTGAATAAGAAATATAGTACTAATGCGAAATACCCAAAGCCTTGAGGGCCTTTCTGTAAAAATACCAAACTCACATGTATCGACACGTGAGCCACGCTAGCGGGGACCAAAGTGCAATTAACATAAACTCAAGGTCTGGTTTGCAATTTTTCCAAAATTAATAAATGTTCTCAAAAAGTTTCTGGATTAAAAATAAATACATAAAATATTGGGGGCACGCCTGCAAAATGCCAACTCACGTAGCATCACATGAGGTGACGTGGCTTGGAGCAAAATGCAATTTCTAAAAACACATGGACCTACTTGCAAATTTACAAAAATGAAATATTGACATATTAAAGTTTAGGTTTTAATAATTAAATACAAAACTTGCAGGGCTAAATATGCAAAATACCCCATAATAGGCGGAAGCGGACGGTTGGATCTGCTTCACTAAGACATGCGTTGTGCCCCGACCTCACGATACTGGTTCACAGATGAATGGTCAGGATTAGATCCTAACTCTTGATCGTACGGCTACTACGCGGGGGATCTCACGGCGGCTGGAGGTTCTGGGCTTGGAATCCAATCCAGCGGTGGTGGACCTCCCTAGATGAACAGGGAAGAACACCACTGCCGATGAACTTCAAATGACGTCGGTGTACTGCTCTGACCACTGTCCTCGCTGCAAATGGCTCATAAAGGTTTCTGGGAGCATCCTTAAGCGATCAAAGGCTCCAATATGCTCCAACGTCCGCTGGTGCACCTCTATGGGGTTGAGGAAGGTCCGTAGCTCCAGGTATCTACAAGGATGTCAAAATCGACCTCCTAAAGGGACCTTTAGCCTCCAAACATGCAGACATTAAGCACATCAAAGGAAAGAGGGTTCTGGGGGCTTGTTTGGTGGTGGAATGAGTCGAGTGGACTGAGCGGAGCTGCTCCGGCGAGCGGAGGAGGTTGAGCAGCTAAGATCCTGCTCAAGGAGGGAGCAGGTTGAATGGGGTGCTTCAAGGCGGAGGAGAAGCGGTAGGGAAGCAAATGGATACGATTTGGGCTTCGGGGAAACGGGTGGCACACGGGTAGAGGTTCACCGGAGCTGAGCTCCGATGAACTTTGTTTTGGGTATTTACTACTAATACAATGGACAAAACATGAAGCAAAATATAGGAAATTAACCTAGGATTAACCAAGCTAAGAAAATGCAAGTGAAATCAATACCTCATCGGCCAAGAACGGGAAGTAAGACCTCAACAGCGATGGCTCGCCGAAGGTGGTGGAGACGCACCTATTCCTCGCCTGACACTGCCCCCGGCTAGCTGGAGACACCCATGTCACATGTGTCAATCCGAAGCAACAAGGAGAGGGGCCAAACACGGTCAAAGGAGGTTCAAATGGGGAAGGAAGATCGAGGAGCCTTATCTACAAAGATGGACGAGGTGCTCCAAAGATCGAGGTGTAGCGAGCGATGCATCGATTCAATTCCCGAGATAATGCTTGGGCATGTAAGAGCAACATACGAGAAGGAATTGACGTGAAAGGATGAAAAGAACGGGCTCCAATAAATCGAGAAGAGGACCAAGGAAGCATGTCTGACAAGCTACAGGAGGCAGGTCAGAGAGTTGACCTGAGTTAACTCTCCGAGCCACCTAGTAGGTCCACGTGGACCAACCAGGAAAACTTCCTGGAAATTATTTAAAAATTCAATAAAAAATAATAAATTATTTTATTAATTTTAGGTTATAAAACAAAAAATATTTATTATTTTATATAGTATTTTATTATGTCTTTTATTTATTTTTCAGGGGTATTTAATTACAAGTTACTTTTTATGGTTATAATATAGGTATATTTATCTATGTTTTAAGTATTTTATTTTTATTTGTATTTTTTATTTGATTAATTTATTTTATTATTTTATAAAATTATAAATTATTTCTAGATATATAAATATATTTTTATTATATTTTTCTGATATAATATATACAATTAAATAAATAGAAGCATTATTGATATATGTATAGATATAGGTAATTTTCCTATGTATCTTATATGAGTATTTTATTTTAGTGTTTTCTTTATGTTTTTATTTTAGTTTTAATATGTACATATATTATAAATAAGATTTAAAATATTATAAAAATATAAAATTATAAAAATAAAAAAGAATAAATAAAATGAATATTTTAATCAGGTATACTTCACAATAGGGGGTTCAAAACCTAACTTTCACACCTTGACTCCAAAAAAATATGAAACCACTTTCAATAAATAGCTTATTAAAAGTTATATACAATTAAAAGTGATTTTGATTTTTTGAGTTTTTATTTGAGAGATATGGGTCTGGGAAGTTGGAATTTTGAAAATTTATTTAGATTATATCTTTTATACAATATATTAGTTTTGTATACACTCAATTTTATATTTTTTTCTATATTTTATTATCTACAAATTTTATGTTCAAAGTTTCTTTATTTGAAGTATAAAAAGTAGAAAATAAAATAGGTCCCAAAAATGAATAATAAATGAAAAAATAAAAGGAATTTTATTGTATTTTGGAACATTATCTCCCCCTACTTTATTCCTTGTCGACCTAGTCATCGAGATGTTTAAGTCTCGGTGTTTAAGGTCATAAAATATCTTCGATATTTTATTCTTTTTCTTTTCTTTTATTTATTCTATAATTTTGACATTAAAACAGTATTTTATACACATTTTGTTCACTAATGCATGAATGTTAAAATGCATGAATTAAGGTTATTTACATGCATTTACTAGGGTTTTTAAGGCTAAAATGATAGAATAAAGGTGATGAAATAGAGATTCATCACATACTTCTACCTATACACATTTATAGAGAGCTATAATAAATGTTAACTCGCACATTTATTGCTCGAATTTTCTGTGGGTTGATTGTTGATCAGAGGCATACTTGATCATGTTCAATTGTTGATCATGTTTAATTAGCGGGCCAGTGCAAAAGAAGCCTCTATCAGTCGCCTCAGTGACTGTGTTCTCACTTTGTGTGGAACACGACCGGTGAAAACCCCTGATCGACAATGCCATTGTCCAAATTAAATGGTTCTCTTGATTTATAAGGGTATACCATATTCTAAAAGGTTCTCCTTGGATATGAGTCTAGATACTCGATGAAGGCTACATCTTGACATTTACGCCTTGATATGTACATGGTGGCATGCTTATTATATTCATTAAAATAAAATAGGTATCTAGTGATTTTCTTTAAATTTATCACTATGTCAGTCGTTCTTATATATATATTGTTTATTCAACATTGTATTTATATTTGAAATTAAGGATGAATATTATATTCGTTACCATATCATTAGCGACGGTCTATATAGAAATGCTTGTCCGTTATCTTCTTTTCAAAATTTTATGTAATCATCGTTAAAATTTTGAATAAAAAATAGCAGTAATTAGCTAATATTTGGAGAAAAAATAGAAACATGGAAGCATTGTTATTTGCAACGCCGTTAGTGATATTAAAACGATATGACTTCATTGCTAATTTCAAGTATATAAATAATTTTACAGCTAAAATATTATTATATATTTAACAATGGATAATATAGCGATGAATTTTATAAAAAAAATCTCATTACTAATTTCGACTATATAAAAGCATCGTTCTAGAAAAGAGAGGTCCTACCTCATTGCGCCTTTAAAAATTGTTGGTAGAATTTTTTTACTTGCAGGGTTTTTTTCACTCACACCAAATAATTGGTTATGAGTCGTGGTTTTTTTCCTCTTTAATTTTTTTTCTTATTGCTATAGATTAGAAGAATAAAGTGATCTCCTCGTTTCAATACATACAATTGGTTGAAAACCATGCACAATTTTTGGAAATATATCGAACCTTGAATTTCATGTTACACTTGTAAATGAATTTAGAGGCACAATATTCTAAACCTATAATAACGATTAATTTGAAGAATCATCGTTGTATCTTTCAACGGTAAACATAGACAACAAAAAATATCCCTCGCAAATTCAATTTTATAATTTGGAATTTGCAACAGATAACAAGTCATTGCCATAGAGGTACTGATTTGTTAATATAATTAATACTTTACGTTGCTATTTTTAATAAATTTGCCTCAAATTGTGGCAATAATTAGCAACAAGTGGTACACATTTTTAAGAGAAAAGAAACAAAACATTATTTAAAAAATCAATATTACTTATATATCTATAAATACTATATTTGTTGTGAATTTAAAAAATTAAGCAGAAGTTTATAATGAAATATGTTTTTTTTACATAAACATCGAGTGATGGTACATCAAAATATTCATGTTTATAAACAAATTTTGCTGTTAATGGGGAGTATGGAAATAAATATGATTTTGTCTAAAAAATGTCTTATTACTTTTCATTTTTGATATTTTATCCATCAGCTTTTATTTTAAAAAAATTGGTTTCATTGGATGTATTAATCAGGTGACATGAAGTAGCACTATGATAAGATAATATTGTAATTGCGAATAAGATAGAGTGTAATCGTAAGGGGATGCATAGAAAACATCCTCCTTTCTTCTAATTACATTTCGATATAAATATGTAAACATAAAAAAAAACACGTCCTTTACAAAAAGAAAGATATGCATCAACAACAACTTGTAAAAGAAGATTAGACATGCAAAGAAAATCCATTCAATTATTTATATTTTTGAATTAATTTGGACGTTGACAGCACTGAAAAAACAATACGATATTTATTGGCAATGTCTTTTCTTGATATAAAATAAAAAGAGAGTCATTGTCACTTAAATATATATATATATATATATATATATATAAAAGAAAGTCTTAGTCAATAACTAAATCAATCCCATAGCATATATTTTATATTGAAAGTCTAAACAGCCGAGTAACCACTAAGAAAAGTCAAAACATTCAAGTGACCACTAAAAAAGTATATAGACGTCTTTATCGTGAACCTCAAGAAATTTCTACCATTATGAGTTTTCTTCTAAGGGATGTTGAAAATCAATTATTTCAAAGTAAGTTGGTCAATGAACTCCTATCAACTCATATCATTTATCATTCTACGTTCAATTAACTAGCATCACTATTCCCTCTTCTCAATAAATTCACATTATTTCTTTCTCTTCTCCTCAAATAGAAAATATACATCTCGCATTACAATAAAATTGAAACATAGTGACACTTTTAAAAAAATTCATCACATAATCAACCGTTGTAAACTATACAAAACGGCGATATTATTCGTTGTGAAATATTTTGTTATAATTGAAAGGGAAAATGACGCTGCTCCTTTTGGAGAGCTAACTTGATTCCTCCCCCCTCCATTTTCTCCATTTCTTTTATTTTTTTCAAAAACAAATATGTGGAAATTCATCACTATATCCTTATATTATACCATTCAAGTTTCATGAGAAATAGATACTCCTACGGCCTCAATCTAGATAGCCATTTTTTAACGATTGCAGACTTGTTGAAATGGACCATGTCTGGATGGAGGCTATAGGAGTCTTTGTTTCGCACGAAATTTGAATGTTATAATATAGAGACAATGAAAATCCATGAAAGTATTTTTTCAAAAAAGAATAAAAAATGAGGAAAATATGGCAGGAGGAGGCTATAAGAGTCTTTGTTTTGCACGAAATTTGAATGACTTAATATAGGAACATAATAATGAAAATCTACAGAAGTTTTTTTCAAAAAAAAATGAGGAAAATTGGACGGGGGAGCCAAGTTAGGTCCCATAGGGGGCAGCCCCATTTTACCCTAAGTGAAATTAGCAACTCATATCTTATCCATTGTTATATCATTCGCGACAATCCAAATAGCGATTCTTATTGGTTGCTATCATTCAAAATTTCAACAAATCGTCGTTAACTTTTAAGTTGAAATGATGAATGTGACTTGGGTAGATTGTAGCAACATGACGTCATTGGGAATCTCTCCTCAACTCACGCTTTCGTCCAAATGTTGAGATATTGGCGCCAATTGAGGTTTATGGGTTATTTGGCTTGCTAGGAATGGTGTAATCTTCCGTGCAGAGAGGTTCTATGTTGAGAATGTAGTCCATTGTTCTCGAACTCTACTTGAGTCCTGGTTGTTGTAATCTCTTTTTTAATATAGTGGGGTGGACACCTCCGTCTATTTCCCCCTTTTTTATTCAAAAAAAATTTAAGTTCAAAATTTAGCTCGATTAATAAAAATTTCAAAAAATAACAACGAATAACCATCACCATATGGACCATCACTGATGATATAATGATGGATATCATATGGGTTACTAATTTCAAGTATAAGTAGGCCTTGCTTACGTATATTTAAGTATATTTTAAGCATAATTTCAAGTATATTGATATTGTATTGGTTACTAATGATATAACGCTTAAGAAACAAACTAACCATTCAGAAAGTGTCTCTCACATGACACGACTATCCACAAGAGTATACCAATAAATAATTAGAACTTCCTTACGTAGGTCAGCATGCTTCTCAATCCAAATCTATCCAAACCTCTAAAACGAACACAGTGATTCCACGCGCTGTGTTGACTTGAGTGCAGTCAAGGAAAAGTAGGGGAAATTGTGCGTGCATATTCCTAGATGACACTAACTAACTACTAGCTAACATAGCATTTGAAAACATTATATATAGCACCCTATCCACAACTATCTGCTTCAAGAAAATCTCCTAGATATCCACTCCATGGAAGGTCCTTACCGGGTTCTGTACAGATGTGCTATGGTTTGGGTCTTCTTCTCGCTGTGCTTTGCGGGGACAGCGGTCCAGGCTTCCCATGAGGAGCACGAGAGCCTGCAGTCACCGGAGGCCACGGCCATTGGGAGAAAACACAGGACCGGCTACCACTTCCAGCCTCGCAAGAACTGGATGAATGGTACCGTCGTCACGCCCTCTAGCTGCAACCATTAATAAAACCACGAATTTCCAACCCTATAACTTTACTAATTAGAACTTTACAATGACAATAGTAGAGTAACTTAATTAATTAAGCTTCCTTCGTGCTTCTGCAAAACATGGATCTGACCATCTGCTTTCGCTTGCTGTCCCTGTGACTCGACTGCTTTGGGCACAACTCGGAGCTACCAGATCCAAATGGTACGTCCTCTCTCTCTTTCCCTTTGTAAAATCAAGTTAAGATGACAGATAAGTTCAGTTTTCAGTCGCTTGTCAGTTCTAATGGGTTTACTTTAGAAATTAGCGACGTAAGTCATATCCGTCGCTATGCCATTAGAAACGCGCTATATAGCAATGCTCATCTTGTGCTGTTTTTTTATGATCTAATCGCCGTTAACTTTGTAATTAGAAATTTAGAGTTGATTAGTTCAAATTTTGAAAAAATTATAAAAGATAAACGTTGCTTTATATGGCTTGCTTATGATAAAATGGTTAAGACTTTTGTCAGTAATATATAATATAAAAAACATTTAGCAACGAATTAATATTCGGTACTATATATTTAGCAACCGATTAAAATAAGCATTTCTATGTAGTCAATTTGTTGTAGTGTGCTTTGACTGCACTACAAGTAAAATAAGCTGTGGCTAAAGAACTATGCCTACGGATGTGGGGCTCGTGACCACAATACGTTGTGGCCAGTAGCCGTATCTATAAGTTTCCACGAAAATTGTTTAACCACGAATATGTTGTGGCCACTACAAGTAACCAAATAAGTTGTCCTGGCTACAATTCTTGCATGAATGTCCTTATATTTTTTAAGACTTTGATCACGAAATTGAAGCTACGAGAAAGTAGTGGCCACGTAATTATCCTAACTACAAGTTTCCGTTATCACATTCTGTGAACACATATCATTTTCCTTTAGTGCATGTTCCTTTCACGGTCCATACTTATTGCTCTTAGTTGTTTTTTTATGAAGGAATCACAAGTGCCTGTAATTGAAAGAAACTTGATAACGGCATGTCTTAATAGGATAGCCATATAATATCCAACTAGTTTTTTTGAGATATCAATTAACATTTGACTTTGCAGATGTTCTCATCTCATGAAATAAATATGTTATAGCGACAGATCATTTAAGTTCTTGAAACTTAGAACGAAGTAGACAAAATTGTGGTCACAAAAAAAAATCGTTTAAAGTAAATGGAATATATGTTCAATTAACTTAATATTTGGGGCTGCACGTCCATGAATGTGAGATATTATTGTTAATTAATCAATAAAAAATCGTGTCAGAAGTAATTAATCAGGAATGATATATTGTTTGAAATGACGGATACAGGACCGATGTACTACAAGGGCTATTACCACCTGTTCTACCAATACAACCCCAAGGAGGCGGTGTGGGGGAACATACGATGGGCCCACTCCGTATCCAAGGATCTCATCAACTGGACCCCACTGCCGGTGGCCATCTTCCCCACCGCCTCCTTCGACGCCACCGGCTGCTGGTCGGGCTCCGCCACCATCCTCCCCGACGGCCGACCCGCCATCCTCTATACCGGCAACGACACCGTAGGCCGCCAGGTGCAGAACCTCGCCTTCCCCTCCAACCTCTCCGACCCTCTCCTCGTCCGCTGGTCCAAACCCCCCTACAACCCCCTCATCGTCCCCCCTCCCGACATCAACGTCACCTCCTTCCGCGACCCCACCACCGCTTGGCTCGGCCCCGACGGACAATGGCGTGTCGTCATCGGCAGCACGCGTCATAATCGGAGCTTGGCCCTCCTCTACCGCAGCCGGGACTTCCGCACGTGGGTGAGGGCACGCCACCCGCTGCACGCGGTTGCGAAAACCGGCATGTGGGAGTGCCCCGACTTCTACCCGGTCGCACTCTCCGGCGAGTACGGCGTGGACGTTACGTACGGCGGATACAGCAGCGAGTACAAGCATGTGCTGAAGGCGAGCCTGGACAAGACGAGGTACGAGTACTACACCATTGGCACGTACGATGTGTCAAGGGATAAGTACGTTCCTAATGCCTACTTGAAAGATGACCTCACTGGGCTGAGGTATGATTACGGCAACTTCTACGCATCGAAGACCTTCTTTGACGAGAGCACGAGGAGGAGGATCCTCTGGGGTTGGGCCAATGAGTCGGACACCAATAAAAGCCGCAAGGGTTGGGCCGGAATCCAGGTTACCCATCAGTACCCTCTATTCGTTTTACTGCAAGTATCTCAAGCTAGTCTTAGGGGCATAAGCCGATGTGTATGTTTTCCTTAGGCGATTCCCAGAAAGATATGGCTGGATGAAGGCGGGAGGCAGCTGGTGCAGTGGCCTGTGGAGGAGTTGGAGCAATTGAGATTTGGGGAGCTCAAGCTGAAGGATGTGCTACTCAGGAGTGGAGGAGGCCTTTATCATGTTAAGGGATTCCAGACTTCCGAGGTACAGTTTTCCTTATCCTTTTCCCAAATTCCTCTTCTTTACCCCTTTTTTAAGGTTATGCAAAAAAAGGCATTTTGCAAATAAACTCTAACTGTACGTGCAGTCCATCATTAACAAAAATGTGATTTCATATATCTTCACAAGATATATAAGAAGTGCAGTGAAACAGAATGGTTTTATTTAGAGAACATCAGAAACGATATGTAATGGGGGAGC
Source organism: Ottelia alismoides (assembly GCA_037367405.1). NCBI lineage: Eukaryota > Viridiplantae > Streptophyta > Magnoliopsida > Alismatales > Hydrocharitaceae > Ottelia > Ottelia alismoides. The sequence goes on from JAZKJV010001721.1 coordinate 797,659, forward strand.
AATCATTATTGTTTATGTAAACGATTGATAAGCATTTCGTTGGGAAGAGCAGGCCGACGTCGAGGTGACCTTCCGCGTCAAGGAGCTTGAGAAGGCAGAGCCGTTCGATCCGAGCTGGACAGCCGATCCGGAACGATTGTGTGGCCTCAAGGGAACGGAGGTGAAGGGAGGCGTCGGCCCCTTTGGGCTTCTCGTGCTCGCTACCGCTGACCGAATGGAGCAAACGGCTGTGTTCTTTCGAGTTTTCAAGGGCCATGACAAGCATGTCGTCCTCACGTGCCATGATCCAAGCAGGTTTTCCTCTCTCCCCTCTCCTATATATTCATGGAGAGACAAGACCACTATTAGCTTTGACTGGGTGTGTTGTAACTTGTCTCGTGTATATTATATCTTATTCTTGTGATGAACCAGGTCAACAAAGCTAAACAACGTTGCGTACAAGCCGTCCTTCGGAGGATTTGTGGACGTAGACATTGCCAGGGATGGCAAGATCTCACTGAGGGTCTTGGTACGCTCACACTATCTTCCCATTGTTTTCCTATATCTCTCCGTTATTAGCAGAGAATATGCCTACAATATATGTAAGAGACTGCTTAATTTCCACGTTAAGTAATTTCATTATGGCAGGCGAGTATGGGTCTTAACTGTTTGATTATGTAATACAGATTGACAACTCTGTGGTGGAGAGCTTTGCAGCTGGTGGGAGGACGTGCATCACTTCACGCGTCTACCCATTGTTAGCAGAGGGTCGTAGCGCCAACTTGTTTGCCTTCAACAATGGGGAAAGCGATGTTGAGATAACAGAGCTGCGGGCGTGGAGGATGAAGAGGCCTTTGAGCATGAACTGATCTCACATCTTCGCCTCCGATATCATATAGTTTGTCTGAATGTGGATTGCAAGGTCGACTGAGGGTCAGATTAGTAAATAAACTTTGACCCAACATATCCTTGGGTTATGATCTTGTTGACGCATATAGTAGTGCATGTATCCCTTCGTTATTGTTATTTTCAGTTGTATGCTTTATGTAATTTCCCATAGGCTACTCTCCTATATAAGAGAGCCTAGGGCTTATGGAATAAACAAGTTGTTCATTTTTCCCAACATGGTATCAGAGCGACGGTCCTAGACCGGAGTTCTCGAAACCCTAACCCTACCCCACCCCACCCGCCGGCCTCTCCTTCTCTCTCCATCTCATCGGCACCGTCGGGGCTCGCCGTAGCCGCTCCAGCACCCTCGTGCGCCGGTGCTCCTGCGCCCCTGCGTGAAGAGCACCACTGCGCGAGCGTGCCTCCACTGTGCCTGCGCGCTGTACGCGTGCATCTCCTGTGCGCGTAGCCCTCTTGCGCCTCCACTGCGCTGAAGCCCTCTTGCGTGCTGTAGCCCTCTTGCACCTGCGCACTGTGCGTGTGCATCTCATGTGCGCGCGCATCTCCTCTAGTATGCGCCTGCGCCTCCCGTGCGTGCACTGTGCGCCTGCGCCCTAAGCAACCTTGCGCGCGTGTACGTGTGCTAAGCCCTAAGCCCAGGGCACACACATCTTCATCTACATGGGTTTAGTTGCTTGAGGTCTACACGTGCAACTAAACCCGTCTATGTCATTGTGGACGAATCTCATCCTCTGTCAATCGTTCCAGTCTTCCATCTCCAGTATGTCAGAAAGCAAGGCGAATATCCCATCTATTGGCGCCTTTCGTGGTCCAGCGCCTATTGTAAAGATGGACGGTACAAACTATGAACTGTGCGCAATGCAGTTCATGAGCATGATGAAGTCAATGGGTAAGAAGCACATTCTTACCGAACCAGAGCCTGCTAAGAAGACTGGAGCCAATGCCTCCTGGGAGGTTGATGATGCATACGCCAAAGTTTGGCTATCCGGTACACTGGTAATTGAGATAGCCAATGACATTCTACATCAACCCACGGCCAAGGATATGTGGGACATTCTGGCGGCCACATATTCACAGGCGAAGAACGAGACAAAGATTCTGCAACTCCAGCATGATATCTTCACTATCAAGCAGAATGGTCGCCCTCTACATTCTCTCTTTACATCACTGAGAGGGTGTTCGAGAAGCTCTACAGCTTCATGCCCTTGACGGCCACGCCAGAACAGCAGAAGACATATAGGAACGCGACTATGGTGGGTGTGTTCCTGGCTGCACTTGATTCAGAGTATGAGGCGGCACGATCACAGATTTTGGCCGACTCTACTATTCCTCCCATGGAGGAAGCTTTCCATAGATTGAGTCGGATCGCAGTTCCTTCCATGGCCTCGAGTCAGAATTCTTCAGCCATGGCAGCCAACAGGGGTCGCGGATTTCATCACCAGGGCCGTGGACGTGGACCTTTGTGGAAGAGGTGGTCGCACTAGGCCAACATGTACCTATTGTCACCGCGTTGGACACAATGAAGACACATGCTACTCGAAGCATGGATTTCCTGCATCCGCACGAGTTGCTGAGCAGATAGAGCCCCCATCTGCTGCTACTTTGGATCAAAAGTTCGACGATCTAGTTGCCCGTCTAAGGGGCATTATTCCACCATCTGGTCTAGCACCGACTACGGAGAGTCAATCTGATGCCGCTGCTTCTGCCTCTGCGTCTACCAGTGCTTCAGGTAGCATACTTACATTCAACAGTAGTAGATCAGATACATTACCATTGATTATGGACTCGAGCGCTACACATCACTTATGTGGCGACCAGAGTTTACTTACAGGATACACTCAGATTCCTCCATGCCGGACAGTAGTAATTGCCAATGGTACACATTCCCCCATCACTGGTCAGAGGGAGATTAGATTGACATCTTCTATGCAGTTCAAGAATGTGCTACATGCACCTGATTTTTCAATGAATTTGTTGTCAATTAGTCAGATTACGAATGATCTACATTGTCGGGCAATTTTTGATCCATCTTCTTTGATTTTTCAGGACATCCATACGGGCAACGTGATTGGTCGTGGCTATGAGTAAGGAGGCCTCTACCGCCTGAATCAGACCCCATTTGCTGGAATCTCATCCTTTCCCACTGGACAAGTATCTACTTTGTTGTGGCATTTGCGCTTTAGACATTTACCGCTTCAGAAGTTGCGTCACGTGTTACCTTATGGTCTTCCTCACACACCTATTCAATGTGAGGCGTGTCAGTTGGGAAAGCATCACAGGTCGTCCTTTCCCAGTCGTCCAGGTCAGAGTAGTACCTCCAAGTTCGAATTATTTCATATTGATGTCTGGGGTCCGAGTCGTGTTCCTGATCATCAGGGACACAGATTTTATATAGTATTTATGGATGATTTTTCTAGAGTGTCATGGGTGTTTTTGATGAAAAATAAATCTGAAGGAGGAAATATCATTATCCATTTTCTGAATGAAATACAAAACATCTGTGAAGTTTGTAAGAAGTGATAATGCTTCAGAATTGTGCACCAATGTTCTTGCCAATTATTACTCCTCAAAAGGGATTGTTCACCAAACATCTTGTGCTCATACATCTCAACAAAACGGAATTGCTGAAAGGAAACACCGTCACCTTCTTGATGTCACAAGATCACTTCTTATACAGAGTCATGTTCCTTACTCCTACTGGGGTGATGCAGTCCTCACTGCATGTTACCTAATCAATCGTATGCCTTCTTCTGTCTTGAATGAACAGATTCCGTTTTCCTTTGTCTATCCTAAGAAGGATCTGTTCACCCTTACTCCTCGTGTGTTTGGGTCGGTTGCCTTTGTCCATCAGTTGTCGCCTGGTACTGACAAGCTCTCTCCTAGGGCTGTCAAATGTGTTTTCGTTGGGAACTCCAGAACTCAAAAGGGGTACAAGTGTTTTGATCCTCTGCGTCGGCGGTATATGGTCAGTGCAGATGTTACATTTTTTGAATTTGTTATGTACTTTTCAGCTTCGGGAGACAAGCAGCTACCACCTCCATCTAATGATGACATATACATGACACCACCACCTCAAATGCCATCACCAACACCACAACCACCACCACCACATATACATGTCTCACCACTATCGTTCCATTATACCCGCAGGCCTCCTCCCGCTCATGGTCATGACTCGTCTCCTAGCTCGCCTATGGTATGTAATGAAAATATTTCTATTGATGGATCTGACGACATTTCTGAGCAAGATATGTTGCAGGGGTCAGATGAGGCTACAGCAGATTTAGATGTTCCCATTGCTCTACGCAAATCGAAGAGGAGCTGTGTTACATATCCATTGTCAGCATCTGTGTCTTTTTAGAGACTATCTAGAGATTTCAGGACATTTGTGGTGGCACTGTCAGCTGTAGATATTCCACGGAGTTATCAAGATGCTCTGCAGGATAGTAGATGGCGGCTAGCAATGGAGGAAGAAATGGCGGCACTTCAGTCCAGATGAACTTGGAGTTTGGTTCCTATACCTCCAGATGTGAACCCGGTGAGTTGTAAGTGGGTGTTTACAGTAAAGCACAATGCAGACGGCTCTATTGATAGGTACAAGGCACGTCTTGTTGCACGTGGCTTTACACAGACATACGGGGTGGATTACCTTGACACATTCTCGCATGTGGCCCGTCATTCCACTCTCCGATTCTTGTTGTCAGTTGTAGTTGCTAGAGACTGGCCGCTCCATCAGCTGGACGTGAAGAATGCATTCTTATATGGAGATTTGCAGGAGGAAGTCTATATGCAACAGCCACCCGGTTTTGCTGTTGAGGGGGAGTGTTCCAAGGTATGCAGATTACATAAGGCTATCTATGGCCTTAAGCAGAGCCCCAGAGCATGGTTTCAGAAGCTCTCAAACCTCTTGGAGAAACAAGGATACAAACGCTCCAATGCTGATCATTCCTTGTTTGTACAGAAGACTGCTAGAGGTATTATTGTAATCATGGTTTATGTGGATGACATCTTGATTACAGGAGATGATGAGCAGGGGATAAAGCAGGAGAAAGAAAAACTGGGAACCGAATTTGTCACCAAGGACCTTGGAGTCCTTAGATATTTTCTGGGGCTGGAATTTGCTAGAAATCCATATGGATTAGTAATGTCGCAGAGGAATATATGTTACAGATTTGTTGAGTGAAACAGGTATGCTTGGGTGTCGGCCTGCTACGACACTAATGGATCCTAGCATGAACCTCTATGATGATGACACATAGGAGATGGACAGGAGAAGATACAGAGAACTGGTAGGCAAACTATTGTATGTCACGATCACTAGACCTGATATATCATTTGCAGTGAGTCGCGTGAGCCAGTTCATGGAGCAACCACGTCAGGTCCATATGGATGCAATACACATGATCCTTAGATATCTAAAATCATCTCCAGGTGCAGGTTTGCTATTTAAGAAGGGAAAGGAGATCTCTATCTCAGCTTGTGCGGATGCAGACTATGCAGGATGTCCCAAGGACAGGAAGTCCACCTCAGGATTTGCAGTCTATGTTGGAGATGCTCTAGTCTCATGGCGGAGCAAGAAACAGACGGTGGTAGCTAGATCCAGTGCTGAATCTGAATACAGGGCTATGGCTCAGGCTAGCACAAAGATGATGTGGGTGAAATCTCTTCTTACAGATCTATGTCTTGATATACCGCTTCCCATGAAATTGGAATGTGATAATCAGGCAGCCTTGTTCATTGCAAACAACCCAGCATTCCATGAGAGGACCAAGCATATTGAAGTTGACTGTCACTACATACATGACATGATTCAGAAGGGGTTCATTGCTACGTCTCATGTTACCTCAGAGAATCAAACTGCTGATATATTTGCCAAGGCATTACTTCGAGGCCCATTCCAGAAGTGTGCGTCCAAGCTGAGCATGATTGATATCTATGCTCCATCTTGAGGGGGAGTGTTGATGCATATAGTAGTGAATGTATCCCTTCGTTATTTTTATTTTCAGTTGTATGCTTTATGTAATTTACCCATAGGCTACTCTCCTATATAAGAGAGCCTAGGGCTTATGGAATAAACAAGTTGTTCATTTTTCCCAACAGATCTTGACCTGAATAAATAAGGATAGAAGTTAGGCTGTATAATTAAGTTTAGAAATGGTTCTTTAGCTAAATATGCTTATGCTATTTGAGAAATTTCGCACCCTTTATCATTTTTGTAATTGTATCATGACCACTATAACCTTCTATCAAGGGTATTTTGGCAATTCCACGTGCACATCCTTGTAGCCCTTATGAAAACTTTCCAGTAGAGAGAGTCTAGTGGAGAGAGAGTATGGTATGATCAAGTGGAGCAAGCACATTCTTAAATTACTACAAATCCTTGTGTTAGTGTGATGGTATGTGTTTTCTTAATTGTTTCTTTGCTTATATTTGTTGGTTGGAACTCAATGTAGGTATGTACATACATAGATACGTGGATAAATGCATGGATGGATGGGTCAATATATTAAATAAATTTATATGTGTGTGTACACGCACATGTGAATTTGACACAAAGAGGTTGGATTGTGCAAAAATATATCTATGCAAACTTAAAATTAAAAATAAGAGTAGAGAAGATACTACCGAAATACAAGTGTGCATAAATTTTTACGTGAAAACCCTCGATAAATATCTTCACTTAAATCCTTGTGTTATATGATTTCTCTGTTTCACATCGAAAAAATCTTTTCCTATAATGTGTTATGTTGGGATCGGATGTGAGCATCAACACACAATCATAAATAGATCAAACACATAAAACCCATAACTGATCAAGTTAAGGAATTATACTAGTTGGACAATGCATATGTCCACTACTTATCCAAAAAAGGTAGTGGAATACAATGAGTGGTTGTCCCCCAAGAGCATATTTATATCGTAATTCTATGGTTGGTGTTATAAGGAAGATGACGTTAACGTATCAATATGCTCTTGGTACATAAAACAATAAATTAAGATGCATTTTCTGTAACACTAAATATGAATATCTTTCTAGGTCTCTAAAACAAACCTCATGGTCAATAAATAGATATAGACGTAACAATCACTGCAAAATAATAATAATAATAATAATAATAATAAATCCAGAGAACAAAAATAATCACAAGAGATAATGATTTTAGAAATCCCGTTCGGTAAAACTATGATCTAAGTCACACCGACTCGAGATTCTTGATTGATTAAGTTAATCAAATGTTGATATTTTATTTCAAATACATACATTATTTATGAGAATAATTGTATAATCATAAATATATATTTATGGTTGCATGATGTATTTAATTTGGGTGCACACGTTTCATGTGGTGATGAGATTTCTTAATTTGTGCATTTCTTTTTTTTTGTATTGCACTTGATTTTCTAACTTAAAATATATACGTTTTATCTTCTTTAATTGTCTACTTAATGACATTTTATTTTTACTTTCTCCTAATATCTACTTGCTGTTACTCCAAATGTCGACTACATGTGAAGTTTGGATTTTACTATAGTCGTTAACATAGAATGTTATTCGGCACCTTTAATCTTTTTGAAAACGGCTATTTGATGCAATCATATGCATTTACGATTTGCATGTAATCCTAGTAACCGACGTGTGATATCCTTATATATATGGGTATCTGTTTATGAAAAAATACAACATTTCTATCTATGTTTTCCTCTTCTCTTATCTGAGTAAGTCTATTATGAAGGAACGATCTATTGTTGCTCAATAGATCTCGATGTTGGTATGTGCATACCCATTGAGATCTCGCCGTTGTATCCTGTTGAGTAGTCGTACCAATACCGATTGCACCATCGGAATCTCTGTGGAGGTACGAATCTATTCTTAAGGTCAATGCATTTCGCACGCCTCGGCAAGTTGGTTTGTCTCATCAAATCCGGTATTATCTAACCCTCCTTATATTTATATATATTTATATTTATATCTTATTATTTCACCTACAATCTTAAGGCCCTGTTCGTTTGGGTCATAAGGTGGAATGGAATAAGGGGAATAAGCCCCCAACACGCTTCCCCGTGGTACGACTATTCCCCATTATTTCATCTTATTTCACTCTTATTCCAATCTTTATCCCACCTTACCTACCTTTATTTCACCTTATTCTCCTTATTCTTATCCTCCAGCCGAACGGAGAATAGACCCTTATTCTCCTTATTCCCATCCTTATTCCTGCTTATTCTCCTACCGAACGGGCCCTAAGACTAGATTTCCATATCACCATGAATTTAATTGGTTTTATCAGCTCCATGCACGAGTATTAATAGGTGATAAATTCCATATTTTTGGAATTAGTGTGCACGTTACATGCAAGATTGATTCATCTTTTAATATTTAATTTCCTTGCAATAACATTGGTAATCTAATATGGAAATTTGTGGATTTCATTTTTCAACAGGCATGAAGTTGTCCGTATTTGATTAGGAGAATATACTAAATTAAATTTGTGACTCTCTAATGTGGCATTTATCTTTCTCATTAAATATATTTTATATATACGTTCATATGCTCTTTAATGGGTGTGAATACTATTGATTTAATCATCTTTATTTCTTTTCTCCATGGGTTTCTTAGTCTTAATTGTAATTGAATAGCTTTTGGACTCCTTGTGATGTTGAAAAAAAAACACAGAATGTTTTTTTATCATTAGAACTGAATGATATCGTTATAAAAGGCTTAAAAGATTCAAAATGTGAGGGGTGTAAACTAATATCATACTTATTGAGCCTTAGAAAAGAAAACAATCATTGCAAAGCTTTTGTATGTTTGATTATTAGACATGCTCTTAATAATCATGTTAGTCACTTCAATATTATGTGTTGATCTGTTGTGATTAAAAGAAAAAAGGGGTATTTAATTTTTAGTTTGACATATCATTTTGATATCAATAACATGGGAGAAATAAATACCATCTTGAGAATAAATGTATCATAAAGAATAATTATATTTCTCCATCACAAGAGTATTGCAAAAGCTTTTCTTCTTTTAATTGCAAGCAAGTTATCATTCATTATACTGCATATTTTTTAAGGAAAAAGAAGAGTAAAAGTGATAGTATGCTTCAAACTAGATATGCACAAATTATTGATTGTCTTATACATTAGACAAGATGTTGCATATAGTTATGCAGGTATACTCCAAATCTGGAAGAGAGCAATGGATGCTCTGTTTTGTGCTTTAATATCCCAAAGAAGAGATATATTATTGTTTAAAATTTTTGGAGATCCTACAGTTCTTGAAGGATATTATGGTGCAAATTCACTCCATTATTCAGATAAGTCGAAAATTACTTTTGGGTATATTCTTATCCTGGAAGCGGAAATATTTTTTGAAATTAATCTAGCAAGTATGCTTTGCTCGATATATATGAGCTTATTGCATTAGAGAATGCATGCACTCGTGATGTGCTTGAAAAACTTCTGGGAAGATCTTTCCATTTGGATGAAGTCAATGTCATCAATATTTCTACTGTGAAAGCCATGCTGCTAAAAATATTTTATAATGTGAAAAAGCAGGCATATTTGTCCGAGAAATAATATTATGAGATATCTCATGGCATAATATCCATGTATTATGTGAAGTCAGAGTTAAATTTGGTTGATCCTCTGACTAAACCACTAAGTAAAAAGCTTGTGGAGAGTACATCGAGGGGAATGGAATTGTACCCAAATCAATAGTCGAAGTGATGGAAACCCAACCTTCATGAACAGAGATCCCGGGAAGGAGGTTCATATGTGATAAACAATTCACTAGACGACTAAGAGGATACTATCAGTTATTCCCTATTCCTATGATGTACAATATGATAGTATCATAAGTGGTGAGGTTGAACAAGCTTGTTCTTAATGAACGTCATAGCCCAAATTGGGTGGTGTGTAAATGTAGTATACACTTGATGATGATCCATCTATATGGGTGTGGAGGTGAGGCCGCTTCCTATGAGATTTTTGGGCAAAATCTCGAGAGCACTCATGAAAATCCAGGTAGACGCATGGCCGAAACGTGTCAACCCGCATGAGCAACATAGATAAAAAAAACGTAATGTGAGATATGAGTCAATGGTTTCACAAATAAAGGATTGGTTCATAGGAATTTTAATTCCACCAACCTTTAGAAACCACATTCATATTCTCTAAGTCTTGGTTCATAGTCGATAAGACACCAAGTCTAATGGGTTACATTTTTTAGTTCCTTCAAGTGTCGTCTTCGAGTTTCTCATCTATCTTTTAATTTTTATTATCTTTATTTCTTTTTTGAAATTGTGGGGGATGAAAAGATATAGTTCAAAAAAATGTATTTGAAATAGTGGGGGATTGTTGATATTTTATTTCAAATACATACATTATTTATAAGAATAATTGTATAATCATAAATATATATATTTATGGTTGCATGATGTATTTAATTTGGGTGCACACGTTTCATGTGGTGATGAGATTTCTTAATTTGTGCATTTCCTTTTTTTGTATTGCACTTGATTTTCTAACTTAAAATATATACGTTTTATCTTGTGAAGTTTGGATTTTACTGTAGCCGTTAACATAGAATGTTATTCGGCACCTTTAATCTTTTTGAAAAGGGCTATTTGATGCATTCATATGCATTTACGATTTGCATGAAATCCTAGTAACCGACGTGTGATATCCTTATATATATGGGTATCTGTTTATGAAAAAATACAACATTTCTATCTATGTTTTCCTCTTTTCTTATCTGAGTAAGTCTATTATGAAGGAATGATCTATTGTTGCTCAATAGATCTCGATATTGGTACGTGCATACCCATTGAGATCTCGTCTTGTATCCTGGTGAGTAGTCGTACCAATACCGATTGCATCATCGGAATCTCCGTTGGGGTATGAATATATTCTTAATGTCAGTGTGTTTCGCATGCCTCAGCAAGTTGGTTTGTCTCATCAAATCCGGTATTGTCTAACCCTCCTTATATTTATATATTTATATTTATATCCTATTAATTTTTACCTACATCAACTAGTGCATTATATAAGTTATTTTCTCGTGGATAACTTAACTGCTTACAGGTGCTTTGGATCATACACTAAAGTCTCTTGCACATCTTGAGTCACATACCAAGAACTTCCCACTAAGTGGATAGCTCACCAAGTATCAGTACAAGTACGGTAGTGATGTAAATAAAGATTACAATGATATATAATACTTTCAATAAATTATGCAAAGACTATAAGACTAAGAAACACATGTTATAGAATAATTGAAATACGAATCGAGTATGCAGAAAAGTAGCTCTCAAGATTTAATTTTCGAGTGGATAGCAAGAAAGATGAAATTTCAGATCTGTTACTTTTTCTACTAATTATTTTTTTATCAATCACCCTTATTGATCTAATCGATCACTTTTTTTCCCTACTATTATTTTTTATCGATTGTGATTGATCTAACCGGTAACATTTGAATTACCTAACCAATGATCACTTGAACGATGGATCAGCATCCTTTGGCTGATTGATCACTTTTTAGTCTAAACAATTACTATAACTTAGTTTATCGATCAAGAAACCAAAATTGATTATTCCGAATTTTCAATCTGCGTTTATTTGACAAATATCCACATAAGAGTCCTCTTTGATGTATTTTCCTAAAGAGGAGATCTCTTTTGATTTTCTAGCCATGATAATTTCGTTAAGATCCTTCTACATTATTAAACTGTTGGTTCACTTATACATACAAGGCTACCTCTGGAGCATTAAACACAATAAATATACAAAGCAAGAAATACTCCTCTTTTCTGAATTTTTGTTCGAGGGCATGTTGAACGTTCTTTACTCAACTATTCAATCTTGAGAGCCAATTGTCTACACACTCAATTTGCATTTCAATTATTCTATAGTGTGCATTTGTTAGCATTGTATTTATCGAAGGATGTATAAAGTTGTAACCTTTATTTAGTTTACTATTTTATGGATACTCGGTGTATTGTATAAGCAGGGACGGAGGCAGTGGCGGGCGGGAGGGGGCCATGCCTCCCCGTCACTCCACGCCTCCCCTCCCTATTTTTAGTAGCGACCTTCCTTGGCCCCTCCTCCCCTTGGAAAATGCACATGCCTCCTATTTTCAAGCAAAATGGCGCGTACTTCCCTCCTTAATTTTTGGAAAAATAAATTTCCCACATCTCACTCCCTAAAATTAGGAGAAATGAGACCATTCTCCCCCACGCCTCCCTCCCTATTATGACATCACCTCCATTGTGCTCAAGAGATTTTTAATATTCAAATATTCAAAATAGAAAAAAATAATGTTTATATGTTTCCAAATTGTGGGCGTGATTAGCTCATGAGATGGTTAGTTTCACGTGATTGTCAATATTTATTTCCATAATATAGATCCACCTACCTATTCTCCCCTCTTTCTAATTCCAATGTCCAAATTTCAGAACATCTTTACCATCTTCCCTTTCTTGGTATCAACAACGCAAACGAAGTAGATTTCGATAAATATACTGTGTCACAACTCCAACGTAGCTATTTCAACATCGTCCCGGCCTTCGCCTATATTGATTTGATCTAACCTTCCTTCGTTGCTCGCAAGAAGTGCGCGCATGCATAAACATCATCGAATTTATTTTTTAGTTTACTATTTTTCAATTGATTTACCGATAGATGCCAATTAAATTATTAATACATGTATATAAAAATTTTGTTGACATTAACTTTTTTATTATGATAATAATCATTTTACCTTATACAGATGCGCATATTTAGTATCGTACACCATCAAATTCTCAATAAGTTTATTTATATCTTGTGGTTTTCATGATTTTAGAGTAGATGTTTGAGTTTTTGCTAAATCATAGAAGAAATAATAAAATAGAATGGTACTTTTAGTTGTTCATCTATTGTTATAACGATGCCATCATTTTTTGAGTACGAAAAGGAGATTTTTTTCTTCAGAATTTTCATTTGGTAACTATAATACTACTAGAATGCTTTATAAAAAATATTAATTAGGAACTTTGAGACTCCATTTTATAATTGACAAAACGATGGCATCATGTTGGTTCATTTAAGTTACGCACATGCACTATAATGGAGTAATTTATTTTCCTTATAGTAAAATATATCTAGTTGAAGCCAATGATCACTAATCAAAATAAAATATGCAACTATTTTTAAGAAGAAATTATACTACCATGGTTAAATACATGTATTTTACATTTTAAATTGGAATGGATTAAAAGTTGGAATAATAGATATAAACTTGTATAAATGATTTCCATTGATAAAATAATTGTATATCAAGCATTACGTGTACGAATGCAAACTGATGGATACAAATATAAATATTACCGTATCTTTATTTGTTTTTAAATATGAATACAAATACATATATGCATTTTAACGGATACTAAAACTATGTTAACATGTTATATAAATAAACACACACATATGTAAAATGGATACTAATCACATATGAGTAATACTAGAAATACTCCATAAATTAGCTTAAATAAATGTGTATTGGATAAAATAATCATATAACTATATTAAATGTACTAATATCATTAAAATTATACCAAATATAGTGAAAAAAGGTGTAAAATTATATCATATATTATTAAAAATAAATCTATTTCTATATAAAAATCATGAAAGTATGCTTCGTAATAAGATGGAAGATACTTTCCCAAAAAATGTTTATTAACATACATTGGGAAAATGTTGTAGGAAACTTTTAAGGGATCAATTATAGACGAGTTTGATTCAAAATCAAAGAGAGTGTGTTTTAAATATCTTGACATAAAGGTTTGTTCTGTCTCTTTTGTTTTTTATGAAAAATTATAACACGATTAATTTTTTTCTGTCAAGAACAATTCTAAATTATAAAGAATAAGAATGACCCCTTGCAATCATAATTTTTGTATAAAAACTATTGGTATACAAGTCATACTTTTAATGTAGTAAGTACGTTGTTAATTTTATTATTCAAATATTTCTTTTCGTATTTTTAAAAATAGTGTAATATGTATAAAAATAACTCCTCAATATTTTCAAAGATGGTAAGATATGAAGTCAAAATAAATTGTGCATCTTAAGTAAAGAAATCTTTGTACATATTAAAAAAATATCTTTCTATTCTATTTAGCCCCCCGAGCCAACAATCCTAGCTTCGTCCCTGTGTATAAATAGAGGAAAGTCCTCTATGTGTGATCCAAGGTGTACATAAGACTTTCGAGTGTCCCTACCATATGTAACTGGTTGAATTATCCATGGAGAACTAACTCAGATAGCTGATAAGTTCAATTACTTCGTCAACGAAGATATGAAGTCGAGGGACTAAGGTTATCGTTTTTATCCAATGGGATTTTCACATTGAAATCAATCTCGTGTGATTGTTTGTAATCTTAATATTACTATCTATGATGATTATTATCTACGTAATCATTATTAGCATAATGTTTTATTTCAGTGATCCAAACAAAGAAATCACAATTGGTTAATGTATATATGTCACCAGTTATGCTTTATAAAACAAACCATGACAATCTCTCACTCGAAGGCTGAGCCGTATATGGAAATACAATTCGACTCCATGCTTTGAAGATTACTAATGGTGCTAGTGTGAGATTCACTTTACAGTTGATACTTGAAGATCAATAAAAGCTTGAACATGTATCCACCTTCTCCATCATAACTGCTTTGGTGAACATATCTATAGATTTTTTTTCCAATGTGGTAAACTTCTTCAGTTCAAAAATATCATCCAACTCCTCCAGCTTTGCCTCCAGTTTTGATCCTTCTCTCATGCGTCTTAGCTCCTCAGAACCGCTCCATTCCTCTCCTCTTGATTACAAATCGAGATCGAGAGGTTCTGCAGCGAGGAGGAGGCGCGGAGTAGTGATCCAAGACCATCGTCGGTGGAGCTCCAATGGTTGGTTCCGCCTCCTCAACTCCGATCGAGTCGAGGCCTTGTCTTCCGTTCCTAGGTATCTCTTTGGTTCTAGTTTCATTTCCTGCGTTCAATTTCAATTTTAATCGGCATCTTTAGGCTTAATTTAGAAAACCCCCAATTGCTTGGAGCTTGAGCTCTAGGCCGATTCATCGTGATATCGTCGTTGACCCACCTTAATTTCCATCTCATTCTCCCCCCAGGTCACGTTCTCCATCGATTCCAACCTCTGTCCCCCTTCCCCCCCAAATCCATCGTGGATCTGGGAGTCGAGGCTCCCACCATCGCCCTTCGCTAGAGCCCCATCTCCATTCCATATTCTGTCGCTTTGTGATTCATTTTTGGGCCGAGCCTACTCGCCTCGAGCCACCCGAGATTTTGTTGCAGGCCCCCATTCCTAAGGACTCGTCTGGAAACACAAATCAAACCTGGAACACTTCCAGACACTACAAAAAAAACCGCAATTGGCGTGCACAACCTTGCGTCCCCTGGGCGAGCACATGTGCTCGATCGGCTCTGGGCGAGCACTGGAAGACCACATGTGCTCGCCCACGTGGGTCGCCGGTTAGAATACTGAGGAGCGGTCGTATGACGCGCGATTGCCAATTTGGGCGAGCACTTACATTGCGCATGTGCTCGCCCACTTGTGCTCGCCCACTTGAATTTTATGCGCGGATAACGAGAGCGCCTGTCAAATTTTGGGCGAGCACATGCGGATGGATGGGCAAGCACGTAAGTGTGCTCGTCCAGGTCCATAAACAGAATGTCGGTTCCCCTTTCTTCCTCATTCTCACGCGCATCCCTCCTCTGAATCTCTCCTCCGGTGACCCGCCAACCTTCCTCTCCGCCACCAGCGCCCGCCGTTTACGTGTTTCGAGTGATACACATCTATCCTTCAGTATAATATTTCATCCTCTCTCTCGTATTTTAAAATTTCATTAAAAATTTGTCTTGTTTTGATAGTTTTAGGTTTCAATTTTTTGATTTTCTTGATGGATATAGTGTATACAACGTATTGATGAATCCGTGACTCATCGCCTTTATTCTTTCATTTTGGTTGGAATCCTTGGTAAAATACGTGTAAATATCCACTAATTCCCACTAATTATCATTCTAAGCACAATTCTAAATATTATATAATTAACACTTAAATTATCCAAAATAAAAGAATAAAAAGAAAATAAAAAGAAAAGAAAAATAAAAGAAGCATGTATATGTAATATACCGACTGATTCTAACCCTGAGACCAGGTCAATATTGACCGGATCGACAAAGAAATAAGTAGGGGGAGATAAGGATCCTAATTTATAAAAATATTTAGAAAATAAAGATCAAAAATATAAATTTCCAAAATTTCACCTTGTAATTACTTCACCTATTTTATTTATCATCAAAATCACTCCAAATTAAAACATTCCTTTTACAAAAGTTGCTCATAAAAATATATATTATTTTATAAAAATATTAGAAAAATATATCGGAATAAAAATAAAATAACCGTAATGAACCGCAAAAGCCGACTTCCAAGGTTCATATCTATTTATAGAAACATCTCCAAAATGACCAAACTCATTTTTAAAATCCGTTTTGTAAATAATACTATTTATTAAAAAATGCAGAAAAATATTCGGATAAAATCGGTGAGTTTCGGCTTTTTGGACCCGTTGTCAATATGTACTATATGTAGAATCTTCCCGGATTTTTAACTAAATAACCGTAAACCGTATTAACTTAATTAATTTTCCTAAAATCATATAAAATTGTATATAAAAATATAAAAATAAAAATAACTTAAAATACCAATAAAATCCGGAGGACCGAAGCCGCTACTTTTTTCGTCCGGGCCTCATAACTCGGCCGTATGAACTCCAGATTGAGCAAACTCGGTCCCTAAAATTATGCTTTTCAATTATCTACAAAATGACACTAGTTTTGCTAAAATCAGAGTTAATGCGAAAAATGCAGTTTTCGGGGTCCGTATTGGTATATTGTACAATAAGTCGTAGCTTATATTATTATTTAATACATTAACCCTTTTATTTTTATTTAAAATAAATAATACTTTATTTATTTATTTAAATTATTTATTTAATTAATTTAATTAATTATAATTTATATCAATATTATTTATTAATTTAACACATAATGTGTTTATTTTATACCCATATGTTGTATATATAAACCTCTTTTGTCTCTTCTCTATTTTGTCCTTTTCCTCTCATTATTCCTCTCTGCCACATGTCATCTTTTCATTGGCCATTTTTTTTCTTCTCCCTCTTCTCATTCCTCTTTTCCTTTCTTCCCCACGCACACTCCTCCTTCCTCTTCTCATCTACTTCTCCAACCAAACCCAACACCTTCTTCCTTCCTCACAACCGCCTCAACGGCCGGCCAACGGTCACCCACATCTGGTGACCGCATCCTCCATCTCCTATAAATACTTCCCATCCCCCTCCGTTGAGTCCATCCGCCATTTTCCTCCACCTTCCGTCCCCGAGTTCCGGTGCGAGATCGAGAGTGCGGGAGTGACAATCCACCTCTCCTTCCGCCGTCGAGCGAGGCGAAGCGAGGTCCAGCGAGATCCGCCGGCGTCGAGCATCCACTCCGCCGCGAGCAACCTCCGAGGCCGTCGCCGCCTTGTCGAGGTCGATATCCTGGAGCATCCGCTCCAAACTCAGGCGACATCATCCTTTTCCATTTCCAGGTTAATACATTCTCGAACTCTTCTCTCTCTTCTCTATTCTCCTTTCTAGCATTTTTCTCTTCTCCATATTTCTCATCCAGATTTGATTCGTTCCATCATTGTCTTCAAATCATCTCAATCTCTCTGACTTTCACTTCCGATCAATTCCGTATCCATTTTTTTATAATTACATTTGAAATCCTCTGCCTCTGATCGTGCGCCATTCACCACGCCTATGAACATGTCTGGGACCGAGGCATCGAACTCGAGTCGGTGCACAACTTGCATGTTCTGATTTTTGGAGCCGGAATTCGAGTTGATCATCTATTATTTTTCGATGATATATCCTGGGTCGTACTTGGAGATGCATGCACTAGGAACCGAATCAAGAGCATGACGCGCAACTTCAGTCGCCTGGAATTGCTCCATCTCAAACCGCTAACACCTGTGGTCTGAATTATAGTCGAGGAACACGAGAGTTGAACCACCGGTATCTAGAGATTGGGAAAGTTCGCTAAGTACAGTATCCACTGCCAGAGTTGATAGGGAATTTCTCTTCGCGCCATCGACTCGCCTTCACCGTGTAGCTCTGCGTCAGCTGCCCAAGGATCCACCTGTTCGCATGCTTCCTACCCAGCGTTCCCACGCACAGGTCTCATAACAGCAGTGTGCGGCCACCAGACCGAGCAGCCGTCTTCAACTGTGCCATCCACCGCTGTGTTTATAAATACCACAACTCGAGAATCTCCGCCGCCTGCTCCGGAGAATTGAAGCAGAACTCGCCGCCGCTCAGTCGTTTCGAGGAGAACGAAGGGTACAACACCCGTCGATCTAAACTGATCGAACGGCACGAAGTTCAAGTTGATCCGCCGCTTTAGCTTCAATCACGCACCAGGCGCATGCATCTCTGATTTTTTTAGGTCTTTTACATCAATACCCCTCTGGACATTTAAAATCTCGAATAGATCCTGACATCTCCAATCACGTGCTTCCACTCGTGATTCCTGGATGTTTTAGATCAAATCCCCAGAATTAATTGAATTCAAGAGCAGGTCCAAGCTGAAGTAGCTTACGTGGAATTCACATTTCTCCTGTGAATTTTGCACGCTACACCCACCAGTTCCTACATATTACATATTTACGATCCTCTTTCTGCTATTTACAAATACACCCTCACAGCTCACCTATATTACACCAATACCCTCACTATATATATTTCATATACTACATATACTACATACTTATACATAATAAAAACAACTAAAAAAATTCAAAATATAATAAAGATCCACATACGTTTATAATAGTATACCCTCTATACAATAATAAATAAAGTTTTTTTTTAAAAAAATAAAGATATAATTCCTATTTTCTAATAATCATTAGACATACTAAAAGAATAACAAACTTTTAAAATCATTAAAAAAATAAAAATACGTAAAAATACTCTTAAAAATCCCAAAAGAAAACTGTAGCAAATTACCATATTTTACATAATACCCCCAAAAAATAAAAAATAACTAACAAAACTAATAAAAAATATAAAAAACATAAAAAATCACAAAATTCGCAAAACTTAGAAAAATTATAACTAAATAAATATAAGTCCCCTAAAAATGTACAACCTATCATTTTGAAGATTATTTCATCTACTTTCTACAGAAATACAATAAAATATTTTAGCATCATTTTCACTCTTAAAAATCATAAAAACTTCACTGTTTTCAATAAAAACTTCCTTTTCATCCTTAAAAATAAGCCAAACTTAATAAGAATCCTAAAAACTCTCTTAAAAACCTATTAAAATCAATAAAAATAGAAATAAAAATTAAAAACATAAAAATAACTAAATAAAATCCAAAAAAATTATTTTCTAATAATAAAAAAACCATAAAATACATAAAATTGCAAAATCAATATAAAATTTCATAAAAATCAAATAAAAATCTAGAAAATTCCTAAAATAAAATAAAAAAAATTAGGAACCTCTTTTTCTTAAGTTTTTCCACCGATTTCCCCTAGTTTAATATAGTTTGCCTCCCTGAATTCGACACTCCCGTACGAATCCACTATACACATTTGTTTAGGAGTATAAATAAAAAAAGGAAGATTAATTAACCCTTAATCTTCTTCTGTAAAAACTCACCTGGTCGATACAGCGACGACCGAAATCTTCTCTCTCTGACTCTTTTCTAGGTTCAGAAGAAGTCAAGTGATCAGGTTGAGGTTTTTCAGAAGGCACCGTTGCCGGGGAGGCAGCGCTAGGAGGATCGCGAAGACCTTAGGATTAGACTTTATTTTCACGATTTCATTTCTCTGACCTCACGGTTTCTTGTTTCTGATTTGTGCAGCACAGCTCAAGCCGCGCAGCTCAGAACCGCGAAACCGAGTAGTTTAGAATTTTTGTAAATTCTTGTAAAAAAACATATAAAAAGTGTCGTAGAAAGGGGCCTCGTAAAGGCATCCCGACTTGTATCTTTCTCGGGGTCTGTTTCACCAGGGTTGTACTCCTGGGGGAGCAGGGCACCCACCGTGGCTTTTTCGATCGCGAATTTTCTCGACGGTTTTCCGCGGCTTTTCCGAGTTAGATGCTTGTTAGGTGTTTTGCGGCTTTTTCCCTTCTCTGTGCATCGTAGCTTAGATGTTTGTTTAGGATTCGACACCTAGGTGCTTGTATCTAGGGCCAATCCTGAAAACATAAAAATACGTTAGACGATTTTTCTCTGAAAATATCCAAAAAAAAGTGAAAATAAAAAATTAAAACATGGACTGCTAATCTATCTGACTCTGAAATAAACGTAAGGACTCACTTATTTTGGGAGAGCAATCCCCAAAAAAATGCATCATCGATCTCATCTCCAGATCAGCGAGAGAGAGACGACCCATAAGGTAGAGCCAGAGTCCGGGCTTCTATCGAAATACTACTTAGTTCACGCCTTGATTCACCTTATCTTCAGTGGGTGCTCTCGGGTAGCCAGAAATGGTTCGAGTTCACTTAGCAGAGTGGAAGGTTTAGAGGACACTGCGTAAGGCTCCATCCTCAAGTAACACAGATAACTGGAAACGATCCTTACTTACTTCCATAGTGGATGAGACTAGGCGAGTTTTGGTGAGAACTCGGGACAGTACGACGTTGAAGTCTCGGGCATCTATCTAATCTTGCAAATCTGAGAGAACGTTGTTTGCCAAACAACCATAAAATCGAAAAGATAAACGACTGAACTCTTACGGTCATCACCAGGGTTGCGTTGGTGAACTCGGGGTTTGTCTTGTGTTTGTTTGCAGTGTGAGTCTAATCTTCTAGATCTAATCAACTAATCTCTCAAGATGATGGGGAGACGCTCGCTCCGTTCGACTTTCAAAGATCCTCTCTCTTGCGAGCCAACCTGTTCATCTAAATCGATTCGGGATGACTCTCGTCCCAAACCGAAATCCACTCGAGATGTTCCTTCCAGGCGTGACTCTCACCCTAGAAATTCATCGTTGATTTCTTCTCCTACCCATTCTCTACCATCATCACCTCCAGATCATCATCAGCAGCTACACATTGATTTGGCGAAGCCTGTTTTGGATTCTTTTTCCTTTCCATACGACATGGTTGGCAAAGGACCACAGACCACTTCCGTTGTCATCGATCAGGCTGCGATCAACAACAGTCTACTTGCTTCCTTTGAGGCAATACAGAACCAGATTAGGGAGCGAGGAAGAATGATGAATGATGTCCGAGCTGAGCTGACTCAGCTTTGCGCACAGCGAGACTAGCCTGCAGCTGAGAATCAGGGACCTGAGGATCGGGAGCCGTAAGACAATGCAGAGAGACCTCCAGAGGACCCGAATCGTACGATGCAACAACTCTACAACCCTGGAGCTACTACGACCCACCGATGGATCCATCTCCCCGTCATCCGCGGGAACTTCGAGTTCCGACCTCAGACAATCCAACTGCTGCCCAAGTTTCATGGGCTATCTACTGAGGAGACGCACTTGCACCTTCAGGAATTCGAGCTGATCTGCAGCACGGTGCATGATGCGCAAGTGAACGAGGACACGATCAAATTGATCGTGTTTCCTTTCTCCCTCGTTGATCGAGCAGCCTACTGGCTGAAACATCTAGGGAGATACGTTTCGACATGGGAGGAGCTGAGAACCACATATCTGAATAAGTATTACCCTCTCGGTCGAACGAATGCTGCTAGAGCCACGATTAGTAACTTCACCATGATCGGGAACGAACAGTTCCGCGAGGCATGGGACCGATTTCGAGAGCTCATTGATCGGTGTCCCCACCATGACCTTTCGAAGCCGACTCTTGTATAGAGCTTATTCAGTGGGTTGACACCAGAGTTACAGGGACTGGTAAATGCCGCCTGTGGTGGTTCGTATTTCTCGATGCACGAAGATCGAGTCTAGGTCATTTACGAGAAATTGGCAGAAAACTACACCACGATGTCTCAGACTCGAGCATATAATCAGGCGAAGCCACCAACTTACCACCAGCATTCCCGAGTGGCACAAATAGAAGGGAATCCATCTTCTGCTGTTTCTATTCCTCTCAAATCTCCATCAGTTGATATGTGGATCATTTGCCAGAAGTTGGATCGTATGGAGATAATTGAAAAAAGTGCCAGTACTTAGACAAGCTCGATAAAATTGACGAGCTTGAGAGATGCCTGAGTGATCTGAAGACACAGATTATGTGCCTTCAAGAACTACACAAAGATTCCAATCGATCTTCGAGGTCACAGGCTGACTCAGGTTGCCGAGATCGAGGCATACTTCCGAGGCCTCCAGTACAGCACATCTACCATGTGCATTCTGAGCCTGCTCATCATACCTCGACGTACCCGCATCTCCACCAGACACCATCATTTGACACCCAAATGGTGGTCTATCAGAGCGATCAGCCCTTGGCATCTATGCCCCCAGCATACTCTGAGATGCTTGATCCATTGACTGAGGTCAATGGGATCTGGTATGATCGACCGCAGCAACCAGGGATCCGTCGTGATCACCCTGGTTTACGTTGGTCAACAGGAGGTGCCTCTTCCCAGCAGCAACCACATGCACCAATGGGACATAACAGAGAGCAGCAGTAGCATTACGGTCCTCGTTCATATCAGAACCCTCAATGGAGGCAGAGCACCTACCAGCCTCAGCAACAGCAACAGTATCCTCCACAGCAACAGCCAGCTCCGCAGCAGCCTCAGTATCACCGAGGCGACTCATCCGGGTCTCATGGACCTTTCCATGATAACCCAGCATTAGAATATCTCTTTAACCTAATCACTGATCAACATGCATCTTTTAGGCAAGAAATGGATGAGTTCAAAACCCATGTCACCGACCTCGTCAAGGGGAAGTCCGCCTTGCCTGCCCAGATAGAGCCCAACCCGAACAATCTGAAGCAAAAGTCTGAGCAGGTAGATTTTACCGAGCCCACCCTCCAATCACAGGTATTCTCCGATGACTATCTTTACTGTGATGACGCTGACTTCATCTCTCTTAGGAGCGGTAGGATTCCAGTAGGCAGAGACTCTTCTAGGCTCGAAGAAGATCTTATGGATAACACAAGCGAGCATGTAGAAGACACTGATGGCGGTGCTAAAGCACACTGATGGCGGTGCTGAAGCCGCAATCTTTGACGATGGAGATGGTGGTGCTGAAGCCACCAAGTCTGAAGAGCAGCCATAGCCGAACGTCGACATAGCTGCTTTACCGTTTTTCATTTCTAGTGATGATGGGGGAAAATCACAAAAAATGTATAAAAGAGAAGAAATCGGAAAAGAAATAAAAAGATTGTTAATCCAGATCTTTCTCTTTCTGATGATTCATAGAAAGCTAGTCCCCGTTTTTCGAAAATATTTGCTTCTACTTCTTCTGATCCTCCGATTGTATAGACTAACCCGGGGGATGTACAGATTCCTTTTCCGAAAGCACTTTTCTTAGGAAAAGGCACTAAAAAAATCCTAAAAAGATTCAGATGAATGATCTGATGAAAGAGATGCTCGAAAAGTTTACGATCCAACTCACTCTTTTGGAAGCCTTGGCTCACATCCCTCTTCTGCAGAAAGGTCTTAAAGAACAAACCACTGTCCGCAGAAAGAAGAGGCAGCGCAATCATTGTTCTGAGGTCCATGTGTTGACCAAGGAAACTTGTTGTGCTATTCAGAATCGACTCCCGGCCAAGAGATCAGATACGGGAGCGCCATATATCAGATGCGAGATCCTCGATCTGACTTTTGATCGGACTCTATTAAATAACGGATTTTCGATTAATCTACTTCCATCTTCCTTACTCAACAAGTTCAAGTTCGGGCCTCTTCGACCAAGCCGAACGATCTTGCAGTTTGCTGATAGATTGGTCAAGAGGCCTAAGGGTTTAATCGAAGACGTTATCGTCACCATTCAGGGTTTGCAATTCCCCGTGAACTTTGTCGTGTTGGACATTGCGGTCCCTGAATGTGTGACCGATACCCCGATCATACTAGGACGACCTTTTCTGGCGACAGCAAAGGACGTTTCCAACTATGGTACTGGGAAGGTGTATTTTCGCGTCCAGGGCGAAAGTATACATATAGAGACGATCCAAGACCAGAACTCCAGATCAGCTAGATCAGAGCAAGCATCTGATGACGAGCCCGACAGTCATCAGGATTGTGACTTCATACAAACTGATGATGAGGCCGTCCGGGCCGAACCTAGTACCCAATCTTTCATTCCACCTTCAGTCGAAGCCGAGATTCAGATATCCGAAGATGGAAGATTGGAGAGCACAATCCTAGAACCGAACATCGAAACTCTTGACAAGGACGATTCTGAGATATTTTCAGATCATTCAGACATTCCATATCCCTCCGAGTCCGAAGTGAACACTCATAGCTATCAGTCATCCGTAGATCATTTCGATTCCGATGGTGTTGATTGGCAGTGTTTCGCCGAATTCTTATCATTTCAGACTCCATTATCAGAGCCTACAACCAGCCTGGAGACTGAATCGAATCAGAACATCCAACGATCTCCAGATCTTTCTGAGTTAGAGCAGGCAGAGTTCACACATCTCGATCTAGCAGCCTATACTCAGGCTCTAATCAAACCCGCCCTCCCTGCTCCTTCTCTCCCTAAGCTTAAACCTTTACCTCAAAGCATGAAGTACGGATTCCTTGCGGGTGAATCCAAAATGTTTCCGGTCATCATCTCTTTTAATCTGACCGAAGATCAAGAATCCCGTCTGATGGCGATTCTTGAAAAGAACCGCAAGGCGATCGGGTGGTCAGTAGCCGATCTCCATGGGATTAATCCGGCTCTCTGCTCCCACCACATCTTTTCTCGAGGATGACGCCAAGCCATATCGTGAGTTTCAGCGCAGGTTGAACCCGAATCTTCGAGAGGTGGTTATGAAGGAAATATCGAAGTGGTGGAGCGCCGATTTTATATATTCCAACTCCGACTCGAAATGGGTTAGTCTGTTGCATGTGGTACCCAAGAAGACGGGTATCACCATAATGATCAACGAGGACGGAGAGGAGATCGCTATCCGAGTACCGACTTCTTGGCGCGTCTGTGTGGACTACAGACACTTGAATCAGGCGACCAAGAAGGATCACTTCCCGCTACCGTTCATCGATCAGATCATCGAATGGTGTTGGAAATGCGAGCCCACGGCGAGCCATTATGCAATAAATGTTGTTGCAATTCACTCCTTGATCTGAAATGAAGAATACATAATTTGCATAATAGGTCCCTTAGTACAATTAGGGTTATGTACCATGGCCATCTTAATGATCATACAGCTGTTGATTCAATTATTGAATCGTAGAGGCTGGTGCTTAGATGAATATCTAATGGGTTAGATTGAGGACTCATCAAGCACCGTCAAATGATTATTAAGAGATGATCTCCAGCCTGAGTAGGAGATGACAATCCTTTCTCAGTTAGGCTGATATCTGATCGACTTCTTGATGCAGGTCCTCTGCATAGGAATAGAGATTCGGAGGTGTCAGATTAGTTAGGTCAAAGAGTTGACTTAACGAGATCGAGATAACCAAAGTCCTATATCATATGCTGTCATGATATAGGCACACATCCTCTGACCGGAGACAGATGTGTTACTATATGTCTAAGTATGTACATTTGGCAGACCAATAGGTTGATGGCCTAATCAAGGTCTATACACCGGCGCGCTGGTGTGCATATAAGGGCATATGAGTAATACGATCTCTCAAAGGGATCATACAGGTTCACTACTGAACCGGAAGACATGAGCTCACTCATGAGATATTGGGAAGAATCAAATTCCGTGCGCACGGTCGTCTCGCTTTGGAAGCTTGACTGAATTTGTAGGTTTGATATATACTTTTGGAAAGTATATGATCAAGACCTAGGTATGATATATGCTTTTGGAAAGTATATGATCGATACCAACTCCTAATGATCGAATGAGAAACTTACTGATGAAACCCTGAAGTAGACAGTGTAAAGTTGATCTAATACTTCGGGTTTAATCTGAGTCTTCCAGTATGCAGGATGTACAGGTATTAGGAATACCTGAGGGTGATGTGATCATAAACGATTGTATAACCATGACGCTTCCATTCCTAGGGAGTGATGAAACGGGTCTGGATTTTAGTGACTCCTCTCAGTAGAGAAGTAATCTAATCTTAGTCCAAATGTTGGACATTGATCTGAATGTGATTCAGATGCAATGAGAAGATTAGATTTGCGGTCTTGATTTAATCAAGCATCTATGGGAGGCCCGCGATCTGGATATGAGATATAATCTCAATATCCATGTCACTATACGTGGAACAATACAATCGCCCTGTACTTATCTCCAAGTATTCGCGGAGAAAGCGCATTGTCCTTGAAAGAGTTCATGGATAATTCTATTGTTGATATATGTATCCGAGCATTGAGAAAATGGATAATTAAATGTGATTTAATTATCATGAATAATATGAATTTGATTCATATTATAAGGAGAATTATCTTAGATAATTAAATGTGATTTGATTATCAAAGATGTAAATAATATGAATGTGATTCATATTATATGAGCACATGAGAATAAGTTATCCAATATAATTAAATGTGATTTAATTATTATGGATAAGAATAATGTGGATAGTAATATCCAATTATTCATAATATATTATAAATGTGATTTATAATGTATTGGAGAGAGTTAAATATAATTTATATTAGTAGATTAATTATTAATATGTATTGGATACACATTGTCTAATTAATTGAAAATATACATTATATTTTGTTTTGGGATGTGAATGTGATTCACAAATTTCTAATGGCATGATTGCAATGTTCACAAAATAAATTGGATTTATTTTGTGAAATAATATTCAACAAAAGTTGTTGAGAGATATTAGAGAGAATTATGAGATAATACAATCTCATATAATAGGAGAGGCATCCACCTTCCATATAGGAAGAGTGGACGGCCACAATTCCCACAAGGAATGTGGTGGCCGTCCACCCCTCTTATGGAAGGAGGCTTGCCTCCTTTCCTATTTCTCTAATTGAGATTGATTTTAATATAAATCAAATTATATTCTACATATATTTGATTTTTATTAAATTAATTGTTGTTGGTTTTTACCAACATAAATCTTAGCCATTGAAAGAAACACAATCAATGAGAACCATTGGATTTGTGTTGTCCCATGGATTGAGATCCATGGATCCCAAAACCCTATAAATAGAGAGGCATACCCATGCTCTCTCTTTACACACAATGCTTGAGAAGCATCTCTCTCTCTCTCTTTCTCTCTGGAGGTCAGCCCTCCCTCTCCCTCTCATGGCCGTCCACCCATGAATGCCATGGAGAGGTTCTCCATCGCCGCGGCATCGTCGTTATGCTGCCCGTTCGTCTGCTCGTGGATCTCCGTCTCCTTCGTGCGCCTCGCTCGTGAAGAAGACGTCGGATCTCGTGTGTCGAGATCAGGAGATCCGCCGCTTGGATCATCAACATGGATTGCGAGAAGCACGCGATTCATCCCCGCGCTCGCAAGCATCTCCTCCGTCGGATCGGACTTGAGACAGGAGGTCTCTTCGTTTAGAGACTTGATCGCAACCACGCTTCAAGAGGTAATCCTAATAACTTGTTTGTGGTTTAGACGAAACGATCCGAGAAGTGTTCTTGGATCATGTGGTTTCGTCGTATAAAATTTTTTAAATTCCGCTGCATCGAGCAACTAGTGCGACTAGTCGCTCCTCGTCGTATTCGATACGACGCTCACGCTTCCGTGATGCGCTTGAGGATCTAACCATATCCTTCAAGTGGTATCAGAGCCTTAGGTCGACGGTTTCGAATAGTGATTCGTTAACCAAGGACGACTTGGTATTGAAGGTCGCGAAAGTTTTTTTATCGGCATTTGATTTTCGCAATCTGTTTAGTGTAATTTTTCGGCCAAGTTTAAATTGTTTAAACACGAAAATAGCACTTGGATTTTGTTTCCCATTAAATAAGGAAACCATAGGATCTGAGTTTGCGTAAATCGGATTTTCGTATGCTCGAGATATGGTCGTTTAAATGAACATGTATGCACTGTTGCGGGAACTGTGAATCTGAACGTGATTAAAATGTTAATTACTGTTTAGATTTGCCTCGAAATGCGTGAAACATCACTTAGGTTCTGTCCTAAATCAAATTAGCAAACTTTAGAAATTGACTTTGCTTAATTTGGATTTAATATGATTGAGATATGCCAATTTTAGTAAGTAGGGGACACTGCTGAAATTGCTTTCCTAATCTAGAACCAAGTGATTTCAATTAGTGAAATTAATTGTTAATTTCGTGAAATAATCTTGAAAAATATTTGTGAAATATTGAAACATGATTATTTGCCTAATTGACTTGGCCCCAACCAATTAGTTGATTAGATTTGATCTAAACCTTAATTGGAATTACAATCATCAAACTTCTTGCTTGAATAGGACTTAGGAATTTGCCTCGCAAATTCACTTAAAATCAAAATTGTTTTGATTACTATATGGTATAATTTCGGTTGAAGAACCGATGATCATCTCAAGTACAAAATAATCAATTTGGCATTATCCTTTCCCGAGGTGGATATGGTGTCTAGTCGGGGATCGCTGGTCAGCGGGTTGCAACGTATGTGGTCCGCCCCACTCCCGTCGGTACTGGCCATGACAGCGGGTAGGGCCGGGATAATGTCCGAGGGATTATGATATATTTTTCTAATTATTAAAATACGAATTAATACGTACTTTGAGAATAATATCATATATATATTCAAGCATAAAATTAAGTTTGATTGATTGAATTGGATTGATAATTAATTTAATATGATTAAGTTAATTATATCCAATTGAGAATACTCTAATATGATTAGAGTTAATAATTCCCTTGGAAGAATTAATTATATGAATGTGATTCATAGTAATTAATTAAATTTGAATAAGAGGTGGAGGATCACATAAGTGACATCCATGGTCTCCCGTCAAGGTGAAGGGTTTCCGTCGCCAGGGATTGTATATAGGAGACGCATGTACGTAGTGACAACTCCTATATACAAGCGCATCTGGATCGGACTCTTTGCTTCTCAAAAGAGTAAGGCCGTATGCGTAGTGACCCCAATATCGGATCCTCATATTATTGGGGTGATATTGGATTGCGCATAGCGAGTTCTATTCCTGTTGACGGTTGATTCAATTGATGACGGGTCAACATCACTTAGGGGGTGGTAGGCCCGGGTGTTAAAGACCGAATTGGGAAATGCAAGTAGGACTTGCAAGGCGGAATGTGTTCCCGCTTCTCTTTATTGGAGTTGCAGTTTCTCATATTATTGGGATGTAACAAAGATAAAGAGGAGATCCCAGATCTTGCTGAGATATAATGGTAAGTATATCTCTTACATTGAAAGTGATTAAGGGAATGAACTTTCATTGTTGACATGGCAAGACAACTTTGATATAAAAATTCCTAAATCAAAGTAAATTAAATATTTATATATATTTATGCAAATTTCTTATTTCAGATAATCCTTCATTAATCCCACTCAATTCTATACTCAATAATAACCAGTAGAATATCATGGATTGAACCCTTGATCCAGATATTGTACTTGCGATTGGACACATAATGTATGTGGTTGCAATGTGCAAGTTTCCTCATAATAATGAGAAGTGATAATTAAATAAGACAATAGGACTAAAACCCTAGGGTTTGTATGTCTCTATAAGTCTTGATCTCATCGAATGTACTTTGGAAGTGACATGTCGATAATGATCGTAATTATCAAATAATCCTTATAAAATCAATAAAGATATTCTGACATACATATGTGCTCTTGACATTTAATCATGAATGACATGGTTCTCTGCATCATGTAGAATGGTAGCTCTATAAGAGATGATGTATTCAAATTGTTTGAATACCTACCTGAACCTATGTTTTAAGAGTTTAGATGGATGTAGTTGATGAGTGTCATCATTCTACTACCTATACTCTAGTCAATTCATGAAGCTTCATAATATTCATATTGTATGAATTGGGTGAAGCATGTATAAATGTCGAAATGCTCTTACATTAAATTCTTTTGAATTTAATATAAGGGGTCCTTAGTCTTAAGCATTGGTTGTTTATAGATAAAGGGAGCGCAGTGGAAGCATGGGTTGGACCCAACCAAGAAGTATAATCAAAGAGTTGACTGTACTTCTGTGACTTCCATATGACATCCAAAGAGTTGGATAAATGCCAATACTGCATAAAATTGATGTGTTGATAGTATGACTATCAAATCTATCTAGAATCTTTAGAGAAGGAATCAGATAGTACATCAGATTAATCTACATATAATCATTGAAATTGACTTACTTATTTGATAAGATAGAGTCTAATAATTGTATCTCAATCTTCTAATAACACTTGCAATTGGTTGCATATGTATTAGAATATTAGAAATTTGATCTTAAGGTTTATTGATCATCCATGTTGAAAGTGATGCAAGTGTTGCAACAGTTTCCATGAGATCAATAGACTTCATATTTTCAGTGGGAGCCCTTAGTCTTAGAGAATGTCTCTATGACCTAGATATTAGAATACACTCATTGTTTATTTCTAATTGTTGGATATAAACATGAATTCTGTAATAAATCTATCATAAAGAGTTATGATGGAAATATTTCAGATAGTAATCTAAAATTTAGTGGACTCTATTAAATTAGAAAATTATTGAATGGTTTATTAAGATTTCTAATACTGAAAATTAAACCTTTAAAAGATCAATAGGAGGATAAAGATCATTTGACAATGATCTGGCATCAAATTTTGGACATATGTCTGTTGATGAAATCAATGGACTGGTAAGACATGAAACTTTAGATTGTCTAAAGATTCAAATCTCACATACTTGTGAATATTGTATTCAAAGTAAAATGTCTAATACATCCTTCCTTGGGAAAGGTGTAAGATGCCTAGGTATTAAGGATCTCATACATATTGATGTATGCAGATCATCTATATCATAGTAAACATTATGGGTATGTGATATCTGTTAATGATTATGTATGATATGAGATCTCTTCTCTTCACCTAAGAAACCTTTGAAATGTTCAAAGATTTCGCAATTTTGGTTTAGAACCAAAGTTTGAAGGAAGATGAAATGAATTTGATCTAACCAAGGTAGCCCGTACCTATTAGATGAATTCAAGAAATACCTTATGGAGATATGAATATCATTCCTATCTCAATCCTCCTAATGAACCTTAACTCAAAGGAGTTGTAGGGAGATACAATTGATCATGTGTGACATGATTTAATCAATGATTAATCCTAGCATAATTATCTCTTAAGTTTCCAAGATATATCTGTAGTAGAGACTGCATTATATACTTAATAAGGTTCCATGCAAGTAAGCTGGAATCTAGCACTAGAGAGTGCTACTTCATTAGGAAAATAAAGGATGGTATTGGATACCTACTTTATGACCTTGAGATTCTTAAAAAAATCTCATCTTTGAGAATATGATTCTTATAGGATGACTCTCTTGAGAATCAAGATGAAAATGAAGTAAAGGAACTCATTTAATCTTGAAAGGATAATGAGGCTCCTGAAATCGTAAACTAAAATAGATAATTAAAGATGAAACATTAATACCTCTTCAAATAAGTTTGAAGATGGATTCCATGTGTCAGTTAAATCTGACGATGATCGGATTTCATGTGATGAAGCTCCTGAGGATCATGACATGGAAAGATGGATGTTAGCAATAAAAGTCTAATGTAGACTTCATATACTAGTGTCGTATATGGACCCTCGAGGATCCACCTATATGGGTCAAACCCATTAAGGTGTAAATGGAACTTCAAGAGAAAGAGGGAACCTGATGAGAAGGTATAGACCTTCAAAGCACGGTTCGTAGCCATGAGCTACACACCGAAGAGAAGGCATCGCTTGCGATAAGACTTGCTCTCCAGTGACCTTGCTTTAACCCATCAGAATATTGCTAACTATAGCTACACAACTTTTCTATGACATCTTCATGGTGTGATTCAAGATTGCATTCCTCTATGAATGCCTCTCTGAGGATATTCATATGAAGTAGCCCCAGGGCTTCATGGTTGAGGAAAGCAAGGTGTGCTAGCTGAAGAACTCCATCTTTGGACTCAAATAAGTTTCTTGTAGTTGGAACATAAGATTTAATGAAATTATAAATGTTATGATTTCAGATAAAATCTTGATGAACCATATGAAGCTTAGTGGGAGTGCCATTGTGTTCATCGTGCTTAATGTAGATATTATTCTAATCATTTAGAATGATATAAGAATAATAATAAGTGTTTTATATATAATTTGATTGTTTCATACCTTGAGATACGATTTCGAGGATACCTCTTAGATCTTAATTCTGAAGTCATTCAGAAGCAAAGAGAAGAGGGTATTGGGACTGTCACATTAGTAGTACACCTTGGACTTATTCCATTTTCTGGACAATTCCAAGAAAGGCTTCCTTCCCTTAAGATGTGGTAGTGACCTGTCTAGAGGGATAGCACCTCAAAGAGTTGAGGAAGTGAATGCTAGAACTGCTTGCACTTGTGCATCAGTTATGAGAAGCTGAATGTATTCTAGATATGTATAAGAACCAGATGTCTACCATGCAGTGGGAGTAGTAAACTGTTACTAATCCTGCTATGGAGATAAAACACTTGATTGCAGTAATAATAATATCTTCAAAGATGATAAAACTTGGAGATAGTGATCTCAAAGTCTTAAGACCATGTAGATAGTGATCTATAAGGGTCTTAACTGTAGATACCTTAGGAGATAGAGATCTCCAGGAATGAAGGTATTCTAATAAGGATTATGGGAATACTGGTTATGATAATTAATAAGATGTAGTGTCAAGGACACTATAACCAACAAAATTGAGTATCGGTTGCATGAGATGCAACATTCGCATTGGATGCGAGCACTGTTACTAGGAGATATGCAAGTACCGTAAAAGGACTTGGCGTAGTCCCTTGGGAACAGAGTGACTGATCAGCTTACCTAGCTATTTTCTAAATAGCCTATGATTGTCACATGAGTGTGGGTTTAAATGATTAGCCCATTAATGGCTCTTTGGGCTAGTGGGAGATTGTTGGAAATGCGAGCCCACGGCGAGCCATTATGCAATAAATGTTGTTGCAATTCACTCCTTGATCTGAAATGAAGAATACATAATTTGCATAATAGGTCCCTTAGTACGATTAGGGTTATGTACCATGGCCATCTTAATGATCATACAGCTGTTGATTCAATTATTGAATCGTAGAGGCTGGTGCTTAGATGAATATCTAATGGGTTAGATTGAGGACTCATCAAGCACCGTCAAATGATTATTAAGAGATGATCTCCAGCCTGAGTAGGAGATGGCAATCCTTTCTCAGTTAGGTTGATATCTGATCGACTTCTTGATGCAGGTCCTCTGCATAGGAATAGAGATTCGGAGGTGTCAGATTAGTTATGTCAAAGAGTTGACTTAACGAGATCGAGATAACCAAAGTCCTATATCATATGCTGTCATGATATAGGCACACATCCTCTGACCGGAGACAGATGTGTTACTATATGTCTAAGTATGTACATTTGGCAGACCAATAGGTTGATGGCCTAATCAAGGTCTATACACCGGCGCGCTGGTGTGCATATAAGGGCATATGAGTAATACGATCTCTCAAAGGGAACATACAGGTTCACTACTGAACCGGAAGACATGAGCTCACTCATGAGATATTGGGAAGAATCAAATTCCGTGCGCACGGTCGTCTCGCTTTGGAAGCTTGACTGAATTTGTAGGTTTGATATATACTTTTGGAAAGTATATGATCAAGACCTAGGTATGATATATGCTTTTGGAAAGTATATGATCGATACCAACTCCTAATGATCGAATGAGAAACTTACTGATGAAACCCTGAAGTAGACAGTGTAAAGTTGATCTAATACTTCGGGTTTAATCTGAGTCTTCCAGTATGCAGGATGTACAGGTATTAGGAATACCTGAGGGTGATGTGATCATAAACGATTGTATAACCATGACGCTTCCATTCCTAGGGAGTGATGAAACGGGTCTGGATTTTAGTGACTCCTCTCAGTAGAGAAGTAATCTAATCTTAGTCCAAATGTTGGACATTGATCTGAATGTGATTCAGATGCAATGAGAAGATTAGATTTGCGGTCTTGATTTAATCAAGCATCTATGGGAGGCCCGCGATCTGGATATGAGATATAATCTCAATATCCATGTCACTATACGTGGAACAATACAATCGCCCTGTACTTATCTCCAAGTATTCGCGGAGAAAGCGCATTGTCCTTGAAAGAGTTCATGGATAATTCTATTGTTGATATATGTATCCGAGCATTGAGAAAATGGATAATTAAATGTGATTTAATTATCATGAATAATATGAATTTGATTCATATTATAAGGAGAATTATCTTAGATAATTAAATGTGATTTGATTATCAAAGATGTAAATAATATGAATGTGATTCATATTATTTGAGCACATGAGAATAAGTTATCCAATATAATTAAATGTGATTTAATTATTATGGATAAGAATAATGTGGATAGTAATATCCAATTATTCATAATATATTATAAATGTGATTTATAATGTATTGGAGAGAGTTAAATATAATTTATATTAGTAGATTAATTATTAATGTGTATTGGATACACATTGTCTAATTAATTGAAAATATAAATTACATTTTGTTTTAGGATGTGAATGTGATTCACAAATTTCCAATGGCATGATTGCAATGTTCACAAAATAAATTGGATTTATTTTTGTGAAATAATATTCAACAAAAGTTGTTGAGAGATATTAGAGAGAATTATGAGATAATACAATCTCATATAATAGGAGAGGCATCCACCTTCCATATAGGAAGAGTGGACGGCCACAATTCCCACAAGGAATGTGGTGGCCGTCCACCCCTCTTATGGAAGGAGGCTTGCCTCCTTTCCTATTTCTCGAATTGAGATTGATTTAATATAAATCAAATTATATTCTATATATATTTGATTTTTATTAAATTAATTGTTGTTGGTTTTTACCAACATAAATCTTAGCCATTGAAAGAAACACAGTCAATGAGAACCATTGGATTTGTGTTGTTCCATGGATTGAGATCCATGGATCCCAAAACCCTATAAATAGAGAGGCATACCCATGCTCTCTCTTTACACACAATGCTTGAGAAGCATCTCTCTCTCTCTCTCTCTCTCTCTGGAGGTCATCCCTCCCTCTCCCTCTCATGGCCGTCCACCATGGATGCCATGGAGAGGTTCTCCATCGCCGCGGCATCGTCGTTATGCTGCCCGTTCGTCTGCTCGTGGATCTCCGTCTCCTTCGGTGCGCCTCGCTCGTGAAGAAGACGTCGTATCTCGTGTGTCGAGATCAGGAGATCCGCCGCTTGGATCATCAACATGGATTGCGAGAAGCACGCGATTCATCCCCGCGCTCGCAAGCATCTCCTCCGTCGGATCGGACTTGAGACAGGAGGTCTCTTCGTTTAGAGACTTGATCGCAACCACGCTTCAAGAGGTAATCCTAATTACTTGTTTGTGGTTTAGACGAAACGATCCGAGAAGTGTTCTTGGATCATGTGGTTTCGTCGTATAAAATTTTTTAAATTCCGCTGCATCGAGCAACTAGTGCGACTAGTCGCTCCTCGTCGTATTCGATACGACGCTCACGCTTCCGTGATGCGCTTGAGGATCTAACCATATCCTTCAAATGGTTAGCCAGGAAGAGCCATTATTGCTTTCTCGACGAGTACTCGGGATACAATCAAGTGGCCATTGCTCCTGAAGACCAAGAAAAGACGACATTCACCTGTCCGTTCGGAACGTATGCTTTCAAACGGATGCCCTTTGGATTATGTAATGCTCCGGCTACATTCCAGAGGTGCATGCTTTCGATTTTTGCGAACATGGTGGGAGATATATTGGAGGTCTTCATGGACGATTTCTCGGTCTATGACGATGATTTTGATTCTTGCCTTTCTAGCCTAGACCACATACTTCAAAGGTGCATGGAGGTTAACCTCGTACTTTCTTGGGAGAAGAGTCATTTCATGATGACTCAGGAGACGATCCTTGGTCACATCATCTCCAACAGGGGCATGGAGGTGGACCCGACCAAGGTGGATATCATAAAGAAACTCAATCCACCGTCCAATCTGAAATAGCTACGGTCATTCCTCGGGCATGTCGGTTTCTACCGACATTTCATAAGAGACTTCAGCAAAGTTGCCCGACCGTTGTCTGATCTTCTGGCGAAATACATCGAGTTTATCGTTGATGATAAGTGTCTTTCGGCTTTTGAAACTCTCAAGAACATGGTTGTAGAGGCTCTTGTCCTTCAGCCACCTGATTGGTCTCTCCCATTCGAGGTCATGACGAACGCCTCCGATTTTGTTGTTGGGGCTGTGTTGGGACATAGGAGGGATGGCCTTCCGTATGCCATACACTACGCTAGCAAGACTTTGGATTCCACGCAGTGGAATTACACGGTTACAGGGAAAGAAATGCTATCCGTAGTATGTGCCTTAGACAAGTTTAGATCCCATATATTAGGATCCAAGGTTACAATCTTCACTGATCACACCGCTATCAAATACTTAATGGATAAGAAGGATTCGAAGCCGCGTCTGACCAGATGGATCCTTCTACTCCAGGAGTTCGACATTGTAATCAAGGATAAGCCTGGAGTCAAGAATGTGGTGGCGGATCACCTCTCCCGGTTAGAAACACCCGAGACTGCTGAGTTCGCTACACCAATCACCGAGACCTTCCCCGACGAGGTGATTCTTGTTGTCGCCTCACTGCCATGGTATGCCGACATTGTGAACTTTCTTGTTGCTAAGAAAGTCCCACAAGGTTGGTCCAGACAGAGGCTTGAGACTTTCCTCACGAAAGCCAAGTCTTACCATTGGGAGGATCCGATCCTTTATCATGAAGGAGCGGATTCCGTCCGGCGTCGGTGTATTCCTCAGGAGGAATACCAGAGTGTCTCTATGTATTGTCATCGATTAGAAGCTGGAGGACACCATTCAGGGAAGAGGACATCACAAAAGGTGCTCCAATCCGGCCTTTGGTGGCCTACGCTCGTTGCGGATGCTCATGCATTCGTAAAGAGATGTACTGACTGCCAGAAGATGGGCACTTGTGGACATAGAGATATGATGCCGATGCAGCCGATTCACTTCTGTGAAGTGTTTGATGCATGGGGTATCGACTTTATGGGCCCATTTTCGAAAAGTCAGGGGTTCGAGTATATCCTTTTAGCTGAGGATTATGTGAGTCGTTGGGTAGAAGCTATTCCTGCCCGAGCCGCGGATGCAAACACGATTTGCAAGTTCCTGAGAAAGCACATCATTATGCGCTTCGGGGTCCCTCGAGTTTTGATCTCTGACGGGGGTAGACACTTCATCAACGACAAGGTAAGAGCACTTACTAACGAGTTCAGTATAGACCATCGGGTTGCTACTCTGTATCATCCTCAGACGAATGGTCTAGCTGAAGTCTCGAATAGGGAGATCAAGGCGATCTTGCAAAAGGTTGTTCGCCAAGACCGAAAGGAATGGTCGCAGCTTTTGGACTCGGTTCTTTGGGCATATAGAAAATCCTTCAAGACTCCATTGGGCACATCTCCCTTTCGACTCGTTTATGGCAAGCCATGCCACTTACCTGTCGAGATCAAGCACAAATCCTTGTGGGCAGTGAAAGAAGTGATTTTTGGTCTGGATGATTCGGGAGATCAGAGGCAGACTGAATTGGCAGCCCTGGAAGAGCTGAGAGATCAAGCCTTCACGAGTAGCCTACAATACAAGGAGCGGATGAAAGAGGGGCATGATTCTCACGTCAGCCACAAGCAGTTTGAGCCGAATCAGAAAGTATGGCTATTCGATGCGAGATTGAAAATATTTTCAGGGAAACTTCAGAGTAAATGGAAAGGCTCGTACATTGTCAGAAAGGTGTACGACAACGGTAGCATCGACATATCTGAGTTGTCATCTGAATTCACCTTTCGATTCAATGGTCAGCGGTTAAAACCCT
The DNA here is from genome assembly GCA_037367405.1 of Ottelia alismoides. NCBI lineage: Eukaryota > Viridiplantae > Streptophyta > Magnoliopsida > Alismatales > Hydrocharitaceae > Ottelia > Ottelia alismoides. Next base: position 835,793 of record JAZKJV010001721.1, read on the forward strand.
TTCTCGATCATGAACCGACAGCCGTTGAGGTTGCCCCAATCCATTTTGTATGAGATGATCTTTTCACTCTTACACTTCGAATCTCATAACGGATTTTCAAAGATCTCTTATATATATTTTCGATTTCATTCTGTCTTCTTTTTATTTGTCTTACACCCGTAGGTTCATCTAGCTTTGCTATACTTAGGATGTGCTTTATCCTAAGTATAGGGGGGTGTAGACACCGTGTTCTTCTCGTCTTGTTCCATCACCCCTGTTGTTGCTTAAACTTAGGGTGTGCTTTACCCTAAGTATAGGGGAGGGGGGTGATCTCGCTCATTTCCCTTTTGATTGTCGTCGATTTTTGTCTCGTCTGCTCCTCGCTTGTCCCTCACCTTTTGATTTTCATCTCTATACTTAGGGATATTTTACCCTAAGTGTAGGGGGGACAAGCCGAGTTGTTGAGTGTGTACATTCTCTTGACCTTGATCATCTTTGATTTTGAGTCTGCTATTCTTAGGATCACCTGATCCTAAGTATAGAGGAGATGATCGATTTCTATTCATTCATTCGTTATTCTTTGAGTCATTGTAGTATAGATTCTTTTCACCAATTTATACTTAGCCCGAGTTATGTCTTCCATTGCCGATTCTTTGATCACTATGAGGACATAGTTCACGCTAAGTATAGGGAGGTGTCATATATATATATATATATATATGCTATATATACTTTAGAAGCCATAACTCGTACTTTCTCGTATTTTTAATAATAAGGATTCCTAAAAGTATGGGTATATATTTTGGGTTTTTAAAAGCCGCATAAAAACCGTAAAAATATCTTATAAAAATGTCTTATTAAAATTTGTTTATAAAAAAGTTGTAAAATTCTTTGATAAAATCCTTAAAAATTTGAAAAATAAAATCCTTTTAAAAATTCTGTATAAAAGCAGTATAACTTGTATATAAAATATGTATAAAATTCTTTGTAAAATATACAAAAATTCGTGTAAAATTTATGTAAATGGAATTAACCCACTAACTTTTTCAAAAAGACCCCTAAAAATTAAAAAGTTTAAAATCCAATAAAAATTTACAAAATTCTTTAAAAATCCACTTAAAGCATTTAAGCCGGAAAATGTACCTCATAAAAAAATTGTTGCATTCATTCGTATTTTTCAGAATAAGTTCGATTCTTGAACCGAATGGATCTAAGTCCGAGAGATGGAGCTTGGTTTAGGCCTTAATCCACTTAATTCTAAAGGGACTTTATTAGGAACGAGAATTAAGACTCTTCAGGTCTTGTAGACTTAATTCTTTGGGTTCCATGAGACCGTGTTCGGAATTCAACTTGAAAGTGCCTAAGTAGGACACCTGGTGTCATCCGTTGAACTCTTCTCCATTTGAAACAATTTTGAGCTCATGCACTCTGCACATAGATTGACTTGCCTGGGGTTGCGAAGGGCAATCCATTTCGGTGGTGCATTTCCATCCTTGTCTAACAGTGATGATGTCTAAAGACAGGAGAGATTGTGGTTGAAATAAAGCTTCGGATGAGGGAAGGATCTGCTGGCACAATTTTTTCTAAGACCCCAAAAAATGGACGGAATGAAAAGATGCTATATCCGCCGGGGCACAAAAGACCTATGCACTGCAACAATCATTACCACCAAAGAAGCCGAATACATCAATCACCAAAAATGACCACAATGGTCTGAGCTTCAGAAAAGCCGGCATGTCTTCTTGGAGACTTGGCTAAACTGGCCAGGCTTCACAGGAGATGTGATTGCACCGATCACACTCCAGTTCTCTTCTAATTCTTCCTATCTTCTTTCTATACTCGATTGTGAACACAACACGACCTGACCTCAGAAGGAAATACCTCCCTCCTCGAGGATTGAGTTGCTGGACAAGGGCCCAATGGGAGTGTGTAGCTGGATGGGCGGTTCCTTCACTTCTTTAAGCGGGAAGAGGTAAAACTTTTCACACACATTACAAATTGCTTTCAAAGCCGAAAAGTTTGCGTGATGGATAGGTGGATCTGAGCTGGCTGTTGAGGTGGATCGGGATAAGGATTTATGGAACTTGAGGGCTGTCAAGGCTTAAATCCTAATTCTAATACAGTCCCGACACATTATTAATCCAAAGGTCTGAATCTAGGCTCCTAATTTTGGGTGAAGAGATATTCGGTTTAAAGAAACGATCATGTTCTAAGTTCTTTTATTTTCCTTTTTTCTTTTTCTTTTTGCTTGCACTTATTTGTAGAATAAGTGTTTGCTAAGGGACTAGCAAAGGTAAAGTATAGGGGAGTGATGAATCCGTGATTCATCGTCTTTATTCTTTCATTTTGGCTAAAATCCTTGGTAAAATACGTGTAAATATCCACTAATTCCCACTAATTATCATTCTAACCATAATTCTTAATATTATATAATTAACACTTAAATTATCCAAAATAAAAGAATAACAAGAAAATAAAAATAAAAGAAAAATAAAAGAAGTATGTATATATAATATACAGACTGATCCTAACCCCGAGACCAGGTCAATATGACCGGGTCGACAAAGAAATAAGTAGGGGGAGACAAGGATCCTAATTTATAAAAATATTCAGAAAATAAAGACCAAAAATATAAATTACCCAAATTTCACCTTGTAATTATTTCACCTATTTTATTTATCATCAAAACCACTCCAACTTAAAACACTCCTTTTACAAAAGTTGCTCATAAAAATATATATTATTTTATAAAAGGGATTTTTACCCGGCAGACCCTGTAATCTTTTGCAATTACCGCTACGACCTCTGAAACATCCTAATTCCTCTCTCGACCCCGTAAACTTGCTAACCCTTACCATATAAACCATGTGGTTAACCTACATCTATTTACCCGTTAAAAGTAACCGGATTCCGTTACACTCTTTGATATTATGCCTATTTTATTTATAGAATTTACGTTAACTGCCACTCCCCTCTCACCTTCATCCATCCCCCCACCCCCAGCACCAACCATCTCGTCGACCTCCATCGTCGTCGGCGCTTCACCCTCCTCCCGGCACTAGACGCACTGCTCGAAGATGACCTGCACCAACCCCAGCCCCCCCCCCCCCCCCCGCGCAACCTTGTCGCCGCTCCGAGCAGCCTCCCGCAGCCGCAGCACCCTCCCGCTCCGAGCCCTCCCACAGCCGCAACAGCGCCCTCCCGGCGCATCACCCTCCTGCTTCGAGCAGCCCCCACCCCCAAGCTCTGCTGCTCTGAGCCCTCCCGCAGTCGCAGCAGAGCACCCTGCACCCACCCCAGCTCGCGGCCTCCTCCCCCTCCCGCTCGACCCCCCGCACCCGTCGCAACACCCTCCCGCAGCCACCTCCTACTCCGAGCAGCCGAACCCGCCCTCCCGCGCGTGCGACCCGTCGACGACCCCTCACCGCGCGCGCGATGGAAACCGCCCTCCCAGCCTCGTGTGATTTCCGACCCCTCCCCTCGCATCGCCAGACCTCCACTCTTCCTCCTGCATCGCCAGACCACCCACCCTCCTCCCCCATGCCACCCAACCTCCATCCCTCCTCCTCCCCCCTTTATGTCGTCCGAAGGTCCACGGTGTGATTCCTGGCCTCCATGAGAGCGACAACCACGGTGATGCAGAACAGCATCTGGAAGACGACAGATGTGACAGGTGCGAGATCGAAGGGGCAAAGCTCCCGCTTGAAGGGGAGGTGGACGTTGAGGTGGGAGACAACAGACAGGGGGTTGCTGTGGACAGAGATAAGGGAGAGGACGTGAACGTCCTTGACCTTGGCACAGGGGACGAGGTGGAGGAGCTCCTCGGAGGAGCCAGACTTGGAGAGGACGACGAGGAGGTCGTCAAGGGAGAGGGCGTCGATGTCGCCGTGGAGGGCATTAACAATGGAGAGGAAGGAGGAGCGGGAGAAGCTGAGGGAGGAGGGGGTGTGGGAGATCTTGCGCGTGATGAAGCCAAACATGCTGACCCCCGTAAAGAATATGGATCCAGGGGCGTCGAGGAGGGCACGGGCGAAGTGCGTCATCTTGTCGTGGCAGAGGCGGCGGAAGAAGTGGTCCAGGTGCCGCTTCTGTGTCTCGAACAGGCGACGGATCTCATCTGCGCCGATGCTGATGTTGTTGCTCTCCTTCTCGAAATCCATCAGTTATTCCTTGTCGCAGGCAGTGGCGATCGAGAGAGAACCCATTGCCGTGCTCCGAGATTGGAGCCACCAAGGAGGAGGGATTCCTCACTATTCTTCTCACTGTCGGCCAAAGTCTTACCCCACAGCATAACATTGTTGATAGGTCCTCCTCAATCTCTGCCTCTTCTTGAGGTCCTCTACCTTCCAAGAGCTTCCCATTTGATTCGGTAAAAGAAGACGATAAGATAGGGGAGAAGGAAGGAGAGAGGGGGAAAGAAGATCCGCCATCTGATTTTGTTTGGTAAGATTAACTCAAGTTAAACCCAACTAATTGACTTCAATAAAGTTAAAGTTGACGGTAGGGTTCGTAGGGTAAGACGGAGCAAGTTTGCGGGGTTGAGGGGGGAATTAGGATGTTTCATAGGTCGTAGCGGTAATTGCAAAAGATTACAGGGTCTGTCGGGTAAAAATCCCTTTATAAAAATTTTAGAAAAATATTTCGGAATAAAAATAAAATAACCGTAATAAACCACAAAAGCCGACTTCCAAGGTTCATATCTATTTATAGAAAAATCTCCAAAATGACCAAACTCACTTTTAAAATCAGTTTTGTAAATAATAATATTTATTAAAAAAATCAGAAAAATATTCGGATAAAACCGGTGAGTTTCGGCTTTTTAGATATATGTAGAATTTTCCCAGATTTTTAATTATATAACCGTAAACTGTATTAACTTAATTCTTTTTCCTAATATCATATAAAATTGTATATAAAAATATAAAAATAAAAATAACTTAAAATACCAATAAAATCCGGAGGCCCGAAGCCGCTACTTTTTTCGTCCGGGCCTCATAACTCGGTCGTATTAACTCCGAATTGAGCAAACTCGGTCCCTAAAATTATGTTTTTCAATTATCTACAAAATGACACTAGTTATGCTAAAATCGGATTAATGTGAAAAATGCGATTTTTGGGATCCGTATTGGTATATTGTACAATAAGCCGCAACTTATATTATTATTTAATACATTAATCCTTTTATTTTTATTTAAAATAAATAATATTTTATTTATTTAAATTATTTATTTAATTAATTTAATTAATTATAATTTATATCCATATTATTTATTAATTTAACACATGATGTGTTTATTTAATACCCATTTGTTGTATATATAAACCTCTTTTGTCTCTTCTCTATTTTGTCCTTTTCCTCTCATTATTCCTCTCTGCCACATGTCATCTTCTCATTGGCCATTCTTTTTCTTTTCTTCTCCCTCTTCTCATTCCTCTTTTTCTTCTTCCCCACGCACACTCCTCCTTCCTCTTCTCATCTTCTTCTCCAACCAAACCCAACACCTTCTTCCTTCCTTACCGTCAACAACCGCCTCAACGGCCGGCCATTGGCCGGCCGTTTCTCCAACTGCAACTTCCGGTCACCCACATCCGGTGACCGCATCCTCCATCTCTTATAAATACTTCCCATCCCCCTCCGTTGAGTCCATCCGCCATTTTCCTCCACCTTCCGTCCCCGAGTTCCGGTGCGAGATCGAGAGCTCGGGAGTGACAGTCCACCTCTCCTTCCGCCGTCGAGCGAGGCGAAGCGAGGTCCGGCGAGATCCGCCGGCGTCGAGCATCTACTCCGCCGCGAGCAACCTCCGAGGCCGTTGCCGCCTTGTCGAGGTCGATATCCTGGAGCATCCTCTCCAAACTCAGGCGACATCATCCTTTTCCATTTCCAGGTTAATACATTCTCGAACTCTTCTCTCTCTTCTCTATTCTCCTTTCTAGCATTTTCTCTTCTCCATATTTCTCATCCAGATTTGATTCGTTCCATCATTTTCTTCAAATCATCTCAATCTCTCTGACTTTCACGTCCGATCAATTCCGTATCCATTTTTTTATAATTACATTTGAAATCCTCTGCCTCTGATCGTGCGCCATTCACCACGCCTATGAACATGTCTGGGACCGAGGCATCGAACTCGAGTCGGTGCACAACTTGCATGTTCTGATTTTTGGAGCCGGAATTCGAGTTGATCATCTGTTTTTCTTCGATGATATATTCTGGGTCGTACTTGGAGATGCATGCAATAGGAACCGAATCAAGAGCATGACGCGTAACTTCAGTCGCCTGGAATTGCTCCATCTCAAACCGCTAACACATGTGGTCTGAATTATAGTCGAGGAACACGAGAGTTGAACCATCGGTATCTAGAGATTGGGAAAGTTCGCTAAGTACAGTATCCACTGCCGGAGTAGATAGGGAATTTCTCTTCGTGCCATCAACTCGCCTTCACCGTGTAGCTCTGCGTTGGCTGCCCAAGGATCCACCTGTCCGCATGCTTCCTACCCAACGTTCCCACGCACAAGTCTCATAACAGCAGTGTGTGGCCACCAGACCGAGCAGCCGTCTTCAACTGTGCCATCCGCCGCTGTGTTTATAAACCCCACAACTCGAGAATCTCCGCCGCCTGCTCCGGAGAATTGAAGCAGAACTCGCCGCCGCTTAGTCGTTTCGAGGAGAACGAAGGGTACAACACCCGTCGATCTAAACTGATCGAACGGCACGAAGTTCATGTTAATCCGCCGCTTTAGCTTCAATCACGCACCAGGCGCATGCATCTCTGATTTTTTGGGTCCTTTACATCAATACCCCTCCGAACATTTAAAATCTCGAACAGATCCTCACATCTCCAATCACGTGCTTCCACTCGTGATTCCTGGATGTTTTAGATCAAATCCCCAGAATTAATTGAATTCAAGAGCAGGTTCAAGCTGAAGTAGATTACGTGGAATTCACATTTCTCCTGTGAATTTTGCACGCTACACCCACTAGTTCCTACATATTACACATTTACGCCCCCTGCTTTCTGCTATTTACAAACACACCCTCACAACTCACCTATATTACACCAATACCCTCACTATATATATTTCATATACTACATACTTATACATAATAAAAACAACTAAAAAAATTCAAAATATAATAAAGATCCACATACGTTTATAATAGTATACCCTCTATACAATAACAAATAAAGTTTTATTTTAAAAAATAAAGATATAATTCCTATTTTCTAATAATCATTAGACATACTAAAAGAATAATAAACTTTTAAAATCATTAAAAAAATAAAAATATGTAAAAATACTCTTAAAAATCCCACAAAAAAACTGTAGTAAATTACCATATTTTACATAATACCCCAAAAACAAATAAAAAAGTAACTAACAAAACTAATAAAAAATATAAAAACCATAAAAAATCACAAAATTCGCAAAACTTTGAAAAATCATAACTAAATAAATATAAGGTCCCCTAAAAATGCACAACCTATCATTTTGAAGATAATTTCATCTACTTTCTACAGAAAATATAATAAAAATATTTTAGCATCATTTTCACTCTTAAAAATCACAAAAACTTCACTGTTTTCAATAAAAACTTCCTTTTCATCCTTAAAAATAAGCCAAACTTAATAAGAATCCTAAAAACTCTCTTAAAAACCTATTAAAAATCAATAAAAATAGAAATAAAAATTAAAAACATAAAAATAACAAAATAAAATCCAAAAAAAATAAATATTTTCTAATAATAAAAAACCACAAAATACATAAAATTACAAAATCAATATAAAATTTCATAAAAATCAAATAAAAATCTAGAAAATTCCTAAAATAAAATAAAAAATTTAGGAACCTCTTTTGCCTAAGTTTTTCCACCGATTTCCCCTAGTTTAATATAGTTTGCCTCCCTGAGTTCGACACTCCCGTACGAATCCACTATACACATTTGTTTAGGAGTATAAATAAAAAACGGAAGATTAATTAACCCTTAATCTTCTTCTGTAAAAACTCACCTGGTCGATATAACGACGACCGAAATCTTCTCTCTCTGACTCTTTTCTAGGTTCAGAAGAAGTCAAGTGATCAGGTTGAGGTTTTTCACGTATATATTTGAATGTTTTTTTACATGTTTATGATAAGAGTGGATCACTATATTCTTGTTAATTTGATTGTGGTTGTCTCATTTACATGTAGAATTTTATGCGCTTTAGGTATTCGATAAAATGACTCAACCAACATTAGGTTTAGACTTTGTAAAATATAAAGGATAGAAGGCCCATTACAACATCTACACTTGTTAGTATAGTTAATTTTTTTATAATGATTAAAATTACGATATAGGAATATCATGCCATGATGTTGTATATTTGTGCTTAAATAATTAACATTAGGTATAACTTTTGAATAACATTAGGTATAACTTGTGAATAACATTAGTTAATCAATTTGATATAGTGTGGATATGAGATATGATAAACATCCTTAATATTAGTTGGATAATTTCATATATTTTGGATATGATATATGATATAAACCGAAATATTTCTTCTGTGATATTTTGTTATCACATCAAATTCTAGTTAATGTGATCAAGTATATCACATTAACTTATACTTAGGTTGATGATAAGTCTAAAACACTAACCATTAATTATTATAAAATCACACAAAATCATTCACACACAGCACGTCCCTCCACACCGGGTGGTGTGTGGCCCTGCATAACGGGAGGCGTGTGCAACACATTGGAGGATTTGATCACCTCTAACTGTGTTATATTTTTTTATTATTTCACAACACTATTGGACACACTTTGGGATGTTTATCCCAGACCAATGGTCGTGGATTTTGATGTTTGCAGGTTTAAACTTCGGTTTTTTTTTGCAGGTACCCATCTAATATTATTGAGCCAATCCACTCTATTAGGCACTACATTAGGATCACACTTATCCCTATCCCCATCATTAACCAATCAAATTTACGTAATTACTTGACTAACATAAATGAATAAATATTTTAAGGTTATTTTATAGTCCCATTTGTAGCATGTACAAATGTATGACATAAAGTGATCTTAAAGTATTACATTTATGTTAGCTTTCCTTAGTTCGAAGATCCCGGACTAAGGGGGTCCGTAAGGATTCAAACTTACTAAAAGGTGATCATCGTCACAAACTCTTTATTTCTGATGGAAATTCGATTCATAACCCCTTCCTCTTCGGTATACCAAATCAATCATAGTTTACTATCGAAATAATCGCTAATATAATTATTTTGAATGTTGATTGCGATTGATTTATGAGGTATACGGGAGAGGTACAGGGTTATGCTGCCGAATTTTTGTCAGAAATAAACAAGCTTGTGACAACGGCCATCTTTTAGTATAAGTTTGAATCCTTATGGATGGTCTCAAGTGATAACATAATTAAGACACTTCTCTTCTCATCTTTTATCTCAATAATGGGTTAGGTTTAGGTATTCCTGACATATTTTCCTAGATTTGACATTATAAATTGTTTCATTCAGGTTGATCAATAAGACTAATAGAGAGTGGATGTACAACCGTGTAGTAGATGGACGTGTAGCAGATACCTTTCAAAGAGATGTTCAGGATTTTATAAAATTTGCTTACACACAAGATTCCCGTGTCGTGGATTTAGATGGAACTATCTTGTGTTCGAGTCAAAAATGTCGTTTAATGAGGAAAAGATCCAAGGATGAAACTCAATTACATCTTTATAAAATGGGTTTCATGGAAGGATATCAGATTCGGTGGAGGCATGGTGAGGATTACGAGAACAGGATGATTGATGTGGAAGAAGCGGACAATAGTAATTCTTTTGTAGATATGGTTATGGACGTTGCAGGTCCAGATTTTAATGCTACTTTTTTAGATGATGAGGAATCATATGGAGAGTCTGTAGAATTCTACGAGTTGTTGAAAAAAGCAGAAGAGCCATTGTGGTTGGGTTGCAAGACGTATTCAAAACTCTCTGTGTTTCGGATCTTCTATCGATGAAGATGGAGTATAATGATGAATCCACGATTCATCGCCTTTATTCTTTTATTTTAGCCGCTTTTCCTTAGTCAAATACATGTAAATACCCATTAATTCTATAAAATTATCATTTCGCATGCATTTGTTAAAATTGCATTTTTAACACTTTTTGTACATAAATAAAAGAATAAAGAAGAAAAGAAAAAGAAAAGGAGGTATTTATGCAATAAATACAGACTGACCCAAACCCCGAGAGAAGGTCAAGACTTGACCTGATCGACCAAGAATAAAGTAGGGGGAGATAGGGTCTTCTGTCAGAAAAACCAAAAATATTTTGTAAATATTTTTCCTGTATATTTGTACAAAACTTACATTATTTTATTTGTACATAATTTGACCTCAAATTAATTATTTTTGTAAACAAAAGTTATAAATAAAAATGTTTTGTAAATAATAAAAATAAATATAAAATAAAATAATATATATAATGCAAATAATCACCTTCAGATAAAGCCGCAATGCGATAATTAAAACACCAATTCTGGCTCCATGCGAGCTCAAATCGAAACAAACTCACTTCCATCATACTCTAAATTAAATTATCTTTCAAATGGATGTGGTTTCATAATTTTTGGAGTTACGGTTAAAAGTCGATTTTCTGAGGTGTTTTGTGCAGTTTAACCAATATTTTTTGTACATATTTACTAATATTTATTTCATAATATATATAATTGTAAATATTGTTTTTATTAAAAATAAAATAAAATAAATATAAATTAAAAAATCTTTTATAAAAAAATTATTTTCTTATTTGTACTTATGTATATTGTATTATATGTGTATAATATGTATATATAATTAACTTCCTTTTATAAAATTCACCAAAAAAATTAATTATCTAACTTTAATTAATTAATTAATTTAATGCAATTACGAATTTTGTATTTATATTTAATTATTTAATTCATTTATTTGGTTTAAAAACTTAGCTTGTATATTAGATTTTATTCCATACCTTAAATAACCACCATTAAGGTGGCTAACTAATTTTCAATTAATTAATTAATTTATCTAATTTTTTTATTCCGAATTTCATAATTAATTATTTAATTAATTTATTAATTTAATTATTTTATTAATTTCACCAATAAAAACTTTCCTTATATGTGAATACCTTCCTTTTTCATTTCTCTTCTCTTTTTATTGGGCTCATTCTCCTTCTTTCATTCTTTGATCGATCTTTGGCGGAGAGGAGCCCGATCTCCGAGCGTCGTCTTCTTGAAGAAGGGTGTCTAGCCTTCGAGCCGTCCGGTGACAGCGTGTCGGCCCTCGTCGAGGCCATCATGACATTTCCGAACCCTGAGGTGAGATCCATTTTATTTACTGTCTTTTCTCGTAGGTAATCATAGGTTTAGTTTTTAATCTTATTTTATTAGTCTTTAGATCATTAGAAACTACAAAAAATCCATCACATTTTAATCCACGCCCGACATCGATTTGCCATCTCATTTTTCAACCCTCTCATTTCACATTCTACCTTGCACACATTCGACCACGCACGGTGGTCGGATCTCCGGATCCATTCCACCACGACCGTAAGATCCGACCGTTCACACTTCCTATTTTTGTGCATAAATAAATATTTAAATAGATAATATATTTGTTTTTCCTGTTCACCTCACACTTGTTTTTGCAGGAATAATAATAATAATTGTTGTCTCTAACCTTTGTTTTGCAGGAAAATAAAAAAAAATAAAAAATCATTTGTCTTTTTCTCTAACATTTTGTTTTGCAGGAAAAGATAAAAAAATAATAAAAAATCCTCTTTTATTTCTGTTTACATTTTTATTATAAAAAATTCAAAAAAATCTTTTTCTTATATCTTCTGATTCACAGTCCAAAAAAATAAAAAAATAAAAACAACAGGCAGCGGGGCGCCGCCCGGCCGCCACCTCCGTGAAGCCGCGCCTGCTACGCCCCCTCCATTGTAGCCGCACTCCACCGCCGTGCGTGTGCCCCAGCCAATAGCGTAGCCGCCCCCTCCTCCAATGCAGGCCGCTGCCTCCCTGTGAGGCTGCGCGCGACCTCCCGCTCCGCCGACCCACCGCCCTCCTGCTGCGACCACCGCACCGCCCCGAAGCCTTCAGCCCTCCATCGAGAGCTCCCAACGCCGCCCCGCGACCCCTCAGGTCCGCCGCTCCCCCGCGCGTGCTCCGCTGCACGCACCGTGCGCGCTCCTCCCCTCCGACGCCTGAGCCAACGAGACAGCACGACGCCAAGCCCTCCACGCCGACGCACGCCACCGCCGACCCGTCGGTGCCGTACCCCCTCGCTGGCGGCATCTAACCCTCGGATTCTCAAGGGGCGGTGGTTGCCCCCATGGTGGATTCCCACTATCGAAGGAGAAGAACATCAATAGTAACCCTACGACAATAAAAGAATTGTTTTGGAAAAATTATACAATAGCCCTTTGAGTTTTCGAAATTGCAGACACTCCCCTGAGCTCCAGGAGACATGTGTTGGGAACGCTTTTAGTGGGTAAATTGCAAGCTCCTTCCCGCCTTTTATTTCTGTTATTATTTTATGTCAAAACTTTAAATATTTATATTTTGGTCCCTATGCTTCCACACAATAACTTCGCATGTTTGTTTGAATGAAATAAATGTTTTTCTTATTCGAAAAATTTTCAAAAAAATTGCGCATACTCCTGCTATAGTCTTTATCATTGTTTAAAATTTTCATATCTTTTTAATGTCATTTGACATATTTAAAAAATTCAAAAACAATAACTTTTTATCAGCCTGAACTTTGAAAATCCAAAAAAATCAAAAACCAGCCTAAACATTCCAAAAAAATTATTTTAGGTACACTTTGGTGTGTTTTAATTTCTTTCCATTTTTTGTGCATTTTTCACTTATAAAAACCAAAAATATTATGAAAAAAAAATGAAAATTTTTAAAAAAATTGTAGAAAATTATAGAAAAATAAAAAAAATCTGATTTCAGATTCTAATTGTAGATATTGCTTTCTAGTTTCTTTTAAAAATAAGTTTCAAGGATTTTGAGCATTATAAGATTTTTAATTTGCAAAATAATCCTGACTGTGCATTGTTTGCTTTATTTTCCACTGTTTTATTTTTATAAAATAACAAAAATATCAGAAAAAGTTGAAAAAATTATCAAAAATATTTTAAAATATACAAAACACAAAAATATTTTCTTTATAATTTTCTGAGCACTTTTTAATAGTTCGAAAAATACAAAAAGAGTATGGTGTGTGTTTTTATTCTTCGTGCTTATTTAAAAAAATATAAAAAAAATCAAAATTCAAAAACCATTAAAAATTCACTTCTGAAATTTACTGCATAGTCTTTAAAACGTGCTCCTTGTGTTCGACCCTGGTCGCTATACCAGGTAAAAAGAATAGCGGAAACCGCTTACATTTAATTTCTTGATTTTCTGAGTGGTTTAAAATATTTTTCTCGATTGACCGCGCTTGGTGATTTGGGTCACAACGACCATTGTTTATTATTTGCTTACCCCGAGTTGTCAGGCGTGTCATCAGAATGGCGCCGTTGCTGGGGAGCACGGCTTTGTAGTCATTTTTCATTTTCATGATAATTGTCTCTCTATATTATAATTGTTTTATGACCTTCTCTTTTGGATTTTTGTGCGAGGAACCACTTGGATACGACTCGGATTCTTTGGAGGGACCATCACAGGAGGAAGAGCAGGGACAAGAAGAAAGTAATTATTTTATCTGAGAGAACATTCTTGACATTGTTGTATTAATTTAGGACTCTTGGACTTGTGGACTTGGGGGACCTCACCGTTGTTTTTCCGAGTTTTTGATTTCACGCCATAACTTGCTACTTGATTCTCGTGGTTTTAGCCCCTAGACGTAGGAATTTTGATTGATTGTGACATAAATATCTTAAGGCCCAATACTTAATTGCTTATCTGTTCCTTTAAAACGTTTGGACCTTACTAAAATTAAAAATAAAAAAGTTCTTCACGATCAATAGAAGTTGCTTGTCTGAGGCCGATTTCCACGTGCATCGTATAGTTAGTTTACATTCTGTATTTAATTTATGCACGGATCATATTGCATGTAGAGTGCTGGAGCAAGGTACGCATTTTCTATCTCTGCATGCATCATTGTATTTAACCGTGCATTGGCTTTTTCGACTTCCTCCCCTGTTTTTGGATGCAAATCAATCAAAAAGGAAATCGGAAAACTCGTTAGGCGTTATTTTGAAAAAAAAATAAAAAAAAGAAAATCAAAAATTAAAAATTGGGACTGCTAATTGAACTTGACTCTAAAATTAAACGTAATTGACCACTTCATTGTATAGGGAGAGCAATCCCATCATTGTTTGCGCTTTTATTCGCTCACGTACACACTAAGGAGTAATGCCCAAATCCTATTTAACCTCCTAAGTGTTTGTACAAATTTGGTTTATCACCTAACTCTAAAATTGAAATTATAAAAGACCAAATCTCACGATCTTCACATTGTGTAGAGTTGGTGAATTGAGGGTTTGCTTTGTGTTTTGTATGTTCTTGGTGTGAATCGGTTAACGATCATTCTATCATTAGCAGTTACCTTCTGTCTTCCTTCTCACCTTCTATCTCTCTCTTTTTACTGTCCCACCCTCCCTCCCTTCATTTCTTTCTCTTCATAATGGGTTGCATTCCCGTCTAGCCGAATTGTGCTGCTTCTACATTTCATACCCATCATTTCCGCCCATTCTCTTGGGAGGTCAGAACTCCGTTCAATTTCTCATCTTCTCCCTACCCACCCTCCCATTCGGGACATGCTGTGAATGAAGCCCGCAGAGACCAGATTGACTAAATAAGATACACGGGTGTTCACCTTGTTGAGATGAGAGTGCATCCCATAGGCGATTAAATGGGACAGTGGCAAGCTTTAGATGACTTTAATCCTGAGATGATGGATGAGTACACCGATCAAGAAGCACACTCTGCTTCTATACTGAGCCCCTTCATTTTGGATTTAGAGTTCATTAGTTTTCTGCAAAAGTTTTTTGGGGAAGTGCACGAGGAACCATATTTACATATCGATGAGTTTGAGGATATTTGTGGATCACGATCATATTCCAATATCACTTCTGAGGAAATGATGCTGATTACCTTCCCATTTACACTTCAGAGTAAATCCAAGAGTTGGCACAAGCAATTGGGAAGGAATATTGCTACATGGGGAGATCTACGATCGTTGTTTTTGCAGAAATTTTACCCCCAACGTACAACAGAGATGATGCGGTCTTGTATTCGTGATTTTCAGTTAACCCCCAGAAGCCACTAATAGATTCATGGTTGAGGTTACGGGCTCGTTTGGTTGCAGGGTTGGGCAGGATTGGCTTGGCCCAACCCGGGTTGGTCCTGCAACCAAACAGGGTTCTCCTCCTCACAGTTTACTATTCACAGGGGTACCCCTGCCCAACCCAACCCTGTCCAACCCTGCAACCAAACTGACCCTACGAGAACTTTTGAGGTGATTTCCGGATCATGGATTTTCGATGACTGACCTTATCCATACCGCCATGAGGGGGAGGACCGCAGAGCAGACTGCATATGTCATTACCTCGTGTGGTGGTTCACACCACTGTCCCGACCTGGATTTAGTTGAGACCATCTTGGATACACTTTCTGATCTTGTATATACACGAGATGATTTATTCGGGACAACACACAAGGGAAATATGACAACAGATGAGTGTGTGACACATCATGCCGATCTTGACAGCACACACAAATCAGAGGATATGGATGCTACTACTTCTCATTTGATGGATGTGTTGACTACTACTGTGAGTTCCGAGAGCCGGACATTGGTTGAGTTTCCATTGGATTTACAATCAGATTTTGAGCCAGTCCCGCACTTCAACATTGATGATTCTTGGATTCTAGATCTGCCGGAATGCCAAGAAATAGAGGAGGAGCCCACATCTCAACCATCCTTTGAGTCCTTCCAGTGTCCATGCCCAATAGATTCAGTGTCTTTTCTTCAGGAGATCTTCTCAGACTCGGAGATATACTTGGATTCATCTCAGCAGAGAGAGTTTGATGAGGGACCGATTTTTGATTCGACAGACCTAGATTGTCCCGTATTTGAGCCTTGTGTCCTCCCAGTTGATGTGGTTGATGCATTTTTGGAGGACATGACATTTGACAGCATAGATCCCCAGTTTCCTGATGATTCGACATTACTCCCCGAGGGTTATCTGTGGAAGGATGCCATGGACCATGTGTACTCGGTTTCACTTTCTGGGAGTGCATCTGATCTGGTGGATCACGAGACCGAGTTTTTTGATATTTCTGATAATGAGTTTGATGTTTCTCTCCTCGACGACCCTCGCGAGGATGACCCGATATTTGAGGTATTTGGTGATTTCACTGATTTATCTACATTATATGCATTGGATTTCAACCTTTCAAGTGATTCTCCTGATCTTGATCTTCCTTATCTATTCGAGACGGTGATTAACGTGGAAGATTCCCTGATAGATCCTTCCTTCTCCACGTTCGACTTCTTCGGATCTGCCCTTTCACTCCATACAGACCTTGAGCCGACGATTTCTTTTGTGCTACCAGAGCCTGACTTCATCTGCACATATATTTACCCGGTAGCAAACACCTGCCTGACTATTTATCTGGGTGTTATCATTTACTCTGTTGACCTCGTTGTTGTTCTCCCACCGAGACTGTAACGACAGTATGGTATTTGCCTGACAAATGCCGTCCTGAACCTTGATACAACGTTGTCCTAACATTTGCGCCCAGCTAGGGGCACAAACTCTAGCGATTGTTGAGAGGCACCTCAACACTACTCACATATGTATAGATCATTCTGTCCATATCACACATTCTTTCTCTCTCACACCCCATCTCCATCTCACGATCATTCCATACTTAGGGTGTACTTTACCCTAAGTATAGGGGGTGTCAGACTTGTGATTATTCTTTTGATTCTTTTTACCTCTATTTTGTTGCCTATACTTAGGGATATTCTACCCTAAGTATAGGGGAGGTAGACTCTGTCCATTCTACTCCTCGGTTTTCCCTTTGTGTACAGTCTTCTATACTTAGGATTACTTGATCCTAAGTATAGGGGGATCACCGACTCCTATTGATTTCATTCTTTCATTCGTCTTCTTTTCACTTTTCTATACAAAGCACGAGTTATGTCTTTCTTTCCTGCTCTTTGATTACTATAAGGACATAGTTCGAGCTAAGTATAGGGGGGTGTCGTATATATTGTATATATACTTTCGCCATAATTCGTACTTTCATATTTTTAAAATGGCTAAAATACTGTGTAAATACAAAAAAACTTGTAAAAAAACTAATTAACTAATAAACAGATGCAGATATTTCCTCAAAATTCTTTTTGTACATACTGATTAATAAATCAGGTTAAAATATTTTGAAAAATATTTTGAAAGTAGTTTGAAAATCGGTTTGAAAAAACTTTTGAAAACTATTTGAAAAGTGTTTGAAAAATATTTTCAACCTTTGTAAAAATATTGTGGCTTGTAATTTTTTTCTCTTTGTGTGAAATAAAATTTTGTAAAAACTATTTGCAAATGTTTTAAAAAAAATGGTTGAAAATTTATTTTGAAAATCTATATATGATATTTGAAAAATGTTCGCAAAATAGTTTTCAAATGTGTGTAAATGTTTGTAAAATTGTGTGAAAAATTATTTTGGACTATAGTTTTCAAAATTATTTGTAAAATCATTTTCAAATAAATTTGAGGAATATATGCATCACAAAAATTTAAAAAATGAATAAAATAAAATTTAGAAAATCCAACTTTGTATATACTTGTATATATTACTAATATTTGCATAAAAAACTTTTTGCATGTGCACCATTTTCAAAAATCCATAAAGATTTCAAAATTTTGAAAATTGTTTCACAAAAAGATTTTGTTTTCTTTTCCTTGCATGTACATACTTTCTTGCATTTTCATTTGCATGAGCATTTTTCAAGAGGATTTTGACATTTAAACTAAGTCTGGAATAAATTTGAAGAATGGAGCTTAGTTAGACCTTAATCCACTTAATTTCAGAGGAACCTTATAAGATTTGGAGTTAAGACTTTTCAAGTCCTAGTGACTTAATTCTTTGAGTCCATAAGACTATGTTCACGTGTCATCTTGATGAGTTTAAGTAGAATATTTAACAACACACACATGATTCTTTCAGACCGTGGCTTACCTTGGACAATGCACTCTACACGTAGCTCTTCATGGATGTGGTAGTGAAGGGGCAGAATCTTTTGGCTTGGGGTAGCATACGAGGGTAATACATCTAGGCGTAACCTCTCGTCCTCCTCTAGGGAGGGAAGTGCATCTCAACCTAGTTTGATGATGATGAGGTCTAAAGATGGGAGTTGTGGGGTTGCAATAATGCTTCAAAAGAGGGATAGTCTACTGGCTCAAGAGGAAAAACTCCTTATGTACATGCTGCACCTTGTATATTTTTTCAAAAAAGAGAAAAAAATGCAAAATCTCCAAAAGTGGACTGGCCTGATAGAAAAATAAAATGCCTGCCGGAGTGTATATACAAAAAAAGAATAAGAGCTTCAAAGTCAAATATTTGTGAGCTTGCAGCGGGTGACATGGCTACACTGGTCATGCATCCAAGGATAGGTAACTACACTGGTCACCGTCCATTCTCTTCTTCATCCCCTCTTCTTGAGCTGGTTATACTTGAACTTAGAAGGGAATATCCCCGCTCCTCGAGGAAATAGTTGCCAGACCGGGGGATTAGAGTTACCTTGTTGAGAGGCTGTTTCTTTGCTACTTTTGAGATGAGGAGTTATATTTCACTTACACGTACAAGAAAAGATTCATAGTCATAAGAATTTATATATGTAGACTTGTTCTGATCTGACTGTTGAGGAGACCTGAATAGGAGTCTTATGGAACTTAGAGGCGGTTAGGTTTTAATCCCATTTCCCATTAAGGTTCCGCCACACTAGTAATCCAAAGGTCTGACAGATCTCCATACTACATTTTTATGAAGATAAGTTTAAAAGTCAACATTGTCCTAACTTCTTTCCTTTTTTTTCTTTATTTTTGTTTTCACTTATTTTCCAAATAAGTGTTTGCTAAGGGACTAGCAACGGTAAAGTATAGGGGAATGATGAATCCACGATTCATCGCCTTTATTCTTTTATTTTAGCCACTTTTCCTGAGTCAAATACCTGTAAATACCCATTAATTCCATAAAATTACCATTTTGCATGCATTTGTTAAAATTGCATTTTAACACTTTTTGTACATAAATAAAAGAATAAAGAAGAAAAGAAAAAGAAAAGGAGGTATTTATGCAATAAATACAGATTGACCCGAATCCTGAGAGAAGGTCAAGACTTGACCTGATCAACCAGGAATAAAGTAGGGGGAGATAGGGTATTCTGTCAGAAAAACCAAAAATATTTTGTAAATATTTTTCCTGTATATTTGTACAAAACTTACATTATTTTATTTGTACATAATTTTACCTCAAATTAATTATTTTTGTAAACAAAAGTTGTAAATAAAAATGTGTTGTAAATAATAAAAATGAATGTAAAATAAAATAATGTATATATTGCAAATAATCACCCTCAGATAAAGCCGCAATGCGATAATTGAAACACCAATTTCGGCTCCATGCGAGCTCAAATCGAACCAAACTCACTTCCATCATACTCTAAGTTAAATTATCTTTCAAATGGCTATACTTTCATAATTTTTGGAGTTACGGTTAAAAAGTTGATTTTCTGGGGTGTTTTGTGTAGTTTAACCAATATTTGTTGTACATATTTATCAATATTTATATCATAATGTATATAATTGTAAATATTATTTTTATTAAAAATAAAATAAAAAAATGAAAAATTAAAAAAATCTTTTATAAAAAAAAATTATTTCCTTATTTGTACTTATGTATATTGTATTATATGTGTATAATATGTATATATAATAAACTTCCTTTTATAAAACTCACCAAAAAATTAATTATCTAACTTTAACTAATTAATTTAATGTAATTACGAATTTTGTATTTATATTTAATTATTTAATTCATTTATTTGGTTTAAAAACTTACCTTGTATATTAGATTTTATTCCATACCTTAAGTAACCACCATTAAGGTGGCTAATTAATTTTCAATTAATTATTTAATTTATTTAATTTATTTATTCCGAATTTCGTAATTAATTATTTAATTAATTTATTAATTTAATTATTTAATTAATTTATTAATTTAATTATTTTATTAATTTCACCAATAAAAAGTTTCTTTATATGTGAATACCTTCCTTTTTCATTTCTCTTCTCTTTTTAATGGGCTCATTCTCCTTCTTTCATTCTTTGATCGATCTTTGGCGGAGAGGAGCCCGATCTCCGAGCGTTATCTTGTTGAAGAAGGGTGCCTAGCCTCCGAGCCGTCCGGTGACAGCGTGTCAGCCCTCGTCGAGGCCATCATGGCATTTCCGAACCCCGAGGTGAGATCCATTTTATTTCCTATCATTTCTCATAGGTAATCGCAGGTTTAGTTTTTAATCTTATTTTATTAGTCTTTAGATCATTAGGAACCACAAAAAATCCATCACATTTTAATCAACGTCCGACACCGATTTGCCATCTCATTTTTCGACCCTCTTATTTCACATTCTACCTCGCACAACCTCTCACATTCGACCACGCACGGTGATCGGATCTCCGGATCCATTCCACCACGACCGTAAGATCCGACTGTTCACACTTCCTATTTTTGTGCATAAATAAATATATAAATAGATCATATAATTGTTTTTCCTGTTCACCTCACATTTGTTTTTGCAGGAAAAATAAAAAAATAATAATAATTGTTGTTGTCTCTATCCTTTGTTTTGCAGGAAAATAAAAAAAATAAAGAATCATTTATCTTTTTCTCTAACATTTTGTTTTGCAGGAAAAGATAAAAAATTAATAAAAAAACCTCTTCTATTTCTGTTTACATTTTTATTATAAAAAATAAAAAAATCTTTTCTTATATCTGTTGATTCACAGTCCAAAAAAAATAAATAAAATAGAAACAACAGGCAGCGGGGCGTCGCCCGGCCGCCACCTCCGTGAAGCCGTGCCTGCTGCGCCCCCTCCAGTATAGCCGCACTCCGCCGCCGTGCGCGTGCCCCAGCCAGCAGTGTAGCCGCCCCCCTCCACCGACGCGGGACGCTGCCTCCTTGTGAGGCTGCGCGCGACCTCCCGCTCCGCCGATCCACCGCCCTCCTGCTGCGACCACCATGCCGCCCCGAAGCCTTCGGCCCTCCATTGAGCGCTCCCAGCGCCGCCCCATGACCCCTCAGGTCCTCCGCGCCCCCGCGCGTGCGCCGCTGCACGCGCCGTGCACGCTCCTCCCCTCCGACGCCTGAGCCAGCAAGGCAGCACGACGCTTAGCCCTCCGCGCCGACGCACGCCACCGCCGACCCACCGACGCCGTACTCCCTCGCTGGCGGCGTCTAACCCTCGGATTCTCAAGGTGCGGCGGCTGCCCCCATGGTGGATTCCAACTGTCGAAGGAGAAGAACATCAACAGTAACCCTATGGCAATAAAAGAATTGTTTTGGAAAAATTATACAATAGCCCTTCGAGTTTTTGAAATTGCAGACACACCCCTGAGCTCCAGGAGACAAGTGTTGGGCACGCTTTTAGTGTGTAAATTGCAAGCTCCTTCCTGCCTTTTATTTCTGCTATTATTTTGTGTTGAAACTATAAATATTTACATTTTGGTCCCTATGCTTCCAGACAATAACTTCGCATGTTTGTTTGAATGAAATAAATGTTTTTCTTATTCGAAAAATTTTCAAAAAATTATGCATACTCCTGCTATAGTCTTTATCATTGTATAAAACTTTCATAGCTTTTTATTGTCATTTGACATATTTAAAAAATTCAAAAACAGTAACTTTTTATCAGCCTGAACTTTGAAAATCCAAAAAAAAAATAAAAAACTAGCCTAAAAATTCTAAAAAATTTATTGTAGGTGCACTTTGGTGTGTTTTAATTTCTATCCATTTTTTGTGCATTTTCACTCATAAAAACCAAAAATATTACTAAAAATGAAAATTCTTAAAAAAATGTAGAAAATTATAGAAAAATCCAAAAAATTTGATTTCAGTTTCTAATTGTAGATATTGCTTTCTAGTTTCTTTTAAAAATAAGTTTCA
The DNA here is from genome assembly GCA_037367405.1 of Ottelia alismoides. Lineage (NCBI taxonomy): Eukaryota > Viridiplantae > Streptophyta > Magnoliopsida > Alismatales > Hydrocharitaceae > Ottelia > Ottelia alismoides. Next base: position 857,996 of record JAZKJV010001721.1, read on the forward strand.
AGGATTTTGAGCATTAAAGGATTTTTAATTTGCAAAATAATCCTGACTGTGCATTGTTTGCTTTATTTTCCACTATTTTATTTTTTTTATAAAATCACAAAAACATCAGAAAAAAGTTGAAAAATTTATCAAAAATATTTTAAAATATACAAAACACAAAAACATTTTCTTTTTAATTTTCTGAGCATTTTTGAATAGTTTGAAAAATACAAAAAGAGCGTTGTGTGTGTTTTTTATTCTTCGCGCTTGTTTAAAAAAATAAAAAAAATTCAAAATTCAAAAACCATTAAAAATTCACTTCTGAAGTTTGACTGCATAGTTTTTAAAACGTGCTCCTTGTGTTCGACCCTGGTCGCTACACCAGGTAAAAAGAATAGCAGAAATCGCTTACATTTAATTTCTTGATTTTTTGAGTGGTTTAAAATATTTTTCTCGATTGACTGCACTTGGTGATTTGGGTCACAACGACCATTGTTTATTATTTGCTTAACCCGAGCTGTCAAGCATGTCATCAGAATGGCGCCGTTGCCAGGGAGCACGGCTTTGTAGTTATTTTTCATTTTTGTGATAATTGTCTCTCTATATTATAATTGTTTTCTGACCTTCTCTTTTGGATTTTTGTGCGAGGAACCGCTTGGATACGACTCGGATTCTTTGGAGGGACCAACACAGGAGGAAGAGCAGGGACGAGAAGAAAGAAATTATTTTATCTGAGCAAACATTCTTGACAATGTTGTAATAATTTAGGACTCTTGGACTTGTGGACTTGGACATTTATTTTCGGGGTCTTTTTCGCCAATTGCCGGTGCACTTGGGGGACCTCACCATTGTTTTTCCGAGTTTTTGATTTCACGCCATAACTTGCTACTTGATTCTCGTGGTTTTAGCCCCTAGACGTAGGAATTTTGATTGATTGTGACATAAATATCTTAAGGCCCAACACCTAATTGCTTATCTGTTCCAATAAACGTTTGGACCTTACTAAAATTAAAAATCAAAAAGTTCTTCACGATCAATAAAAGTTGCTTGTCTAAGGCCGATTTCCACGTGCATCATATAGTTAGTTTATATTCTGTATTTAATTTATGCGTGGATCATATTGCATGTAGAGTGCTGGAGCAAGGTACACATTTTCTATCTCTGCATGCATCATTGTATTTGACCGTGCATTGGCTTTTTCGACTTCCTCCCCCTGTTTTTGGATGCAAATCAATCGAAGAGGAAATCGAAAAACTCGTTAGGCGTTATTTCTGAAAAAATCCAAAAAAATAGAAAATAAAAAATAAAAAGTTAGGACTGCTAATTGAACTTGACTCTAAAATTAAACGTAATTGACCACTTCATTGTATAGGGAGAGCAATCCCATCATTGTTTGCGCTTTTACTCGCTCACATACACACTAAGGAGTAGTGCCCAAATCCTATTCAACCTCCTAAGTGTTTGTACAATTTTTGTTTATTACCTAACTCTAAAATTGAAAAGATAAAAGACCAAATCTCACGGTCTTCACATTGTGTAGAGTTGGTGAATTGAGGGTTTTCTTTGTGTTTTGTATGTTCTTGGTGTGAGTCGATTACGATCATTCTATCATTAGCAGTTACCTTCTGTCTTCCTTCTCACCTTCTATCTCTCTCTTTTTACTGTCCCACCTTCCCTCCCTTCATTTCTCTCTCTTCATGATGGGTCGCATTCCAGTCCAACCGAATTCTGCGGCTTCTACATTTCATACCCATCATTCTCGCCCATTATCTTGGGAGGTCGGAACTCCGTTCGATTTCCCATCTTCTCCCTACCTACCCTCCCATTCGGGACATGCTGTGAGTGAAGCCCGCAGAGACCAGATTGACCAAATAAGACACACGGGTGTTCACCTTGTTGAGATGAGAGTGCATCCCATAGGCGATCAAATGGGGCAGTGGCAAGCTTTAGATGACTTTAATCCTGGGATGATGGATGAGTACACCGATCAAGAAGCACACTCTACTTCTATACTGAGCCCCTTCATTTTGGATTTTGAGTTCATTAATATTCTGCCAAAGTTTTTTGGGGAAGTGCACGAGGAACCATATTTACATATCGATGAGTTTGAGGATATTTGTGGATCACGATCATATTCCAATATCACTTCTGAGGAAATGATGCTGATTACCTTCCCATTTACACTTCAGAGTAAAACCAAGAGTTGGCACAGATGATTGGGAAGGAAGATTGCTACGTGGGGAGACTTATGATCGTATTTGCAGAAATTTTACCCCCAGCGTAGAGCAGAGATGATGCGGTCTTGTATTCGTGATTTTTCAGTTAACCCCCAGAAGTTATTAATAGATTCATGGTTGAGGTTACGAGAACTTTTGAGGCGATTTCCAGATCATGGATTTTCGATGACTGACCTTATCCATATCGTCATGAGGGGGAGGACCGCAGAGCAGATTGCATATATCATTACCTCGTGTGGTGGTTCACACCACTATCCCGACTTGGATTTAGTTGAGACCATCTTGGATACACTTTCTGATCTTGCATACACACGAGATGATTTATTCGAGACAACACACGAGGGGAATATGACAACAGATGAGTGTGTGACACATCATGCCGATCGTTATAGCACACACAAATCAGAGGATATGGATGCTACTACTTCTCATTTGATGGATGTGTTGACTACTACTGTGAGTTCCGAGAGCCGGACAATGGTTGAGTTTCCATTGGATTTACAATCAGATTTTGAGCCAGTCCCGCACTTCCACATAGATGATTCTTGGATTCTAGATTTGTTGGAATCCCAAGAAATAGAGGAGGAGCCCACATCTCAACCATCCTTTGAGTCCTTCCAGTGTCAATGCCCTATAGATTCAGTGTCTTTTCTTCAGGAGATCTTCTCAGACTCAGAGATATACTTGGATTCATCTCAGCAGAGAAAGCTTGATGAAGGACCGATTTTTGATTCGACAGACCTAGATTGTCCCGTATTTGAGCCTTGTGTCCTCCCAGTTGATGATGTCGATATATTTTTGGAGGACATGACATTTGACAGCATAGATCCTCAGTTTCCTGATGATTCGGCATTACTCCCCGAGGGTTATCTGCGGAAGGATGCCATGGACCATGTGTACTCGGTTTCACTTTCTGGGAGTGCATCCGATCTGGCGGATCATGAGATCCAGTTTTCTGATATTTCTGATAATAAGTATGGTGTTTCTCTCCTCGATGACCCTCGCGAGGATGACCTGATCTTTGAGGTATTCGGTGATTTCACTGATTTGTCTACATTATATGCATCGGATATCAACCTTTCTAGTGAGTCTCCTAATCTTGATCTTCCTTATCTATTCAAGACGGTGAATAACGTGGAAGATTCCCTGATAGATCCTTCCTTCTCCATGTTCGACTTCTTCGGCTCTGTCCTTTCACTCCATACAGACCTTGAGCCGACGATTTCTTTTGTGCTACTGGAGCCCGACTTCATCTGCACATATCTTTACTCGATAGCAAACACCTGCCTGACTGTTTATCTGGGTGTTATCATTTACTCTGTTGTCCTCGTTGTTGTTCTCCCACCGAGACTGCAACGATAGTATGGTATTCTCCTGACAGATGTCGTCCTGAACCTTGATACGGTGCTGTCCTAACATTTGCGCCCAGCTAGGGGGGTAAACTCTAACGCTTGTTGAGAGGCACCTCAACACTACTCACATCTGTATATATCATTCTATCCATATCATACATTCTTTCTGTCTCACACCCCATCTCCTTCTCACGATCATTCCATACTTAGGGTGTACTTTACCCTGAGTATAGGGGGTGTCAGACTTGTGATTATTCTTTTGATTCTTTTTACCTCTATTTTGTTGCCTATACTTAGGGATATTTTACCCTAAGTATAGGGGAGGTAGACTCTGTCCATTCTACTCCTCGGTTTTCCCTTTGTGTACAGTCTTCTATACTTAGGATTACTTGATCCTAAGTATAGGGGGATCACCGACTCCTATTGATTTCATTCTTTCATTCGTTGTTGTAGTATACTATTCTTTTCACTTTTCTATATGAAGCACGAGTTATGTCTTTCTTTCCCGCTCTTTGATCACTATGAGGACATAGTTCGAGCTAAGTATAGGGGGTGTCGTATATATTGTATATATACTTTAGCCATAACTCGTACTTTCATATTTTTAAAATAGCTAAAATACTGTGTAAATACAAAGAATAACTTGTAAAAAAAACTAACTAACTAATAAACAGATGCAGATATTTCCTCAAAATTCTTTTTGTACATACTGATTAATAAATCAGGTTAAAATATTTTGAAAGTAGTTTGAAAATCTGTTTGAAAAATCTTTTGAAAACTATTTGAAAAGTGTTTGAAAAATATTTTCAACCTTTGTAAAAATATTGTGGCTTGTAATTTTTTTTCTTTGTGTGAAATAAAATTTTGTAAAAACTATTTGCAAATGTTTTGAAAAAAATGATTGAAAAATTATTTTGAAAATCTATATATACTGTTTGAAAAATGTTTGCAAAATAGTTTTCACATGTGTGTAAATATTTGTAAAATTGCGTGAAAAATTATTTTGGACTATAATTTTCAAAATTATTTGTAAAATTATTTTCAAATAAATTTGAGGAATATATGCAACACAAAAATTTAAAAAATGAATAAAATAAAATTAAAAAATCCAACTTTGTATATACTTGTATATATTATTACTATTTGCATAAAAAAACTTTTTTGCATGTGCATCATTTTTCAAAAATCCATAACAAATTCAAAATTTTGAAACTTGTTTCACAAAAAGATTTTGCTTTCTTTTCCATGCATGTACATACTTTCTTGCATTTTCATTTGCATGAGCATTTTTCAGGATTATTTTGACATTTAAACTAAGTCTGTAATAAATTTGAAGAATGGAGCTTAGTTAGACCTTAATCCAATTAATTTCAGAGGAACCTTATAAGATTTGGAGTTAAGAATTTTCAGGTCCTAGTGACTTAATTCTTTGAGTCCATAAGACTATGTTCACATGTCATCTTGATGAGTCTAAGTAGAATATTTAACAACATACACATGATTCTTTCAGACCGTGGCTTACCTTGGACAATGCACTCTACACGTAGCTCTTCATGGATGAGGTAGTGAGGGGGCATAATCTTTTGGCTTGGGGTAGCATACGAGGGTAGTACATCTAGGCAGAACCTCTCATCCTCCTCTAGGGAGGGAAGTACGTCTCAACCTAGTCTGGTGATGATGAGGTCTAAAGACAGGAGCTGTGGGGTTGCAATAATGCTTCAAAAGAGGGAGAGTCTACTGGCTCAAGAGGAAAAACTCCTTATGTACATGCTGCACCTTGTATATATTTTCAAAAAAAAGAGAAAAAATGCAAAATCTCCAAAAGTGGATAGGCCTGATAGAAAAATAAAATGCCTGCCGGAGTGTATCTACAAAAAAAAGAATAAGAGCTTCAAAGTCAAATATTTGTGAGCTTGGAGTGGGTGACATGGCTACACTTGTCATGCATCCAAGGATAGGTAACTACACTGGTTACCGTCCATTCTCTTCTCCATGCCCTCTTCTTGAGCTGGTTGTACTTGAACTCAGAAGGTAATATCCCCGCTCCTCGAGGAAAGAGTTGCCAGACCGGGGGATTAGAGTTACCTTGTTGAGAGAAGCTGTTTCTTTGCTACTTTTGAGATGAGGAGTTATATTTCACTTACACGTACAAGAAAAGATTCATAGTCATAAGAATTTGTGTATGTAGACTTGTTCTGATCTGACTGTTGAGGAGACCTGAATAGAAGTCTTATGGAACTTAGAGGCGGTTAGGTTTTAATCCCATTTCCCATTAAGGTTCCAACATACTAGTAATCCAAAGGTCTGACAGATCTCCATACTACATTTTTATGAAGATAAGTTTAAAAGTCAACATTGTCCTAACTTCTTTCCTTTTTCTTTTCGTTATTTTTGTTTTCACTTATTTTTCAAATAAGTGTTTGCTAAGGGACTAGCAAAGGTAAAGTATAGGGGAATTATGAATCCACGATTCATCGCCTTTATTCTTTTATTTTAGCCACTTTTCCTTAGTCATATACCTGTAAATACCCATTAATTCCATAAAATACATTTTGCATGCATTTGTTAAAATTGCATTTTTAACATTTTTTGTACATAAATAAAAGAATAAAGAAGAAAAGAAAAAGAAAAGGAGGTATTTATGCAATAAATACAGACTAACCCGAACCCCGAGAGAAGGTCAAGACTTGACCTGATCGACCAGGAATAAAGTAGGGGAGATAGGGTCTTCTGTCAGAAAAACCAAAAATATTTTGTAAATATTTTTCATGTATATTTGTACAAAAATTACATTATTTTGTTTGTATATAATTTGACCTCTAATTAATTATTTTTGTAAACAAAAGTTGTAAATAAAAATGTGTTGTAAATAATAAAAATGAATGTAAAATAAAATAATGTATATATTGCAAATAATCACCCTCAGATAAAGCCGTAATGCGATAATTGAAACACCAATTCTGGCTCCATGCGAGCTCAAATTGAACCAAACTCACTTCCCATCATACTCTAAAATAAATTATCTTTCAAATGACTGGTTTCATAATTTTTAGAGTTACGGTTAAAAAGTCGCTTTTCTGGGGTGTTTTGTGCAATTTAACCAATATTTGTTGTACATATTTATTAATATTTATTTCATAATATATATAATTATAAATATTGTTTTTACTAAAAATAAACTAAAATAAATTAAAATTTAAAAAATCTTTTATAGAAAAATTATTTCCTTATGCGTACTTATGTATATTGTATTATATGTGTATAATATGTGTATATAATTAACTTCCTTTTATAAAATTCACCAAAAAAATTAATTATCTAACTTTAATTAATTAATTTAATGTAACTACGACTTTTGTATTTATATTTAATTATTTAATTCATTTATTTGGTTTAAAAACATACCTTGTATATTAGATTTTTTTCCATACCTTAAATAACCACCATTAAGGTGGCTAATTAATTTTCAATTAATTAATTTATTTATTTATTCTGAATTTCGTAATTAATTATTTAATTTATTTATTAATTTAATTATTTTATTAATTTCACAAATAAAAACTTTCCTTATATGTGAATACCTTCCTTTTTCATTTCTCTTCTCTTATTAATGGGCTCATTCTCCTTCTTTCATTCTTTGATTGATCTTTGGCGGAGAGGAGCCCGATCTCCTAGCGTCGTCTTGTTGAAGAAGGGTGCCTAGCCTCCGAGCCGTCCGGTGACAGCGTGTCGGCCTTCGTCGAGGCCATCATGGCATTTCCGAACCCCGAGGTGAGATCCATTTTATTTCCTATCATTTCTCGTAGATAATCGTAGGTTTAGTTTTTAATCTTATTTTTTTTGTCTTTAGATCATTAGAAACCACAAAAAATCCATCACATTTTAATCCACGTCTGACACCGATTTGCCATCTCATTTTTCGACCCTCTCATTTCACATTCTACCTCACACAACCTCTCACATTCGATCACGCACGGTGGTCGGATCTCCGGATCCATTCCACCACGACCGTAAGATCCGACCATTCACACTTCCTATTTTTGTGCATAAATAAATAATAAAAGAGATCATATAATTGTTTTTCCTGTTCACCTCACACTTGTTTTTGCAGGATTAATAAAAAAATAATAATTGTTGTTGTCTCTAACCTTTGTTTTGCAGGAAAATAAAAAAAAATAAAAAAAATCATTTATCTTTTTCTCTAACATTATGTTTTGCAAGAAAAGATAAAAAATAATAAAAAACCTCTTCTATTTCTGTTTACATTTTTATTATAAAAAAAATCAAAAAATTACTTTTTCTTATATCTGCTGATTCACAATCCAAAAAAAAATAAAAACAACAGGCAGCGGGGCGCCGCCCGGCCGCCACCTCCGTGAAGCCGCGCCTGCTGCGCCCCCTCCATTGTGGCCGTACTCCACCGACGTGCGCGTGCCCCAGCCAGCAGCGCAGCCACCCCCCTCCGCCGATGCGGGCCGCTGGCTCCCTGTGAGGCTGCGTGCGACCTCCCGCTCCACCAATCCACCACCCTCCTGCTGCGACCACCGCACCGCCCCGAAGCCTTCAGCCCTCCATCGAGCGCTCCCAACACCGCCCCATGATGAGCTGAAAAATCCCTTCCTCAATCCGGGTGAGGTAAAAATCACACTCGAGCCGTTGCGACCCGGATCTAACCGTAATCGGCTCAATCAAGAAAATATATAACAGACCACCAAAATCAGAGAGATAAAATCGATCAAAACAAGAAGCGGTCCTCGCTAAATTATTAACCTGGTATAGCGACGAGGGTCAGACTCAGGGAGCACGAATTGGCCTTATGGCCTACGAAGTAGTCTAAAACTAATAAAAATAAAGAAAATGATTTTTTGGTGGATTTTAATTCTTTTTAATTTTTTAGTATTTTTAAGAATGAGTAAAAATAAGAAAAAGGGAAACTAAGCCAACAAAACAATTTATTTAAACACGAATAAATGCTCCAAAAATTAAAACAAAAATGTTTTTATGTTTTTTTAGGTTTTTAATGTTTTTGGTGAATTTTTCAGAATTTTTCACTTTTTATATATTTTCTAAAAATCAAGAAAGAAGAAAAACAAGAGCTACTGTGCATCCGGACTTGAAAGGTCCATAAAAAATTTAAAATGGACCTATAAAGTCTGGAAGCAATTTTTATGAAAAATATAAATAAAAACTAAGATTCACAAAAGAGTTTGTATTTTTTTGATTTTTCTAGAATTTTTTAGAATTTTTATAAGATTTTTAGTGTTTTTTAATTTTTAAGGGTTTTATATTTTCAAAAAGCACCAAAATTGGATAGAAATTCAAACACAGATAAACTAACTAATCCTAATTTTTTTAGAATTTTTAGACAAATTTTTATATATTTCTTTGATTTTTAAGTCAGACAGTAGTAAAAATCAATGTTTTGAAATTTTAAAATATCAAAAAGCCTAAAAAATGTCCCAAAAATTTAGGGAAATTTGTACACAGTGGCAGGAGCCACATATCCAAATTTCACCTAATTTAGATTTAATTTGCTATTTTATTTAATCAAAACAAGGCACACAGTACACAGAGACCTATATGCAAAGAAAACTATTTTCAGGGACTTAGTCATAACACGTGCAAAATCTTCAGGAGAAAAAGCGCAAAATTTCCAAATATTCAGCACATGTTGAATAAAAACCACGCACATGGGTATAAATGCAAATATCAAGAAGTAATCTTCATTTCATAACACTGCATAAACCCAAGCCCTAACAATGCAAATTACCCAAAAAGTCATGTGACGATGCACATGTTCCACGTAGACAGGGACTAAAGTGCAAATAAAGTAAATGTAAGGTCCTCAGTGCAAAATACCCAAAATAAAAACAACTATGCTAGATATTTACAAGACTAAACAGTAAATGAAATTAACAGAGGGGCCTATGTGCAAATTACCCCTATTATTAACGGTCGACGGCTTGAGATGCGCCACGTGGAAGATCTGATGGCTGAGGTGCGTGCACGCCTCTCCTCTGCGACCGACGGTTCAGATCGAACCCTAGGTGGATCGGACGGTATACGTGTCTCGTGGGTGGACGGTCCGGATCATATCTGGAGCAGAGGGCTGATCGTACGGTGGTGGAGGGTCCCGGATGAACTCAGCTCCGGCGAACTTCGCAGGCTCACTACGGGCGCGCGGGACCTCCTCCTGGGCTGCTGAGATCGGTGAAATAAAGCTCAGAGGCTTCTGCGGCTGATGGACTCCTCCGATGAGGCCAGGGACCACCGGAGTGGCCCGGCGACGGCGGAGGAGCGAAGCTCCTGTGCTCGAACGTCTCGACCCCCAGATGGGGTCCTTTGACATGCAAATGGGCACCAAAAGCTTCCTGGGTCGAGGGTAAATTGCCTCGACCAAGTTAGTTGTGAAATGGATGATAGGATGCGTCGCTGCGAAGACCTCCGGTGAAGCGACGGCGAGGGAGGTCGACTCTTGGTTCCAGGGCAAACCAAGTTGAGTAAGTGGGTGCAGAAGGTGGAGAGGAGTCTCGTGAGTGTGGTGGTCGAGTTGCATGAGCGAATGGATGATCGAGTCGACGTGAATCAGCCGGTGAAGCCGGCGATACGATTTGGGCGTAAAGGGAAATTAGCCTATCCTAGGAAGAATCGAGGTTACTGATGGAGGGAGTCGACTAGGGATGAGCTGGAGAAGATCCTAGGTCTTGGTCTCAAGGAAACATCGGGGTCCGAGGCTTGGCGCACCTCGCGGCGGCGCACGACGACGAAGGTCACCAGATCAGTGGCTGGAGGCACCTCCTCCTCTCTTCGACACTACGCTCGGATAACTGTCACTCTAAGGGAGCTGATGGAGGTCCTGGGACGAAGGGACGTAGCCAAAGATAGCGGGAAATGTGCGGCGGAGGAGCAGTCTTATACTACTAGGGGTCCGGCAAGAATGGGTCGGGCATGGTTGTCGGAGCTCGGATCCCTAGGAAAGATCAACGGGCGTGGATCAGGAATGGATCTAGTGTGATTAGGACCCGGGGTTTAGGCAAATGGAGGTCAGATCAAGCCGCGAAAAAGTAGAGAAACCGGATCGGGGGCGAGATCCGCGAACCAAATGGTCCTGGGGGGAGAGTTGACCGGGGGTCAACAATCCCCCGTGGACCAATCACATGCTGCCTTTTATTAAATACTTGGAAATTCAATAAAAAATATTAAATGGCTTTATTTCGAAAAAGTTAAAACATGAAACTGTTTCTTATTTTTCAAATTAATTTTTAGTGATTTTTGTTTATTTTTTTGAAAAATAAATAAGGTATTTACATTATATTATTATTATATGTAGGTATATACATAAAAGGAATTTTTATTTTTTATTTTTTTAATTATTTATTTTTATAAATTTATTCCAATTTTATATTTTATTTATTTATAAAATAAAATTTGTAATAAAAAAGTATTTTTATTTTATTTATTTATTATTTATTTTTATAAGTTAAATAAATAGATGTATATACATATGTACATGGTATATATATAATGTGGAAATTGATTATTTTTATTTTTATTTTTATTTTTCTGATTTTTATTTTATTTTTATAAATATGTATAAAATAACAAAACACATTTTATTTTTATTTAGAGGAAAATAGTTTTATCTATATACATAGGTATATATACAAGTGTGTGATGACCCTATCTCTCTCTACTTGGATTCTTTTGCGGTCATGCCCATGCTGAGCCCTCCCTTGGGATTAGGTCACTCAATATTTATTCTAAGTATTTCCCTCTTTTTCTTTTATTTCTCTATTCTTTTATTTATGCACAAAAACATGCTAATTATCAATATTTACACAATGCATGCATGTTGGTAATTTATTCTATTTACACATATCTACATGGTGTTTTGCATAGGTTTTTAGCTAAAATAAAAGAATAAAGAGTGATGAATGGGTATTCATCACCCCCTATACTTAACTTTGCTAGTCCCTTAGCAAACACTTATTTGAAAAAGAAGTGAAAAATTAAAGGAAAAAGAAAAAGAGGAGAAATGCATGGATCAATGTTGATTATTAAACTTTCCTTCATTAATTTGAAATATGGAGCTTGGTCAGATCTTTGTATTATTAATGTGTCGGAGCCTTATTTGGACTTAGGTTTAAAACTTAACAGCCTCTAAGATCCACTAATCTATAGCCAAGACTCCTCAATAATCCAGATCAGAACAAGTCTACATACACAAACCCTGAAGACCATGAATCTTTCCTTGTATAGTGTAAGTGAGGTATAGCTCTCCACCTCAGAAGTAGCAAAATGACAACCCTCCCCAACAAGGTAACTATATGACCCTAGTCTGGCCACTCTTTCCTCGAGGAGTGGGGTATTCCCTTCTAAGTTCAAGTTCAACCGACTCAAGAAGAGGGGAAGAAGAGAATGGACCATGGCCAGTGTAGCCATGTATCCTTGGGAGCTCAACCAGTGTAGCTAAGTCTCCCTGCTGCAAGCTATATAAGATGGAACATGAGTCTCAAGATTTGCTTATTGCACTATATACACTCCGGTGGGATTATCATTTTCTCTCAGACCCACCACTTTTTTTGGAGTTATTTTCTTTTTGCATTTTTTTTGATGTGCATCTGTACAACATATTTACAAGGTGCAACATATATACATAAGGAGTTTTTCCTCTTGAGCCAGTAGACTATCCCTCTTTTGAAGCATTATTGCAACCCACAACTCCTGTCGTTAGACCTCATGGCAACCAGACCAAGTTGAGACGCACTTCCTTCACTATAAGAAGAAGAGAGGTTCCGCCTAGAAGTACTACCCTCATATGCTACCCCAAGTCAAGGAAGACTACCTCCTCACCACCTCATCCATAGAGAGCTCGGTGTAAAGTGCGGGTCCAAGTCAAGCCATTGTCTATATGAGTTATGTGTGTGTTGTTAAGTGCTCTTCTTAGGCTCATTGAGATGACATATGATCATAGCCTAATGGACTCAAAGAATTAAGTCACCATGGATATGAAAAGTCTCAACCCTAAGCCCTATAAGGTTCCTCTTATAATTAGGTGGATTAAGATCTTAATCAAGCTCCATTTTCCAATTTAATTCCAGGCTAGTTTAAATGTCAACTATAATCCAGGAAAAACTATACAAATATTTACAAAGATGCAATTTACAAATATTTACACATGTGCAAAATTTTTGAAAAATGTTTTGAAAACATGGATGTATGCATGAATGCAAGTTTTGCAAAGTATGTACACAAATTTACACAAGGTTTTTGCAAACTTTTGATTTTCGAAACATTATGGAAAAATTTTGTACTATATACATAATTTTGATATAAAAATATTTACAAACTATTTACACAAAAAGATTTTTACAAACATTTTTACAAAAATAATTTGTACACTAGCTATGTATGTGTAATAAAAGAATGTTATTTACAAGAAAAATTTTTTTAATTTTTTTGTGGATTTTTTGGGTTTTTAGCCATTTTTATTTATTAACACACTCACACAAAGTACGAGTTATGGCTAATGTATATATGAAATATATACACCCCCCCTATACTTAGCTCGAACGATGTCCTCGGAGTCAAGAGCGATGAAGAAGACATAACTCGTGCTTGGTATATGGAAGTGAAAAGGAAGGCTATATACAAAGACGAATGAAAGAATAGAAATGCAAGAGGATCTCGGGATTTCCCTCTATACTTAGGATCAAATAATCCTAATTATAGCAGGCTGTACACAAAGGGAAAGCCGAGTGAGAATGTACAGGGTCTACCCCCTATACTTAGGGTAAAATATCCCTAAGTATAGGCAACAAAACAGAGGTAGAAAAAAATCAAAAGAATACCCGAGAGTCCTACTCCCCCCTATACTTAGGGTAAAGTACACCCTAAGTATAGCATAATCATAAGATGAGAAGAGGGATGTGGGACTAAAGAATAGAGTGATATGGACATCTGGATCTATACAAGTTGGGAGAACAATGATAATCAGGCGTGAGATGCAATAGATGTGAATGAAGAGACCACATCTCACGCAAAGTGAATCGGAGCAACATTAACGATCTGCGACTCATGATCTAGATATGGCTTGAGCCGCTGGCCGTTCACATGAAAGGTACTCTCAGAAGACAACTCAGATATATCTATACTCCCATTGTCATGTACCTTTCTCACCAAATACGGTCCCTTCCATTTGCTCTGTAGTTTCCTTGGAAATAGACGAAGCCTAGCATCAAACAACCATACTCTCTGTCCTGGCTCAAAATGCTTGTGGCTGATATGAGAATCATGCCACTCCTTCACTCTCTCCTTATAATGTAGGCTGTTTGAAAAGGCGGTATCACGAAGCTCCTCCAAGGTTGATAACTCTGCCCTCCTCTGATCTCCTACACTCTTTGGATCCAAAAGTATATCAGTGATAGCCCAAAGTGACCTATGTCTCAACTCAACAGGTAAATGGCACGGCTTGCCATAAACGAGACGAAAGGGAGATGTACCCAAAGGAGTCTTGAAAGATGTCCTATATACCCACAAGACCGAGTCCAAAAGCTGTGACCAATCCTTTCGTTCAGGGCGGATGACTTTCTGCAATATAGTCTTGATCTCCCTGTTCGACACTTCAACAAGACCATTCGTCTGAGGGTGGTATGGAGTGGCAACTCGATGGTCTATGCTGAACTCGTTAGCAAGGGCCTTTACCTTGTCGTTGACGAAATGAGACCCCCCATCATATATCAACACTCGAGGTACCCCGAACCATGAAATGATATGCTTCCTCAAAAATCGGCAAACAGTCCTAGCATCTGCGGTTCGGGCGGGGATGTCCTCAACCCAACGACTAACATAATCAATGGCCAACAGAATGTACTCGAATCCCTGACTCTTAGGGAATGGACCCATGAAATCGATGCCCCATGCGTCAAAAACCTCACAGAAGTGAATGGGCTGCATCGGCATCATATCACGCTGTCCACAAGTGCCCATCCTCTGACAGTCAGTACACCTCTTCACGAACTCATCAGAGTCCTTGAAGAGGGTAGGCCACCATAGGCCGGATTGGAGCACTTTCTGTGCCGTTCTCCTCCCAGAGGGATGTCCCCCTGCCTCAAGCTTGTGGCAGTAAGTGAGGACGCTATGGTGCTCCTCCTGAGGAATGCACCTACGCCAGACACTATCCCCTCCTTCATGGTAAAGGATGGGATCCTCTCAGTGGTAGAACTTGGCCTTCGCGAGGAAGGTCTCAAGTCTCTGCCTGGGCCAATCTTGTGGAACTTTCTTAGCAACAAGAAAGTTCACAATATCAGCATACCACGGGAGAGAGGCGATAGCAAGGATAGCCTCATCTGGGAAGGTCTCACAAATAGGCTCAGTCTTCTCAGAATCCTCAAGATACTCCAATCGGGAGAGATGATCCGCCACCACATTCTTGACTCCAGGCTTATCCTTAATCTCTATATCAAACTCCCGGAGTAGAAGGATCCATCTGGTCAATCTAGCTTTGGCATCCTTCTTTTCCATGAGGTACCTGATGGCGGTATGATCAGTATAGATGGTCACTCTAGATCCAATGATGTAAGATCTGAACTTACCTAGGGCAAAAACTACGGCTAGCATCTCCTTCTCAGTGACAGTATAGTTCCGCTGCGCGGCATCCAATGTACAGCTAGCATAGTGAATAGCAAATGGGACTCCATCCCTCCTCTGTCCCAGCACTGCCCCTACGGCAAAATTGGAGGCATCCGTCATAATCTCGAATGGGAGAGACCAATCGGGTGGCTGGAGAACAACAACCTCTACAACACATCTCTTGAGAGTCTCAAACGACGATAGACACTTGTCATCGACAAGGAACTCGGCGTCTTTTGTCAGCAGATCAGTCAACGGTCGGGCAATCCTACTGAAATCTTGAATGAAGCATCGGTAGAAACTGACGTGCCCAGAAAAAGACCGTAACTGCCGCAAGTTGGACGGTGGATTGAGTTTCCTAATGACATCCACCTTGGCCGGATCAACCTCCATGCCCCTGTTGGAGATGATATGGCCAAGCACCGTCCCTTGAGTCACCATGAAGTGACTCTTCTCCCAAGACAACACAAGGTGAACCTCAATGCATCGCTGAAGGACTCGGTCTAGGCAATCAAGACAGGAGTCGAATCCGTCGCCGTAGACCGAGAAATCATCCATGATGACCTCCAAGGACTCCCCCACCATGTCTGAAAAGATAGATAGCATGCATCTCTGAATGTCGCAGGGGCGTTGCACAACCCAAATGGTATGTGTCTGAAAGCATACGTCCCGAAGGGACAGGTGAAGGTGGTCTTGTCCTGGTCCTCGGGCGTGATGGCCACCTGATTGTAGCCGGAGTACCCATCCAGAAAACAGTAATGGCTCTTCCCTGCCAGTCTCTCAATGATCTGATCAATAAAGGGCATGGGGAAATAATCCTTCTTGTGGCCTGGTTGAGTCGTCTGTAATCTACGCAGACCCGCCAAGAAGTGGGTACACGGGTAGCGATCTCCTCTCCAAACTCGCTGACAACTGTAGTGATGCCCGTCTTCTTGGGCACCACATGAAACAGACTAACCCACTTGGAGTCGGAGATGGGGTAGATAAAATCGGCTCTCCACCCATTTCGGAGATCTCCTTCATTACAACCTCTCAAAGATTCGGGTTCAGCCGTCGCTGGAACTCATGGGCCAGATTTATCCCCTGGAGATCGGCTACACTCCATCCTATTGACTTGTGGTTCTTTTCAATAACCCCCATCAGACGGGATTCCTGCTCTCCAGTCAAATCTGTTGAGATAATGACTAGGTACATCTCATGCTCACCCGCAAGGAATATGTACTTCAGCGACGCTGGTAGCGGCTTCAGCTCTGGACAAGTAGGTGCTGCGGATCTGGCCTCTGAAAAGTCTGAGTGAATGCTGCCAAATCTGTATGGGAGAATGGAAACTCTTGCTCACAATCTAAATCTGGAGAAGGCTGCTCGACTGACTGTCTCTGCTCTGCATGGAATCAACCTCCTCCCCAGCTGTAGGCTCATGGAAGTCAGACACAGTATCAAAACATCAAAATCTGCCCAATCAATATCTGACTCTGAGGGATCTGTATCAGACTCACAACAAACTCTATCTCGCGGTCGGGAACTGGCTCTACTGCTTGAAAGGTATCCTGAACCAGGAATGCGCTCTCCAAGCTCTCCTCTACTGGCGTCTCTGCATCAGAGGACTCTGAAGGTGAGAGGATGGCCTGTGCGACTGGATCTGCCCAAACTGCCTCATCATCTACAATCACAAAATCACAGTCCTGGTGGATGTCTCGCCCTAACTCTATCATCTGCTCTGAATCGGAAGTCAGCTCTAAGCAAGCTAAATCTCTGGCTCTGATATCCTCGACCGTCTCTATTTGTACACTCTCGCCCTCGACGTGAAAGTATACCTTCCCGCTATCATGGTCGGTCACCGCCTTGGCTGCGGCCAAGAACGGGCGTCCTAAAATGATGGGGGTATCGGTCACGGACTCAGGGATCTCCATGTCCAACACAACAAAGTCCACGGGGAATTTCAGGCACTGAATCGTGAGAACAACGTCCTTCAGCAACCCCTTCGGCCTCCTGACAGATCAATCAGCAAACTGAAGGACTGTCCTGCTCTGTCGTAGAGTGCCTAACTCGAAGTGTTCGAGAAGGGCTGCCAGAAGTAGGTTGATCGAGGAGCCGCTATCTAATAGAGTGCGATCGAACCTCTTCTCATGGATGTGGCATCTGACGCACGGGGCTCCTGAATCTGGCCTCTTGGCCGGCAGACGGTTCTGAATCGTGAAACACGTTGCACGAGTAAGCACATGGATCTCAGACTGATGGTTCCTCCTCTTCCTCCTGACTGTGGTCCTGTCACTGAGTGATCTCTGGAGTAGAGGGATGTGATCCAAGGCCTCCTAGAGAGTCAGCTGGATATGGAATCTATCGATCATCTGCTGGCTGAACTCTACCTGCTGATTCTTTTTGGGATTTTCTTTTTTCTGCCCCTTACCCAAATGAAGTGCTCGAGGAAAGGGGACTACATGGTCCTTCTCAGATGAAGGACTAGGAGAGGGTCTCGGCTGCTCAAGTACGACAGAATCCACACATACATCATCAACCACCACAGGTGGATCATAATAAAATAAACCCTTTCCTTTATTTCCAGAAAAGTCCTGAGATACATGTACAGATGGAAAGACTACATGACTAGCAGAACTGGGAATGGTGGCCTCAGGACCACCCTCGGCATGTCGACTTACGGCATCAATACCGCGCTCTGGCTCTGCAACTGTGGTGGCGTCAGTACAACCTCCTCCAACTGGTGAAGCGACAGCCTCAGTACCGTCGGCTGTATCAACATCCCTGTTGGCATCAACACCACCACCATCATCTCTCGCGACATCAGTACCGCGCTCCTCCTCGCCTGGCACTCCTGAAGTGGTGTGGGAACGTCGCTCAAGCGAGGCGCTGCCTGCTGGCATCCTACCGCTCCTAAGTGTAACAAAATCAATATCAAACATATATGCAGACATATCACCAAATGACTCACTAGGAGTGGCAAGCTCTGTGAAATCTACCTGCTCAGATTTCCTCTTCAGATTGTTCGGGTTCGACTCAATCTGGGCAGGGATGGCGGCCTTCCCTCTCATGATCTCCCGCATCTCCTGGCGGAACTCATCCATCTCCCGTCTGAAGGTAGCCTGCTGCTCTGTCATGAAGCGGGCTAGGTCGTCCAACGCATGGTTCTCATAGGTCGGCCCATGAGAACCTGACGGGTGGCCTCGCTGCTAGTGAGGCTGCTGCTGTGGCTGGTGCGGGTGAGAGGGGTATTGCTGGGGATGATACTGCTGAGGCTGCTCTCGCCTCCAAGACTGTCCTTGCTGATAGGGACGAGGACCATACTACTGGTGCTGCTGGGATGATTACTGCTGCTGCTGGTGTACTGGGGGCTGGGGCTGCTGGTGCTCTCGCTGATGGCCGTACTGGCCACCCTGAACTGGAGGCTGCTGCTGGGAACTAGCACCTTCGGCTGACCAACAGAATCCGGGATGGTCTCGTCGGATACCAGGCTGGGGTCGGTCGTACCAAATCCCGTTGACATCCATCAACGGCTCCAGCTCGTAGGGGGGTGGCGGGAGTACTGCCAGGGGCTGATCCGGCTGGTAAACCACCATCTGAGTGTATGAGGATGGTGGTGACTGGTAGTATAGCTGTGGCTGCTGGTACGGCTCTGCCTGTACAAGGTGAACCTGTCTAGACTGACTGGAGCGCTGGGACGAGCTGCCACTGCTGCTCGGATCTCCTCGTGCTTGAAGATGGGGCTGAGAAGCCGTCTGTGCCTCTTGGAGACACATGATCTGTGTCTTCAGGTCACTCAGCGTCTGTGCCATCTAATCCATCTGAGATATGCCCTGGCACTGCTTCTTCTCGATCAGCTCGATCCGGTCAAGCTTCTCGCCGATGATCCCCATGTCTGCGGCTGTAGACTCGGCCCGTGTGGCTGCTGCGGACGAAGTAGAAGGACCGACATCGACCCGTGCTATCCTCTGGTACTGCACGGTCTGTGGCTGTGGGCGTCCCTGTGTGTAAAGACGGGTCTGCGACATCACTGTATAGTTCTCGGCCATCTCCTCGTAGATGGCCCAGACCCGGTTCTCATCCTTGGCGAAGTAGGAACCGCTACACGAAGCATTCACCAGGCCCTACAGCTCTGGTGCAACCCGCAGAAGAAGCTCTGAACTAAGTTCGGCTTCGTGATATCGTGGTGCGGGCATCTGTCAGTCAGCTCTCTGAACCTCTCCCATGCCTCATGGAACTGCAAGTTGGGAGCATGGAGAAGTTGCTGATCAGGGCTCTAGCTGCATTCGTCCGCCCGAGTGGATAGTACTTGTTCAAGTACTCGGTGCGGAGCTGCTCTCAGGTGTAAACAAACTTCCCCAAATGCTTCAGCCAAGTGGCTGCTCTATCTGCCAATGAAAAGGGGAAGGCAATCATCCGAATGGTATCCTCGTCCACCTGTCAATCGTGGACGGTGCTGCAGATCATCAGAAACTCCTGGAGATGTAGATGGGGCTCCTCAGTGGCAAGCCCATAGAAACAGGGTAGGAGCTGAAGTGTGTTCGGGGGGAACTTGAAGTCCCCCACGATCGCTGGTAGTACTACCCACCTGTGCGTCAGTGTCGATCCGGGGTTGTGCAACTCCTGCATCGGTCTCGGCTGCTCTAGTGCTGCTGCTGTGGTTGCTGCGGCTACTGCCGGCTCATCGGGTCTCCTCGGTCCGTCTCCAGGCCCGTGCTGCTCGCGGTCGGCTCTCATCTGCTCCTCTCTCCTCATCTCTATCATAAACGCCCCCTGATCCCTAAGCTGCTGCTGCATCATCTCGAGGGAGGCGATCAGGCTGGTGTTGATCGCACCTTGGTCCAGGACGTATGTCTGCTCTGGTCGGGGACCTCCGGTGCGGTCATCGTTGCTGCCGGCCATGGTCTCTGCAAAGGCAAAAGACCCAAACTCAGGTGCCAATAAATCTATCTGCTGTCTCTCATCTGGCATTGGTAACTCAGAATTAGAAGAAGGGGGGTCAAGGGGGGAACATGGCTGGAATCAAACTCGGGTTCGGAGAGCGGGTCTCGGCTCTCACGAACCAACCTAGATGAACGGGCTGGAGTGCTGAAAAGCGGTGCAGCCAGAGGCTGCCTAAGAGACCTCCTGCCCATCATCTTGATTTGATCGAGTCAGGTAGATGGGATCTGGAAACAAACAAGATGAACAATACAAACCCCGAGTTCACCTACTCAACACGAGCTGAAGATCGTAAGAGTTCGGTCAATTATCTTGTAAATTCTATTTAGGTGATCATGTCAGGATATCAGAGCGGTTACGTGACCTGTTAGGAATCTGACTCCCCAGGAGACTGTCCCGATCCCAAACTAGATCTTTTCCAGCCAGTACAAACTGCGGACCGTTTACCGGCTACCCGATCGACTTGCTCTATTAAGGATATCGCGACCCGCTTTACCGGAGACCGGAGCGATCCTCACTGGAGAACGACTAGCCCAGAAGCAGTAGTCTGAAGAGGGTTCAGATATGGCTCTAGCCTAGGGTGTGGGTCACTCTCTCGCACAATCAAACCAGACAATGAGGGGGTTGCTCTCCCCAAGACAGATTTTTATGGTGGTGTCTTTTAGGATCGAGTTTGTTTAGCAGTCCCAAATTTTATAGTTTTTGTTTTTAGATGTTTTTCAAATCAAACAATGCCTAACGAATTTTTTGGTTCTCCTGGTTATTTTAAGTCCAAAAATCAGGGGGAGAAGATGAAAAAGCCGATGCGCGGGAATCAATGATGCATGCAGAGTAAGAAATGCGTACCTGACTCCAGCAATCTACATACAGAGTGATCCACGCATAAATAAAAGACTGAATATAAACTACCTATATGATGCAAGCGGAAAACCGTCCCTAAGCAAAGCAGTTCTACACGAAAGAACAGATGGCTAAGTGGTCAACAGGAGGGATCGGTGTCCGGTCTCGGATGCCGATCGGTGCCCGCCACAACGGGTCCTGCCAGCGATGTATACGACCTCTAGCGGCTCGGGACCCCTTAAGTGACCAAGTAGTCTTTTCTTATTACTTTTATTTTTGGTCCAATTACGATCTAATAGGTACAAGCAAATTATTAGGTGTGTGGACCCTAATTATTACGTCGTAATCAGTAAAAATCCTAAGCTAGGGATGAAAATTGCGTAAATCAATAAGGCAGTAAATAAACAGTCAAAACAGCGAAAAGCCGCGAAAAACTCGATGAGGTCCCCTGAGCACACCGGTGCTCGGTGAAACAGACCCCGAAGTCTACCAAGTGTCCAGTTCAGGTCCCTGTATTATTACAATACAATAATGTGCTGAAAAGTAAACTAAACTAATCTATCTAAACTCCGCGGCTATTCCGCGGCTCCCGAACTTCGGCTCCTCCTCCTCACGCTCTCTTACGGCTTCGTAGAGAAAGAAGCCGCCTCTGACTCCAGCGGTTGCTTCGACTTCCGAAGAAGCCGCCTCGGTCCTCGGTCCCTCGCAAGAAAAAGAGACCAAAGTGTCAAACCAGATTATTATATAAAAATAAAAGAAAAGCAAATATATACAAAAATAAAAATAAAATATACACACAAAACAGACAAAAATAAATCAAAATGAAAGAAAATGAAAACAAAAGAAAAACGAAAAGCCGTGAAAAGCCGCGGATGAAAGAAAAGCTGCGAAAAACCACGAAAAATAAAAGAAAACAAAAATCGACAAGATACGACTACTATGCCGTGCTCCCCAGCAACGACGCCATTCTGATGACCCGAAAAATCCCTTCCTCAATCCGGGTGTGGTAAAAATCACACTCGGGTCATTGCGACCCGGATCTCATGGTAATCGGCTCAATCAAGAAAATATATAACAACCCACCAAAATCAGAGATAAAATCGATCAAAACAAGAAGCGATCATCGCTAAATTATTAACCTGGTATAGCGACCAGGGTCAGACTCAGGGAGCACGAATTGGCCTTATGGCCTACGAAGTAGTCTAAAACTAATAAAAATAAAGGAAATGATTTTTTTGGTGGATTTTAATTCTTTTTAATTTTTTTGTATTTTTAAGAATGAGTAAAAACAAGAAAAAGGGAAACTAAGCCAACAAAACAATTTATTTATACAATAAAAAATGCTCCAAAAATTAAACAAAAATGTTTTTATGTTTTTTAGGTTTTTTATTGTTTTTGGTGAATTTTTCAGAATTTTTTATTTTTTTATATAATTTTCTAAAAATCAAGAAAGAAGAAAAACAAGAGCTACTATGCAGCCAGACTTGAAAGGTCCATTAAAAATATAAAATGGACTATACAAGTCTGGAGACAAATTTTATTAAAACTATAAACAAAAACTAAGATTCAGAAAAAGAGTTTGTATTTTTTGATTTTTTAGATTTTTTTATAATTTTTATAAGATTTTTAGTGTTTTTTAATTTTTAAGGGTTTTTATAATCCAAAAAGCATCAAAATTGGATAGAAATTCAAACACACGAAAACTAACTAATCCTAATTTTTTTAGAATTTTTAGACAAATTGTTACATTTTTCTTTGATTTTCTAAGTAAGAATGTAACAAAAATCAATGTTTTTGGATTTTTAAAAATATCAAAAAGCCTAAAAAATGTCCCAAAAATTTAGAGAAATTTTTACACAGTAGCAGGAGCCACATGTCCAAATTTCACATAATTTGGATTTAATTTACTATTTTATTTAATCAAAACAAGGCACACAATACACAGGGACCTATATGCAAAGAAAACTATTTTCAGGTACTTAATCGTAACACATGCAAAAACTTCAGGAGAAAAGCACAAAATGTCCAAATATTCAGCACATGTTGAATAAAAACCACGCACAGGGATATAAATGCAAATATCAAAAAGTAATTTTCATTTCATAACACTGCATAAACCCATGCCCTGACAATGCAAATTACCCAAAAAGTCACGTGACGATGCACGTGTTCCACGTAGACAGGGACTAAAGTGCAAATAAAGTAAACGCAAGGTCCTCAACCAAAATAAAAACAACTATGCTAGATATTTACAAGACTAAACAGTAAATGAAATAAACATAGGGTCCTAAGTGCAAATTACCCCTATTATTAACGGTCGACGGCTGGAGATGCGCCACGTGAAAGATCTGATGGCTGAGGTGCGTGCACGCCTCTCCTCTGCGACCGACGGTTCGGATCGAACCCTAGGTGGATTGAACGGTATACGTGTCTCGCGGGTGGACGATCCGGATCATATCTGGAGCAGAGGGCTGATCGGATGGTGGTGGAGGGTCCTGGATGAACTCAGCTCCGGCGAACTTCGCCGGCTCACTACGGGCGCGCGGGAACTCCTCCTGGGCTGCTGAGATTAGTGAAGTGAAGCTCAGAGGCTTCCGCAGCTGATGGACTCCTCCGATGAGGCCGGGGACTACCGTAGTGGCCCGGCAATGGCGGAGGAGCGAAGCTCCTGTGCTTGAACGTCTCGACCCCCAGATGGGGTCCTTTGACCAGCAAATGGGAACCAAAAGCTTCCTGGGTCGAGAGAAAATTGCCTCGACCAAGTTAGGGGTGAAATGGATGATAGGATGGGTCGCGACGAAGACCTCCGACGAAGCGACGACGAGGGAGGTCGACTCTTGGTTCCGGGGCGAACCAAGTTGAGTGAGTAGGTGCAGAAGGTGGAGAGGAGTCTCGTGAGTGTGGTGTTCGAGTTGGATGAGCGAATGGATGATCAAGTCGACGTGAATTGGCCGGCGAAGCCGGCAGTGCGATTTGGGCGTAAAGGGAAATTAGCCTATCCTAGGAAGAATCGAGGTTACCTGATGGAGGGAGTCAACTGGGGATGAGCTAGAGAAGCTCCGGGGGTCGTGGCCTCAAGGAAACGATGGGGTCCGAGGCTTGGCGCACCTCGCGGCGACGCACAGCGACGAAGGTCGCCGGATCAGTGGCTGGAGGCACCTCCTCCTCTCTTCGACACCACGCTCGGATAACTGTCACACTAAGGGAGCTGATGGAGGTCTTGGGATGAAGGGGCTTAGCCAAAGATAACGGGAAATGTGCGGCGGAGGAGCAGTCTTATACTGCTAGGGATACGACAAGAATGGGTCGGGCATGGTCGTCGGAGCTCGGATCCCTAGGAAAGATCATTGGGCATGGATCAGGAATGGATCTAGTATGATTAGGACCCGGGGTTTAGGCGAATGGAGGTCGGATCAAGCCGCGAAAATGTTGAGAAATTGGGTCGGGGGCGAGATCTGCGAACCAAATGGTCCTGGAGGGAGAGTTGACCGGGGGTCAACAATCCCCCGTAGACCAATCACAGGCCGCCTTTTATTAAATACTTGGAAATTCAATAAAAATATTAAATAGCTTTATTTCGAAAAAGTTAAAACATGAAAAATGTTTCTCATTTTTCATATTAAATTTTAGTGACTTTTATTTATTTTTTTGAAAAATAAAAAAGGTATTTACATTATATTATTATTATATGTAGGTATATACAAAAAAAGAATTTTGATTTTTATTTTTTAGTTATTTATTTTTATACATTTATTCCAATTTTATATTTTATTTATTTAAAAAATAAAATTTGGAATAAAAAGGTATTTTTATTTTATTTATTTATTATTTATTTTAATAAGTTAAATAAATAGATGTATATACATATGTATATGGTATATTTACAATGTGGAAAATTTTTATTTTTCTGATTTTTATTTTATTTTTATAAATATGTATAAATTAACAAAAACACATTTTATTTTTATTTAGAGGAAAATAATTTTATCTATATACATAGATATATATACAAGTGTGTGATGACCCTATCTTTCTCTACTTGGATTCTTTTGCGGTCAGGCCCATGCTGAGCCCTCCCTTGGAATTAGGTCACTTAATATTTATTCTAAATATTTCCCTCTTTTTTCTTTTATTTCTTTATTCTTTTATTTATGCACAAAAACATGCTAATTATCAATATTTACACAATGCATGCATGTTGGTAATTTATTCTATTTACACATATCTACATGGTGTTTTGCATAGGTTTTTAGCTAAAATAAAAGAATAAAGAGTGATGAATGGGTATTCATCACCCTGCGACCCCTCAGGTCCACCGCGCCCCCGCACGTGAGCCACTGCGCGCGCCGTACGCGCTCCTCCCCTCCGACGTCTGAGCCAGCGAGGCAGCACGACGCCTAGCCCTCCGCGCCGACGCACGCCACCGCCGACCCACCGGCGCCGTACCCCCTTGCTGGCGGCGTCTAACCCTCGGATTCTCAAGGGGCGGCGGCTGCCCCCATGGTGGATTCCCAATATCGAAGGAGATGAACATCAACAGTAACCCTAGGGCAATAAAAGAATTGTTTTGGAAAATTTATACAATAACCCTTCGAGTTTTCGAAATTGTAGACACACCCCTGAGCTCCAAGAGACATGTGCTAGGCATGCTTTTAGCGGGTAAATTGCAAGATCCTTCCTGCCTTTTATTTCTGCTATTATTTTGTGTCAAAACATTAAATATTTACATTTTGGTCCCTATGCTTCCAGACAATAACTTCACATGTTTGTTTGAATGAAATAAATGTTTTTCTTATTCAAAAGAATTTCAAAAAAAAATGTGCATACTCCTGCTATAGTCTTTATCATTGTATAAAATTTTCATAGCTTTTTATTGTCATTTGACATATTTAAAAAATTCAAAAACAATAACTTTTATCAGCCTGAACTTTGAAAATCCAAAAAAATTCAAAAACTAGCCTAAAAATTCAAAATAATTATTGTAGGTGCGCTTTGGTGTGTTTTAATTTCTATCCATTTTTTGTGCATTTTCACTTATAAAAACAAAAAATATTACGGAAAATGAAAATTTTTCAAAAAATTGTAGAAAATTATAGAAAAATCCAAACAATCCGATTTCAGAATCTATATGTAGATATTGCTTTTTAGTTTCTTTTAAAAATAAGTTTCAAGGATTTTGAGCATTAAAAGATTTTTAATTTGCAAAATAATCCTGACTGTGCATTGTTTGCTTTATTTTCCACTATTTTATTTTTTTATAAAATCACAAAAACATCAGAAAAAGTTGAAAAAATTATCAAAAATATTTTAGTTTATACAATACACAAAAACATTTTCTTTTTCATTTTCTGAGCATTTTTGAATAGTTTGAAAAATACAAAAAGAGTGTGGTGTGTGTGTGTTTTTTCTTCGTGCTTGTTTTAAAAAATATAAAAAAATTCAAAATTCAAAAACCATTAAAAATTCACTTCTGAAATTTGACTGCATAGTTTTTAAAACATGCTCCTTGTGTTCGACCCTTGTCGCTATACCAGGTAAAAAGAATAGCGAAAACCGCTTATATTTAATTTCTTGATTGTCTGAGTGGTTTAAAATATTTTTCTCGATTGACCGCGCTTGGTGATTTGCGTCACAACGACCATTGTTTATTATTTGCTTAACCCGAGTTGTCAGGCGTGTCATCATATAATATGACCGATCGTAATTTTGATGCAATACTTAGTATTATCAAGAAAATGTTACCAGAAGATGCAGAATTACCTGATAATTATTACAAAACGAAAAAGATGTTGTGGAAGATGGGTTTAACGGAAGTTAAAATAGACTCTTGCATAAATCCCCATGTTTTATATTACGGGGAACCCCAGCATTTACAATGGTGTCCTGAATGTGACGAGCCGAGATATCAGGAAGCTAGTAAGAGTGGGACAAAAATCTCGAGAAAGATTTTACGTTATTTCCCGTTGACTTCGAGATTGAAACGACTATATTATTGTAAAGAAACGGCAAAACATATGACATGGCACGTGGAACATAAAGTCGATGAGTACATGGAGCATCCATACGAGTCTGATTGTTGGAAATTATTGATGTCAGCTTTTCCTATATTTTACGAAGAAAAGAGGAATTGCGTTATAGGTTTATGTACATATGGGTTTAATCCTCATGGAAGAAGTAAAGATTACTCTTGCTGGCCAGTAATGACAATACCATACAATCTACCCCCATGGTTAACATGAAAGTAGCTCTGCTTTGGACGATAAATGACTTCTCGGCATATGGAATGTTATCTGGATGGAGTACGCATGGACGTAAAAGTTGTTCATATTGTATGGACAATAACTAAATCATTTCAGCTTCAACACGATCAGAAATCATGTTTTTTTATTGTCACGGATGTCTTCTTCCAAACAATCATCCATATCGAAGACAGAAGCAGTCATTTAAAAAGAATATAATTGATCTTTCAGATCCCCCCCTATGACAGGCGATACGATATTATCAAGCTTGGAAGATTTGGAGAAATCAACCTTAGAGAATGGAGATAAAACAAAAAATGTTCCTGGTTTTGGTGACAGTCATAATTGGATTAAGAAGAGTATATTTTGGGAATTACCATATTATAGCAAGTTACTGATATGACACAACTTAGATGTTATTCATATAGAGAAAAATGTATTTGATAACATCTTCTATACTGTTATGAATGTAACCGGTTGATCAAAAGATACAGTAAAGTCTCGTCATGATTTACAAATCATATGCAATCAGCCAGAGTTGCATATAAAGGAACATGGTAATGGAAGGGTAGAATTTCCTAAAGCGAAGTATACCTTAGACAGAAATCAAGTTAAGCTTGTCTGCGAATGGACAAGTAAATTTGTTAGCAAAAAATGTTGTCGATGTTCTTTCAGATGTCACCAGATTTTTCCAAGTTCTATGCTCGTCACGCATACACCGCATGGAGATGGATTATCTTCATAAAAATATTCCTGTGATTATGTGTAACTTGGAGAAGATATTTCCTCCGTTATTTTTTGATTCAATGGAGCATCTGATGATTCATATTCCATATTAAGCAAAAGTAGGAGGGCCAGTAAAATATCGTTGGATGTATCCATTTGAAAGGTATTTACAAATATTATAATCTTCTTGCATTCTTTACTATTTGAATAAAATGTTAACCTATTTCCATATAGGTTTATGTTCTTTCTTAAAAGAAAGGTCCAAAACAAAGTAAAGTTGAAGGATCAATAAGTTCGCAATATATATGAGGAAGTCGCAACATTCGGCGCTAGGTATCTTCCAGAAGATGTGGAGATAATCCACAACAGATTTAGGAGGAATGAGATAATTTCTTTCGTCAATCCACTCAGCTCATAGGAAAGGCAACTGAATGTTTCTTATCGAAACAAGAGAAGGATGCTGCTGAGTTATACGTATTAGAAAATTACGAGGAAATAACACCATATGTTCAGTAAGTATTTGTCTTACTTTATGTATATATGCAAATTCAATTTCAAGTAATTCTGATGTTTCTTTTACTAATTTTAGAGAATTTAGGAAAAAAATTATCGAGGAAAATCCTATGTATTCAGATGACGAAGTTCTGAGCGTCTATAGGAATCAATTTCCAGCTTGGTTTAAAGACCGCTCAAAACAGTTGGACGGTAGTGATTTTTATTCTCATATTTTAAAATATTTTAGAGAAGGACCTGTTTATTAGGTCCGATCTTACAACTCTTACTGCAGCAATGGTTATCGTTTTCATACCTTCAATTCTGGTAAATATTTAACAACTCAGAATGATGGAGTGATGGTTCATGGATCTTGTTATGAAGAAGATCATATGAATTATTATGGAATTTTAAAGGAGATACTAGAAGTGGAATATAGTATTCCAGGCTTGAATAAAGTAGTTCTCTTCTTGTGTGATTAGTATGAACCCAATGGAGGTGTAGTACTCGATAGGAGAAATAACATTGTCGACGTGGTACCAAGAAAATTTATACGCAGATTTGAACCCTTCGTTTTAGCTTCTCAAGCGGATCAAGTATGTTATCTCCCACAAGTGTCAAAGAAGAGAAAGAGTGTTGAAACTTTAACTGTTGTGAAGATAAATTCTTGAGGCTATATTTCTAATGATTACACTCATCATGAAGATGACATAGATGAAGCATTCACACCGACACATGAACGAATAACTTAACATAAGACGTCCCAATCATCGAATCAATCCGATTGGCTTATAATGAGGTGTTATGTGTTGACCTACAAGATGATATCGACTCCACAAACGATGATTCAGAAAACTAAGAAAACTAAGAAAACGAAGAAATATCCTTTAATCCCACCGAAATAAATAATGAAGATTAGCTGTAAGTTTTATTACACTATTATAATCGAATTAGCTAAAATCTTTAGTAATAACTATGTAATTAACTATTACATCATCATTACAGTCAATGCAGATTTTTGACGTGGTGGGGCTCATGGATCACATCGTCCAATCGTCCATCTTCCTCAGACACATCTTTGTCCAGTAGGTAACCCACCCCAGATGTTGTTTTAGATTCACAGTCCGATGAGGTCTGGCGGGTCATAGCCTACTACGGGTCTCTTGATTATCCTCCTCCATCCTTTTATGTAGGCGGCTATGGAGAGCCATCTACCTCAGCCGCTCCTACTGGATTCCCGGTCCTAGTCCCCATACCTGCACGAACATCGATGGGTTCTGATTCTCCTTCTTCTGGACATCCTAGCACCTCCGTGCCTTTACCTACTGCAACTGGACAAACTTCAGCATCCTACCCTTTATTAGAGGTTACGACGGATGAGAGGTAAGATTTTAATAAATTTTGTCATTTGAATTTTACCAAATATCTATAAATTGTACCATGTTTACAAATTTTACCAAATGCAGGGATTTTTTTGAATAGCAACATGGTGGCAAAGGAGATAACCACCATAATCAAGACACATTTTACTTGCACGCAATTTAGATGGTGTCGCATCCCTGCTACAGAACAGGAGAGAATGTTTGACATGTTTCTGGTAAGAAAAATTTCTATGAAGTGATATAGAAATTTTTTGTCAAGTTTTCTTCTAATATTTTGCTGTAATTTTCAGAGTAGGTATCGCCTTGTTTCGGGTCTGGAGAAGGAGGCTTATCGTCGAGCCTTTATTTGTTTGGCAGAGAAGAGAATGAGCGATACATTTTTCATGGCAAGGAGAGACTCGCATGCGAAGATAGGATATGAGGAGATGAATTTTGAGGAGATAAAGAGGTTCCTTACACGCATGGTGTAAGGAGGATAGGTATTGTATTTCTTAAATAATTTATAATATACTTTTTAAAATAATCAATATTCATAACATATTCCTTACAGATGGGTGGGTTTCTGTGATGCATTTGTTGCATATGCGGAGTTTGGAAGGAGATCCACAGTGGGAAGGACAAACCACCAAAAACAAAGGATTAAATCGACAAGTGGCTCTAAAAGTCACAATCAGATTAGAGCGCAGATGGTATTACAATATATAATTTAATTATTCAAATCTACTTTAATATGATGCAATGTTGTTATTACATCTTAAAACTATTTTCCAGGCAGCTAGGTTGGAAAGAGAACTCTCTTTTCAGGAGTGGTGGTCGAGGTCCCACATGAGTGGGAAAGAAGGAGAGTCGCAATGGTCCACTCCTGAAGCAGGAGAATTGTTGGTAAGTCTATCAATTTATTTACAATTGAAAGATATATTATAACTCATTTTTTATATTTCATTTTGTATTTCAGGATCGTTATTTGGCACTATCTGCAGAAAAATAGGGTGGTGATCCAACTGGAGAGCAACCACCATTTGATAAAATAATCTGGAAGCATGTATACATAAATATTAACTTACTATATTCATTTTTTATATATAATTTCATATTAAA
This sequence comes from Ottelia alismoides, assembly GCA_037367405.1. Classification (NCBI taxonomy): domain Eukaryota; kingdom Viridiplantae; phylum Streptophyta; class Magnoliopsida; order Alismatales; family Hydrocharitaceae; genus Ottelia; species Ottelia alismoides. The sequence continues at coordinate 888,889 of JAZKJV010001721.1, forward strand.
TAATAAAAATCTTATAAGGTGTTGGAGGAGAGGGACGTTGTGGCAAATAGGAAGCAGATGCTTGATGGTCTTCCTCCATACTATGTGGAGTAACATCGTCATTCCTATTCTGCATACTCCCAGCCGTCGTACTCACAACCACATTCGTCTCAATCATCATTGCCAATGGAGTCGCAGATGGCGATGATGGTGGAGCAGTTGACGAAGCTCTGAGAAGATTTCACGGCGTACATGTAAGTATTCTACTTAGAATAAGTAATAATTTTATATTTCTATATCTATAAAATGCAAGTAACAGGTATATATCTTCCATATATAATATATGTCACAAGGGTGTGCATCTCAACCTGAGGAGATTGAATCGGATGATGAAGAGGAGGAGGAGAACGATCCTGAAGAAGAGGCACACATGTAAGCTAGGTTCAAAGAAAAGGAGAAGGAAAAAAGAAATCAAAGCAGGGTTTAATATCTAAAATTTTTAGATCAAAGAAGAAGTGAATTGTTGTTTCTATTGGCTTGTGTTGTTGTTAAACTTTTTGCGCGTCTGTTAATTTATAGAACTTTGATAGTATAATTTATTGTAATTTTACTTGTCGTTGTTGCTTCGAACATATATTTGTTGAATTTAGATATTAAATTTGAATGTTTAGTTTCCAAGTTCATGTATATTGTGCGAGTTAGACTTGTCAATGTTAGTTAATTTACTTGACGAACTGGTATACTATATATACGCTTAGCGAGCTCTGATAAGCACCTGCAGTGGTTTATTGGCAGGCTATACAGGTTCGACAGGGCGTCAAAACCCCGCCGAACCTGTATAATATTTTTCTGCACATCAGTTTGGGGTAGCACATGTGCTCGCTAGGGGCTCCGTAAATGATCTCCCTATCTTATTAGGGACGATCATTTCGGCGAGCACATATGTGCACGCCAACAAGCGGGCGAGGACATAACGTCCCAATGTGCTCGTCCACCTGCCGGGGCGACTCTCATATCGGCGACCATGCCGTGAACGAGGACATGTGCTCGCCCAGTAATCGGGCATGCACATGGCGTGCACTTGGCGTGCACATTACGAGGCATCATGTGCACACTAATCCCATCTTTTTTTGTAGTGAGATCAACCAGAGTAAGAAGACCCCTCAGATTCGTCCTCGAGTATCTAATGCCTACCTGAGAGGACCCCTACAAGTGGAGGAGCACCAACGATATGTAGCCACTGTCGGAATGTGCGGAGGCCACCAGAGCAAATAGAAAAGCCATATCAAAAGTTGTCGGCCTCCTGTTCTTTTCGTATTCTTGCTGACCCTTTCTCGTCTGTCCGATCAAGAACACGAACTAGATATAATTTGGCTGTTGATTATTTTCGAAGAGGTACGCAAGAGCAGCCTTAGGTTCAGACACGTGGCGCGATGTTAGCGGTTGGATGAAACACTCATAAGTGGTAAAAATTACAACTATATCCCTCTGCTTTTCGGTATTTTTAAAAAGGCGTTCTAAAAATTTAATTAAGTACAAAATTTGTGGATAATTTGCATGTATGCCCTCTGAACTAGTAAATTATGCAATTTAGTCCAATGCCAAGTCACCTCATATGGACCCCCACATGAGTGGACATTTCACTGGTGCACCCCGGGCTTTTGTATTTATTATTTAGTAGCTAAAAAATTGAGTTGTAGTATAAACTTTGTGGTTAGTTTACTTGTGAGCCATTAGAATATATTTTATTTGCAAATATGTCCATGCCAACTTGATTTATTTTTATTTTTACATTTGTTTTTATTAAAAATAGTTCATGCACTCTAAATAATTTGCAAAATATGTATAAGTGCATTTTTGGCAGCATATTCATGTTATATATTTTATTTGCCATTTTATATGCATTTTCTATATATTAAAAATCAAATAGATATATTTTATTCCTTGTTTGACCTGGAAAATATAACAAAATACAAAATCTTTTAAAAAATTCCAAAAATTAGAAAATGTTTATTAACCTATTTATAACTCCAGACCAAAAATCACAAAAAAACTCAAAAGAAATCCAAAAAATTAGCGAACCCTTGCTAACTCTAAAAATATATAAATATTTTTAAAAATCCCCAAAATATTAGTTTATGTCCCATATTTTTATATATACTTATTTCTATGTATTAAAATCAGTTTTGAGAAATTTTGAACCCTTTTATTATTTTTAATTCTCAAATCAATTCAGTCTATTTAAAAAGTTCTTAATCTGCTTTATTTCTGTTTTCTAAAAACCCAAAAAATACAAAAAAATCCCAAAAAATTAGAAAATAGAAGAATAATTTAAAAGCATAAAAATATTTTCTTTTGTTATTTTTGATTATTTTTATCTATATTTTTAAATAGTATACCCTATATAGCTTATACATATCTTTTTATTCTTATATATAATTTATATTATTATTAAATATTTTAATACTATGAATATATTTTAAAACCATTAAAAATAAAAGGACCACTCTTTTGGATATTTTCTGATTTTGAAATATTTATTACATATATTCTATTACATATTACTTATATATATTACCTTATATACTTGTATATATACTCTTATAAACTTATATAGATTATATTATAAAATAAAAAAATAAAAAAATTATTTAATTTAAAAACCCATGAAACATTTAGTAAATATTGTGCATACTTATATACACAAACACTTGTATTATTTATTCTTAGATAATATACATTAATATTTCCTTTGTTCCCTATATTCGACACCCTACTTTGATTGTCACCATACACACACTTGTTTGTAGGGTTATAATAAATTTTGATTCACAATTTCTCTTGATTTATTTATATTATTGTGTGGGTTGATTGTTGAATTCGACATGGAATCTTTGTGAGATGTCATCACAACGACTGTGTAGCTCTCCTTGTTAGTGCACACAACCTTCCCACTAGGTCTTGGGCCATTTTCAAATGGCGCCGTTGTCGGGGAGGAACAGATAGCGTAGCAGTTTTGTATATTTGTGTACATTATTTCTCTTTTCTTTTTGCTCTCTGTTTTTTAGTTATTTGATCTGTTCTGACCTACTTGTCTCTGTTTGACTTTCTTGCGAGAGACCGCATGGTGACGACCACTTCTTAGGAGGTGGATGCACTCGAGCTGCGAGGAGGTTGGCTCTTGTGTTTGTGAGTCAACTAGGAGAGAGCAACAGAGAGAAGTTGAGAGAGAAGGAGAAGAGCAACACATATAGCTTTTTTGTTTTTTTTGTGAGGAGAGTGATTTTTATTTTATTTTTGTAATATTATTTTTTATAATTTGGACTTGGACACTTCTATTTAACGAGATCCAGTGCCCGACTATTTGTTCACGTAGGGGCTTCATCGGGTTTTTCGTGTTTTATATTGTTTTCTTTGATTTTGTTTCTTTTGTTTTGAGCTTTTCGTCTTTCTTTTCATTTGTTTTATGTGATTGAGCCCCTAGATTTAGGATTGTTTGATTAGGTAAGCTAGGTCCAAAGTCCTAAAAGAATCATACACCTATACTCTCTTATGCTTGGATCTAGTCAAAAATTAATTGTTAATTGCTTGAATTTGGAACCATGAGCTGCAAGAGTCTCCACACAAAGCTTACAAGACCCATTGTGGTGGGTTGATGAATCTTCATTTCATCACTTTTATTCTTTCATTTGGCCTTTAAACCTTAGCTAAATGCATGCAAATATCATTATTTTGCATAAATTATCATCTATTATTTATTGTGTAAATATTTTATAAAATACTGTATTTAAAGCTAAAATAAAAGAATAAAGAAAAGAAAAGAAAAAAAATAAAATACCGAAGGTATTTTATGACCCCAAACCCCGAGACCTAGGCATCATAATGATTGGATCGGTAAGGAATGAAGTAGATTGAGATAAGTGCCAATAAATAAAATAAAATATATTATTTTGTGGACGACAAGTGTCCCCACCACGAGATCAGCAAGCCCAACCTCGTCCAGAGTTTCTTTTGTGGGATGACACCTGAGCTGCAGGGGTTTGTGAATGCCTCGTGCGGAGGTTCCTACTTCGCCAAGGATGAAGATCAGATCTGGGCCATCTATGAGGAGATGGCAGAGAACTACACAGTAATGTACCAAACCTACGTCTACACTTAGGGGAATCCTCTCCCACAAGGGATTTCATACCAGAGGATTACACACATCAATGCTGGTCCTTCCATATCTTCTTCGGTAGCAACACTAACAGAGTCTTTGGCTGTCAATAGAGGCATCATTAGCCATAAGTTGGACCATATAGAGATCATTGAGAAGAAGCAATGCCAAGGACTGGATAAGCTCAACAAGATTGATGAGCTGGCCCAAACCTTGAGTGCCAGAAGACTCAGATCACGTGTCTCCAAGAGGCACAGACGGCTTCTCAACCCTGTTTCAGGTCACAGACTGATCCAGGGAGCAGCTCTTCCCATCCCTCTGCTTTGTATCGTTAGGTTCACCGCATCCAAGCAGAGCTAGTCCAGCAGCTCCCGTAGTACCAGCAACCACCACCATCTTCAGATACTCAGATGGTGGTCTACCAGTTGGATCAGCACTTGACAACCCTTCCCCTGCCACTCCACGAGCAGCAGGAGCCGTTGATGGAAATCAACAAGATATAGTACTCCTAGTACCAACCACAGCCCGGGATCCGTTGTGACCACCTCGGCTTTCAATGGTCTACTAGAGGCACTTCATCCTAGTAGTAGCCTCTGACACAAGCAGGGCAGGGCAGCCAACCCCAATATCCCCCATACTCCCATCAGTAGCAGTAGCATGGTCCTCATCCCCTGTACTAGGGACATCAGTGGAGGCTGCTGGAATAGCCTCAGTAGAACTTCTAGCACCCTCCTCACTACCAGCTGCATTCTCAGCCTCATTTCCAGCGTGGGAACCTGTCTGGTTCTCATGCACCAGTTTATGAGAACCCAGCACTTGGTGATCTCGTCTGCCTACTCTCTGATCAATAGGCCTCCTTCCGGCAGGAAATGGACGAGTTCCAGCAGGAGATGAGGGAGATAATAATAGTCAAGGCCACCATACCCGCTTAGATGGAACCTAACCCGAACAATATGAAGAGGAAGTCCGAGCAGGTACAGTTTACAGAGACCACCACTCCTAGTGATATTTTGGATGATACTTCTTCTTCTATATTTGATGTTGATTTTGTGACACCTAGGAGCGGTAGGAAGCTAGTCGGCGACGACTCGTCTAGGCGATAGCTCGATGTAGATTCTGGAGCGCTAGACGAGGTCTGGAGCGATACTAAGACCGCTCACCATGATGATGATGATGGTGGTGTTGAAGACACCAAGGATGTTGATCCAGAGGACGGTACTAAGGCTGTCGTATTTCCAGTTGCAGATGGTGGTGGTGATACCACCCAGATTCCAGTTGCCAGGCCAGAGTGCAGTACTGATGCCACAAGTTCAGATGTTCTCGGTGATACTGATGCCACCAAGATTCCTTCTATTGTGTTGACTCAGCTTGTACCTGAGGAGTCTTATAGAAAAATAAAAAAATGAAAAAACATCAAAAATCATAAATATGAATAAAGGAAAGGTTTGTGTATCACCTGTTAGTCCATCTATTGTACCTGATGATCTTTGCATGGATTCTAGCTTATTGAATGTGCAAGAACCTACTCCTGGCCTTATCTCTCAGGAGAGGGTCCTCTTATCCTCTTCCCTGAAGCACTCCTCTTAGAAAAGGGGCCCAAAATAGAAAATCCAAAAAAGAGGCATCAGTTAGAGTTCAACGAGCAGATGATAGATAGATTTCAGATCCAACTGACTCTTCAAGAGGCACTTGAGCATATCCCTCTATTCCAGAAGAAATAGAGAGAGAAGACCACCATCCATTGGAAGAAGAGGAACCATAATGCGGAAATCCATGTGCTTACTCATTCTACCCGCTTTGTTATCCAGAACCGATTGCCGGCCAAGAGACCAGATGTGGGAGCTCCTTGCGTCAGATGCCATATCCATGAGCAATGGTTTGATCATACTCTATAAGAAAGCGGTTCCTCAATTAACCTCTTCCTGGCTACCTTACTCGACCGATTCGAGTTTGGCCCTCTTAAACAAAGTAGGACAGTCCTTCAGTTCACTGATAGATCTGTTAAGAGGCCGAAGGGGTTACTAAAGAACGTTGTCATCATAATTCAAGGCATGAAATTCCCCGTTGACTTTTTTGTATTGGACATGGAGATCCCATCTGTGACCGATACCCCCATCATCTTAGAATGACCTTTCTTGGCCACAACCAAGACAGTATCCGATCATGATAGCGGGAAGGTATACTTTCACGTTGATGGCAAAAGTTTACAAATAGAGATGATTGAGGAGACTAGAGATAGAGATTCAACTTGCTCAGAGCAGACCACCGACTCATAGCTGATGCTAGATGCAGAGCTTGACGTCCACCAGGAGTGTGATTTTGTGATTACAGATGATGAAGCAGTTTGGGAAGATCTCGCATCACGAGCTCTTGTCATGCCTTCAGACACTGCAGAGATACAGATGCTAGTTGATTAGAGTTCGGAGAGCACACTCATGGCACATTACACTTTACAGGCCGATGACCGCGATCAGGGTAGTGAAGAAGACTATATTTCTTGTGATCCAGATTCAAATCCCTCGGACTCAGACACTGATTTTGACTGGTAGGACTTTGATGATTATTTATCGTTTCTGATATCCATAGAGTCACCAGCTAGGATGGAGAGCGAGCTAGTACAGTTTACAGATACACCAGCAGGGCCATCTTTGTCAGATTTGTAGATTCAGTGAGAGTTCTCACATGCAGATTTGGTAGCCTTCACGCAGACTTTTCAGAAGCCATATTTGCCAGCTCCCACTTGTCATGAGTTGAAGACCTTACCGCAGAGCATGAAATATAGATTCCTTGCGGGTAAGACATATATGTTCCCATTCATTATCTCAGCGGATTCGACTGAAGACCAAGAATCTCGCTTGATGGAGGTTCTTGAAAGAAACCACAAGGCAATCAGATGGAGTATAGATGATCTCCAGGGGATAAGTCCGGCCCTGTGCTCCCACCACATCTATATTGAAGAGGACGCCAAGCCATCGTGTGAGTTCCAACGAAGGTTGAACCCAAATCTTCAAGAAGTGGTCATGAAGGAAATATCTAAGTGGTGGAGCCCCGATTTTATCTACCCCATCTCCGACTCCAAATGGGCTAGTCCATTGCATGTGGTACCCAAGAAGACGGGTATCACCATAGTTGTGAGTGAGTCTGGAGGGGAGATAGCTACCCGAGTACCGACTTCTTAGAGGATCTGTGTGGACTAAAGACGATTGAATCAAGCCACCAAGAAGGATCATTTCCCACTACCATTTATTGATCAGATTATCGAGAGGATAGCCAGGAAAAGTCACAATTGTTTTCTTGACAGGTACTCAGGGAACAATCAGGTGGCCATAGTGCCTGAAGACCAAGAGAAAATGATGTTCACCTGTCTGTTCAGAACGTACGCTTTTAGACGGATGCTCTTTGGTCTATGTAATGCCCCAGCTATATTCCAAAGGTGCATGCTTTCCATCTTCTCGGGCATGGTGGGCAAATGTTTAGAGGTCTTCATGGATGACTTTTCGGTCTATGATGATGGGTTTGATGCTTGTCTTGACTACTTAGACCGAGTACTTCAGCACTGCATCGAGGTCAACCTTATTCTATATTGGGAGAAGAGTCATTTCATGATGACTCAAGGGACGGTCCTTGGTCACATCATCTCCAACAGGGGCATGGAGGTTGATTCGACCAAGGTGGATATCATCAAGAAGCTCAATCCATCATCCAATTTGTAACACTTACAGTCTTCTCTGGGGCATGTCAGTTTCTACCAATGGTTCATACAGGACTTCAGTCGGATTGCCCGACCGCTTACTGATCTATTGACGAAAGACACCGAGTTCCTTGTATATGATACATGTATTGCATCATTTGAGACTCTCAAGGGATTAGTTCTGCAGGCTCCTATCCTTCAGCCACCTGATTAGAGTCTTCCATTTTAGATCATGACGGACGCTTCTGCCACAGGGGTTGTGCTTGGATAGAGGAGGTACGGATTTCCTTTTTCCATTCACTAGGCTATCCAGACTTTGGATGCCGCTCAACGGAACTATACCATGACTGAGGAGGAAATGCTAGACGTAGTCTTTGCTTTGGATAAGTTTCAATCTTACATTATTGGATCTAGAGTGACAATTTACACAGATGACACCACCATCTAATACCTCATGGCAAAGAAGGATGCCAAAGCCAAAGTGACCAGATGGATCCTTCTACTCTAGGAATTTGATATTGAGATTAAGGATAAACCTAGAGTTAAGAATGTGGTGGCGGATCACCTCTCCTGATTAGAGCATCTTGAGGATTCAGAGCACACCACACTTATCACAAAGACCTTCCTAGATGAGGCGATTCTTTCTATCACCTTGCTTCCATGGTATGCTGACATTGTGAACTATCTTGTTGCCAAGAAAGTTCTACAAGGTTTGCCCAGGCAGCGACTTGAGACCTTCCTCGCAAAGGCCAAGTCGTACCATCGGGAGGATCCCACCATTTACCATGAAGGGGGGGGGATAGTGTCTGGCATCGATGTATTCCTCAGGAGGAGCACCGCAGCATCCTTACCTACTGCCACAAGCTTGAGGCAGGAGGACATCACTGTGGGAGACAGACAACCTAGAAAGTTCTCCAATCTGGCCTTTGGTGGTCTACCCTCTTTAAGGATTCAGATGAATTCATGAAGAGGTGCACTGGCAGTCAGAGGATGGGCACTTGTGGACAGAGAGATATGATGGCAATGCAACACATTCACTTCTGTGAGATTTTTGACGCATGGGGCATAGAGTTCATGGGTCCACTCCCTAAGAGTCAGGGGTTTGAGTACATTCTGCTTGTTGAGGATTATGTTAGTCATTGGGTTGAGGTCATCCCCGCCCGAGTGCAGATGCAAAGACCGTTTGCAAATTTTTGAGGAAAAATATCATTTCACGATTCGGGGTACCTAGAGTCTTGATTTCTGATGGGAGGACTCATTTTATCAATGAAAAGGTAAGGTCCCTTGCTAACGAGTTCAGCATTGAACATAGAGTTGCCACTCCATACATCCATAAACCAATGGTCTTGCTGAGGTTTTGAACATGGAGATCAAGACAATTCTACAGAAGGTTGTCCGCCCAGACTGAAAGTATTGGTCACAGCTTTTGGACTCGGTCTTGTGGGCCTATCGGACTTCCTTCAAGACATCTTTGGGTACATCTCCCTTTCGGCTCGTTTATGGCAAGCCATGCCACTTACCAGTGGAAATCAAGCACAAGTCACTTTGGGTGGTCACTGAGCTACTATTGGATCCCAAGAGTGTAGGAGATCAAAGAAAAGCAGAATTGATAGCCCTAGAGGAGTTGAGAGACACAACCTTCTCAAGTAGCCTACAGTATAAGGATAGAGTGAAAATATGACATGATTCTCACATCAACCATAAATAGTTTGAGCCGAACCATAGATATGGCTATTTGATGCTAGATTGAGATTATTTCTAGGGAAATTATAGAGTAAATGTAAGGGACTATACTTGGTCTGGAAGGTGCAGGACAACAAAAGCATTGACATATCAGAGGTGTCATATAATTCTACCTTTCGAGTTAACAGACAGCGCCTGAAGCCATATCTAGATCATGATCCACTAATCGTTGAGGTCGCTCCTATTCATTTTTTTATGAGATGTGATCTTTGTCTCATATCATTGGCATCTCATACCTGAGTTTCACTTCTACTATGCAGCTATATAGATCCATATTGTCTATATCATTCATTCTTTCTGTTCAACGCCCCAGTCTCATCTTATAATTATGCTATACTTAGGGTGCACTTTACCCTAAGTAGACGAGGGTGTTGAATATATGATTATCCATTTGATTCTATTACCTTTATTTTACTGCATATACTTAGGGATATTTTACGCTAAGTATAGGGGAGGTAATATCTACACATCCTACTCCTCGGTTTTCCCTTGTGTGTACAGTCTTATATACTTAGGATTATTTGATCCTAAGTATAGGGGATCACCACTTTCTATTCATTTTATTCCTTGTTGTAATATAGCATTCTTTTCACTTCTTCACACTCAGCACAAGTTATGTCTTCTTCCATTGCTCTTCAATCATTCTGAGGACATCGTTCAAGCTAAGTATAGGGGGTGTCGTATATATTGTATATATACTTTAGCCGTAACTCGTACTTTATGTGTTAATAACTTGGCTATTATTTATAAAACATGAATAAAAATCTTTGCAAAGATTATTTTTTTTATAAATTTTGTAAAATGTATGTAAAAATGTGTTGCTTTCAAAAGTATGTATAAATTATTTACTGTATCAAAATTATGTAAATAGTACAAAATTTTTGAAAACTATGTGAAAATAAAAAGTTTGCAAAAATAGTTTATAAAATCATATTTGTAAACTATTTTGCAACATAAAGGAATAAGTAAGGGGTACAAAAACTACTTGTATACGTGTCTACCCCTAAAAGTATTACAATAAAACCCATATTGTGCATAAACACTTTGTAAAAATCTTTCCTTATTTTTCAAAATACGTAAAAATTTGAAAAGTCAAAATTCCCATAAAAATTTGCATATTTTTTCAAGATTTCCCTACAAAAAGAGTTGTGTACATACTTTTGTGGGCATTCTTCAAAATCATGGTTGACATTTAAACTAGTCTAGAATCAAATTGAAGAATGAAGCTTGGTTAAGACCTTAATCCACTTAACTTCAGCGGAACCTTATATGATTTGGGGTTAAGACTTTTCAGGTCCATAGTGACTTAAATTCTTCGAGTCCACTAAGCTACGTTCACGACCATCTTAATGAGCCTAAGTAGAATAGTTAACAATACACACATAACTCTCAGAGACAATGGCTTGACTTAGACATGCACCTTATACGTTGCTCAACACGGATGAGGTGGTGAGGAGGCATAATCCTTTGGCTTGGAGCAGCTGATGAATCTCCATTTCATAACCTTTATTCTATCATTTTGGCCTTAAAACCCTACTAAATGCATTTAAATACTCTTAATTTGCAAATATTAACATTCATACATTATTGTATAAAGTGTGTATAATATACTATTTTTAATGCCAAAATTATAGAATAAACAAAAGAAAAGAAAAAAGAATAAAATATTAAAGATATTTTATGACCCTAGACCTCGAGACCTAGGCATCTCTGTTATCAAATGGCAATGTTGCTTCATTAGTTGCACCATCTCTGACTACACATGTGCTCACACTCTCCTTGATGGCGGTGCTTCGATTAGCATCATACCCTTCTCGTTGGTACAATCTCTTCACTTAGGGACTCCAAAGAAAACCAGGATGATCGTTCAATTTATTGATGGATCAATAAAGAAGCCGAAGGGTGTTCTAGAGAACGTCATCATTTCGAATCAGGGTATGAGGTACACTGTTGATTTTGTCGTATTGCCCATGGAGACCTCCATTGGGGAGCACTCTCCAATCATCTTGGGACAACCTTTCCTCGCCTCTGCGAGAGTTGTTATTGATTATGGATCAGGAGAGATTCACTTTCATCCTATTGATGAGAGCGAGGTGATCATCACTGCACCCACTACCGATCAGAGACGTGCACCTTATACCATTTTGCCCATCTTAGCTGACCCCGAGGACCATGACCTTGATGAGGCGATCAATGACTTTTGTTGTATGATGGATTCAACTGAGACCCGAGAATTCCTCTCCAAGGAGGAAGACTCGAAAAGCATGGGCCTCAAAGTTCCTTCTTCTGGTACTTGGTGATGTATTGATGACATCCGCAGGATTTACACGATTGATACTGTTGAGCGGAGAGCATATATTGTTGAGATTGATAAGGCCGAATATGATCGTGTTGCTTTTATCCAGGAATTCGGGCCTTTTTATGAGAATGATGATCCGATTGAGACTGTAGAGGACGAACATGATTCGACTACTTCAACAGATGAGTTCGTTTCTTTTGGTTTTGACCTAGAAGAGACCTCGTAGGATGACTTTAACCTCACTCCTTCCGATGATGAGTTCATCCCTTTTCACTTTGATATCAGCGAGACACCCAAGGCCGGACCTAGACACACTATTTCCATTGACCAGTCTGTGCCTTCTCACTCTACGACTGCTGAGGATCTTCACCAGGTCGATCCTGATCAGCTTCCGTCCACTGTGGACCCCAATATTGACCTGCACCTATCAGATCCATCCCTCAGCGGTCCCACAAGAAGGTCCACTTTCGACCTTCTTGATCTTTATACATCCATCCCTATTGTATATTCACTTTCGTTTACCTCCGTCCATCTCCCATTTCGCTCATCCACCCCATTCTCATGTGTGCCTTGCTTAGGACGTACTTTGTCCTAAGTATAGGGGGTGGACGGACCGAATGTTCTTTCATCATTATATTTCATCACTCTTGTTGTTATCTATACTTAGGGCTCTTTTACCCTAAGTATAGGGGTAGTGATGTGTGCATTCTCTTCTGTCTTCTTCCATCTTCATCTCTCTCTTTTTCTTTTCTTCTTTTCCTTTTCAATTTTCTTTTTCTATCAAAAAGGTGTCATCCCTTATTGTCAGTCTTCTATACTTAGGACATACTTTGACCTAAGTAGGGGGGTGTGTACCCCGATTCTTTCATTCTTTGATCCTCTCCATTGTCTCCTCTTGTTGTCTATACTTAAGGATATCTTACCCTAAGTATAGGGGGAAACAGTCTGAGTACGATCTGTTCATTCTCACCCTTGACCCTCCCTACTTTGTGTACAGTCTGCTATACTTAGGATTATTTGATCCTAAGTATAGGGGGGACAGTCGACTTCTCATTCGTTCATTCATTCCGTATTCATTTATTCTTTAAACTTTTCTATACTTAGTATGAGTTGTCTTTTCTTTTTCTCTCTGATCGATTAAGACATAGCTCAAGCTAAGTATAGGGAGTCGTATATACCCCATATATACTTTCGCCATAACTCGTACTTTCCTATTTTTAACAATAAATATGGCTAAAATACTATATCATTGATGAAACTCCATTTCATCATCTTAATGTTCTATTATTAACCCCCTTGCTTAAAGTTTTGTCAATAAAATCCAGTTAATATTCTGTAATTATCAGAGTTCTCTAATAAATTAAAAACCACAAAAAAATGACAAACTGAAATCAGCGGTATTTTTAGCCTTAAAAATACCCTAAAAAATATTTCGGGTCTTTGTTTGATTTCATCTCCAGTTTTGGTCAACATGAAACTTGTAGATCTCATCAAAATCTACAACTTTCATGTTTTGAGTTTTCTCAAATTCGGCCCTTTTAATCCTCAAAAATCAAAAATACCCTCGGAATAATCTGATTGGGCCACGTGGCCCGTTCTGGGCGAGCCACGTGGCCCGGTCTTCTTTGTCTTTTCCGCCCGGGTTCCTAGCCGTTGGATCTCCTTCAGATCCAACGGTTCCGCCTTCTCCACATGCGCCTCAATCCTCAGCCGTTTGATCTTCCCCCGCCTCGAATCATCACCGCACGTTAGCGCCTCGCGCAGAGCGCGCCACGTGGCGACTCATAGACCGCTTGATTGCATCCCGGCCATTCCATCACAGCCGCTAGTTTCGCAACCGTTCGATCCACACCTCCTCTGCATCGTGGCCGTCCTTTAGCGCCTCCCTCTCGATACGCCACGTGGCTCAACCGCTGCCCTTTGTTCACATCGCCCATATCCCATCATATCCGCTCGTTCGCGCCCAAATACCCGCCGTTGGATCTCCAGATCCAACGGCTGGGCTCCATCGTCTACCTCCGGTTGCCCCTCTCTCACACGATCTCCAGCTCGCGCACCCCTCTCCCCCTTCCTATTATCTCACCGACTCCGACCACCACCTCCACTAACCAAAAACCCCACGATGTTCTCCACTCTTCCCTCTACCTCGCGAGACCTTCGTCAACCCATGAACCCTCTCTACTCACTCCATATCGCCCTCGCAAGACACGCCTCCCGACTGAAACCGCCACCTTCACTTCTTCAAATACACCGCTCCCCCCTCCGTTCGCCGGTGTCCACCTTTACGCGAGGGTTCGCCCAACCCTCCTCCGTCTCCCTGTGACAGGGGGAGGCGGAGGATCGAGCGACGACGACGAATTCCTCCGGTGAGACCCTCCGCCACACAAGGCGGAGTTGCGGCGCCTAGCGACCGCCCGAGCTGCGTCGACCGGCTGACGACGTTAAGCGAAGACCCGGGGCTCGATTCGAGCCCCAACCCAATCCCCCGCTCCGCCTCCGACCAGGTAAGCCCTCCGATCTCCCTTTGTCTTTTTATCCAATTTTCTTCGATTTAATTAGGCCTCTCCGACCGTCGTCACCTGCTATTAACCCACCTCCGAGCTTCGCCACGCTTCTCCCCTTCACGCTACGTCTTCAGATCATCTTCTCCTTCCTCCAGACCCCCAAACCGAATCTGACCCTTCTCCTCCGCCCTCACGGTGGAGGAGCTCAGAGCTACCACCCTCTCCGCTCGCTTAACTCTCCATTCACTCCACTTCGCATGCACCCAGTGATCGCTTGCTTCGGCTATGTTTCTAACATTGCAGGTACATAAATGCTCAATGGTCAGAGCTATCACCGGAGACCATTTCTTGAGCGCCTCCTCTGGTGCCCAGGCAGAACCATTCTTCTCTAAGGAGCTCAACGTCTTTGTCGTGTTTTAGAGTCCATCTCCGACCATTCAAGAGCGACTGCAGATCTCCGTCGAGCTCGGGAGGAGGTGGCGGAGCTGGAGCTCCCTCGCTGGAGCTCCAAACTCACCGCCAGTTGCGGATAAAGACGAAGGAGCAATGGCCGTCGGATGGTCTTCGTCTAGCGACCATCTGATGGCCCAGATGAGGCCACGCCATCGACTTCAGCATCCGTTGGATCTTCTCGATCCAACGGCCTCCAACCCGCCATGTGGCTTCACCAGAGCACAGCCGAGCCTACGCATCCTAGTCATAGGCTTGGATCTTCCGAGTCTATTCCGAACCTGTATCGAGCCTCGAACTTCCCGAGCCTAGCCGAAGCTTCATCGAGCCTCTGCCGAGCCTGACCCGACCTCCGAGCCTAGATCGCACGTGCCTGGCACGTGCGTATCTGGACAAATTGCAGGGAGCCCCCGCCGTCTTCTCCAATTTGCAGATAGGTCCCTGGAGCATGTGCAATCCACGTGCATTTGGGTATTTTGCAATTATGCCCTCGCGGGTTTTAATAATTGCAAAAATACCCCTGTACGCGTGGGTATTTTACAGGGAAGGCCTCGTACTTTTCATATTTACATTTTAGTCCCTCCCAGGGACCTATTTGTAGTTATCCTTTTTATATTTTATTGTACTTTTGCCCCTGGTTTCTTTTATGCATATCTTGAGCTGCGTATATCCGATTGAGATGATTTCAGTTTCGTTTTAAAGCTGGTTTGATGATCTTTCTAATGGCATGCTTAATTGTTGTTTTGGACACAATAATTTTTTTATGTATTATGTAGTATCCTTGTGTCTATTCGAGCTTGAACTGATGCCTTACTTAAAATTGTTCATCACATCTGCCTCTTTAATTAAACTTGGAATTAACTCTTGTTTAATTTTGCTCATTATTTTTACCTAGGGCATATTTTCATTGCATTACACAGCATTTATTTGCATGATAAAAATTGATAAAAAATGCATGTTTATTTCTTTAATGCATTGTTGTCTCACTTCATGCATACCTTAACCTAGATATGCTTTAACTCAACACTTAGCTAAATAGACTAAAATCCGAATAATCACAAGAAAGGCTCGTGTCCCTGAGTTCGACCTTGGTATCTTACCAAGTAAAAAATCATGACCATCGCATTTTGATCGATACATATTTAAATGAGATGGTCTCTTTGATGAACCCGAATTGGCCGACAGCTACAACATGTTGAAGTGCTAAAAACACTCTCTTAAAGGGCCGAATTTGAGGTTCATCAATCATACACTTATAAAATTCATTAAAACGCTTAATAAAAAGAAGCTTATTATTCCTTAAATTCATTTTGTATTTACTGATTAACAAATCATGTAAAATTTTTTTTTTTGTAAAATGTTTGAAAAACAGTTTGAAAATCTTTTTGAAAAATCTTTTGAAAACTGCTAGTTGGAAAACATTTTTTTAAAATTTTCAACCTTTTTAAACATATTTTGTTTGTAAAATTTATTTTCTTTGTGTGAAATAAAAATGTTTGAAAAATGATTTGCAAATGGTTTGGAAAATGGTTGCAAAAATATTTTGAAAAATCTATATATACTATTTGAAAAACCTTTACAAAATATTCTCAAATGTGTGTAAATGATTGTAAAAACTATTTGTACTATAGCTTTCTAAATTGTTTGTAAAATTGTTTTCAAATAAGATTGAGGGATATATACATCACATTAAAATTCTTTATTAATTTTATAAATATATATAAAAATGATTACTTACCCTTTGTAAATTCCTAAAAATTCAACTCTTGTAAATATAAGATGCATCCCCATGTGAATATTTATACCTAGTTGTATCAAAAAACTTTTATTTAAACAATACAAATAATATTTGCAATTATATTTTTGAAAAATACAAAAAATACATGTGTGTCATCTTTTTCAAAAATTCATAAAAAGTTCAAAACATTGAAAATTTCATCACAAAAATATTTTCTGCATAACATTTGCATGTTTTGGATTGAGTTTGATAATTAAACAAGTCTAAGTAAAATCCGAAGATTGGAGCTTGGTTGGACCATAAATCTACCTAATAATAGGAACCTTATAGGAGCTGGAATTGAGATACTTCAGGTCTAGTTGACTTAATTCTCTAGGGATCAAGAGACTTGGTTCAATAGATTATTGACTACATAAGTAGAGTATATCGGCACACACGCACAACTCTTGTTGATAATGACCTAACTTGAACACCTGCACCTTTCACTTGGCTCAACTCAGTTGGAGTGTTGAGGGGATTAGATTTACCGGTGTGAGACGCACAAAAGTGGAAACATTTGTCCTCATCTAGGGAGGGAAGTGCATCCCAACCCATCCAGTGACAATGATGTCTAAAGATAAGATAATGTGGGTTGTAATAATTCTTCAAAAGAGGGATAGTCTACTGGCTCAAGAGGAAAAACTCATTATATAAATGTTGTTGTATATATTATTTCAAAAAAAACAAAAAAGCAAAAACTCCAAAAAAAGTGGACAAGCATGATTGAAAATAAAATACATGTCGGAGTGTATATATTTATATAGTCAACAAGCAAGCTTTAGCTTCAAAGTCAAATCATGTGAGCCTGCAGCTGGATGACTTGACTACACTGGTCATGCATCCTAGGATAGGTAGCTACACTGGCTATCGTCCATTCTTCTCTTCATCCCCTCCTCTTGAGCTCGTTGTCACTTGAACTTAGAAGGGAATACCCCGCTCCTCGAGGAAGGAGTTGCTGGATTAGGGAATCACTGGGTTGTCATACTGGAGAAGTCAGTCTCTTTGTCATTTCAGTTGGGGAGAGCCACTACCACATACATTGTAAGAATCAAATTCATAGTCGTAAGGGTTTGCATATGGGTTGAAGTATTCTGACCTGGATATTAAGGAGACTTGAGCAGAGTTTTGGGATTATCAAAGGCTGTTGGATTTCAAATCTGATTCCCAGTAAGGTTCCGCCCGCACTAAAATTCCAAAGGTCCGACTTAAGATCCAAACTTTGATTTTGTGAAGATAAGTTTGATAATTAAACTTAAACCAATTTCTTTCTTCTTTTTCTTTTCTTTGTTATTCTTTTCTACACTTATTTCATAAGTGTTTACTAGGGACTAGCAAAGGCAAGTGTAGGGGGTAATGAATCTCCATTTCATCACCTTTATTCAATCATTTTGGCCTTAAAAACCCTCGTAAATGCATGTAAATACCCTTAATTTGCATAATTTTACATTCATGCATAATTGTATAAAGTGTGTATAACATACTATTTTTAATGCCAAAATTATAGAATAAAGAAAAGAAAAAAGAATAAAATATTAAAGATATTTTATGACCCTAAACCCCGAGACCTAGGCATCTTGATGACTAGGTCGACAAGGAATAAAGTAGGGGGAGATAAGGGTCCAAAATACAATAAAAATTCATTTTATTTATTCATTTATTATTCATTTTTGGGACTTATTTTATTTTCCACTTTTTATACTTCAAATAAAGAATGCTTAGTTGTATATAATAAAATATAGAAAAATACAAAATTGAGTTTATACAAAAATAATATACACTGTACAAGTTACAAACTAAATAAATTTACAAAATCCTGACTTCTTAGACCCATATCTCTCAAATAAAAACTCAAAATATATCAAAAACCACCTTTAATTGTATATAACTTTTAATTAGCTATTTATCGAAGCTGGTTTCATATTTTGGAGTTAATTTGTGAAATTTAGGTTTTGGACCCCTATTGTATAGTTTACTCGATTAAAATATTCATTTTATTTATTATTTATTATTTTTGTAATTTTATATTTTTATAATTTTAAATATTATTTTTAACATATGTACGTATTAAAACTAAAATAAAACCATAAGGAAAACATTAAAATAAAATATGTATATAAATACATAGGTAAAATACCTATACTTATACCTATATATTTAATATATCTATTCATCTAAAGGTATATATTATATCAGAAAAATTTAATAAAAATATATTTAAGAATATAAAAATAAGTTATGATTTTATAAAATAATAAACTAAATTAATAAAATCAAAAATACAAAACAAAATACCTAAAATATAGGTAAATATACCTATATATTAACCCCTAAAAAGTAACTAACAATAAATAACCTCTAAAAAATAAATAAAAGTAATAATAAACTACTATACAAAAAATAAACATTTTTTATAAGTTAACATTAATAAAATCTTTTTCTATTTATTATTGATTTTCTAATATTTTTTAGGCCAAGTTTTTCCTAGTTGGTCCACGTGGACCAACCAGGTGCAGTTTGGAGTTGACCGGCAGTCAACTCCTCTAATTCCCCCTGTGCCTTGTCAGACCATGAGTGCTAGCCTCGTTCTCAGATTTTTGGGGCTCGATCCTTGCACCTTCTCGCATCGAGCCCTTTATGACTTATCCTCCTCGTGCATCGGTGATTCACACCCAGATCTTTCCTTTGGGCGTGAACTACTGATGCATCTGATACACCTCGATCTTCCCAGCCTTCTAGTCCACCTTGTACATAACCCTCCCATCGACCTCCTTTGAATTTTGAACCCTTTTGACCATGCTTGGACCTTCCTCCTTTGCTCTGGATTGACTTCCGTACTCCCGTGATAGGGGAGCCTCCGGCAACCTTGGGCGAGCTCCAGCGAGGACTTTAGGTGCTTCCACTCCACCTCCGGTGAGCCGCCGCCATCGAGGTCCCATCTCTGGTCTGCCGACCATTGAGGTCCGCTTTCTTCCTCCTTTCTTGCTTATATTAGTTCTTAGGATTAATTCTTGTGTTTATTTTGAGCCTTAATCAAGTACTTAGCCGTAAATTCCCACCTTTGTAGTTCGTCGGAGCTAGCCTTCGGTGAACACCTTCACCCCATTTCTGACTGTGTTGCGACCCGCCAGCACTTCCATTTCTCTCCTTGGTTATTTCCCTTTGCTTCACCCCACCTCACCCACCTCGCTTCACTCTGGAGTGAGTCCCAATGCTCCTCTTTCCTGCCTCGCCGGAGCTACCGCCATCTTGCCTCCCGCTTCCATCCATCCCACTAACCAGGTTGAGGTAGTTATCCCTCTACCCGGGTGCATTTCCTGTGTAGGTGGGACGACCAAGACTCGCCTGGGGCAATTTTTCATCACGCTGGAGGTACCTGGAATGTGCCTGCTCCTCCACCCTCGTGAGGGAGCTCCAGTGCCTCTCCGGTTGTTTTGACACACCTGGTAGATACATGAGCCTCCCAGGAACCTATCGAGCCATTTTGGAGCTTCATCGTGCACCGGAGGAGCGTGATTTGACCGGTTGAACTACGTCTTGGCGGAGTTCTTCCCTATTCGTCCATCCACCTCCTCCATCGTTGGATTAGGCTCAGATCTTCCAGCAAAGCAGTTGTCGTTGGATCAGTTGAGCTCGAGACCGTCAAATCTCTTAGTGGGATCTAATGTCAACCACTGATCACCCAACCGTCATCGGGCGCTCTAGACGCGCCACGTGGATTAGTGAAAGGATCACTACCGTTAGTTAGCGCCGAGTCTTTGGTATTTTGCAGCTACACCGTCGCGTAATTTTGTATTTAATGTTATGTATTCAATCATTCATTTGCCATGTATTTATTTATGTAATATTTGCAAAAGAGCCCCATAGAATTATTTTATTTGCAATTAGGTCCACCCCACGTCACCTCTTGTGATGCCCCACAAGAGGGGACATTTTGCAGGCATGCCCCTGAACTTTGTGGTATTTCTAATTAGTCTAGAATCTCTTTTATTACGTTAAATATTTTTGGTAAAATTACATATTACCCCCTGAACTTTATATTTATTTACAAAAATGCCCCTGCCAACAACGTGGTTTCTCTTTGTTTCTTATATTTAATTTAAACAGCAATTAAATTCCAAAAAAGCCCAAAAATATGTGAATGTCCCTGATTGCATACACTTCCATGCACTTATTTTATTTTTCAATTTTAGGACTTTTGTTATTTAATAAAAATCAAAATTTGCTTATTTTCTCCTTATTTACAATATAAACTCATATAAAATATAAAAAGTTTTTGAAAAATTCCAAAAAATATATTCTATATTTATTTAGTTATTTTACAATTCCAGATCAAAAATCCCAAAAACTTATAAAAAGCCCTTAAAAAATTTGAAAACCCCTAAAAACACTTATAAAAATTTATAAAATTCCCAAAAATTCTAAATATTGTATTTTCTGTTTCTTATTTTTTATATTATTATTGGTATATTAAAATTAATTTGGAGAATTTTTTGATACCCTTTGTTATTTTATATCTCCATTTTAATTTTCCTATTTATTAATCCCTATTTTAGGGTATTTTTTACTTTAAAAAAATATAAAAATTAGCACAAATTACGTAAAAATCCCAAAATAGTAGAAAAGTTATTAAAACACAAATATATTTTATTTTTTATTTTGTCTATTATTATTATATTTATTTATATTAGCATATATTGTATTTATACTCTATTTATAGCTTTATATATATATTATATCTATTTTATAAAAAGAAAAAAATAAAAATATAAAAAGAAAAATAGAAAAATAGAAAATTAAAATACAAAAATATAAAAATTAAATAAAAAATTTAAAATCCACAAAAAAGAACAAATAGACACAGACTTCACTATCACTTTTAGCATTCAATTGCTTGATCTATTTCGTTTGTTCATGTGTTCGACACTTTACATACTTGCACTATACACACATTTTCTAGAGTTAAATAAAATAAATTTTTACTCCACATTGCTTTTTATTGCTTAATTATTATTGTGGGTTAATTGTTGACTAATTCGGATTTCGTGAGTGGTCTACATAGTAATTATGTCTCTGCCCTGTGAGACATAGTTAGACCCTCGTAAAATCTCAGTTATCATTAGCACACGAGGGTAGTATAGGTAGCCAGAACCTCTCGTCTTCCTCTAGGGAGGGATGTGCACCTCAACCTGGTCTAGTGGCATTGAGGTCAAAAGAAAGGAGACAGTGGATTGCAATAATGCTTCAAAAGAGGGATAGTCTACTAGCTCAAGAAGAAAAACTCCTTATGTATATGTTGCATCATGTAGATATGTTTTACATATGCACATAAAAAATGTGCAAAATTGTAAAAAACTCCAAAAAGGGGGACATGCCAGATTGAAAATAAAATGCTTGCCGGAGTGTATATAGTGACTAAGCAAAGATTATGGATTATACCATCTCATCTCATGGAAGCTTGCAGCTGGAGACTTAGCTACACTGGTTAATCTCCAAGTGATACTTGTCTACATTGGTCACGATCCGTTCTCTTCTTTCCCCCTCTTCTTGAGCTGGTTGTACTTGAATTTAGAAGGGAATACCCCACTCCTCAAAGAAAGAGTTGCTAGACTAGGGGATTAGAGTTACCTTGTTGATGGAGGTTGTTTCTTTGCCATTTCTGAGGTGGGGAGCTACATATCACTTACACAGTACAAGGAAAGATTCATAGTCATTAGAGCTTGTGTATGTGGACTTTTTCTGACCTGGTTGTCAAGGAGTCCTGACCATAGAACTGTGGAACTTGGAGGTTGTTGAGTCTTAAACCTATTTCTCAATAAGGTTCTGCAAAACTATTAATCCAAAGGTCTGACTAAGCTCTATACTCTAATTTAATGAAGATAAGTTTAGTAGTCAATTTTGGTTCTTTTTCTTTTCTTCTTATTTTCACTTCTTTTTCAAATATGTGTTTTCTAAGGGACTAGCAAAGGTAAAGTATAGGGGGACGACAAATCTACGATTCTCAATCTTTATTCTTTTATTTTATCTTTATCTTTTAGCAAAACTACATGTAATTACATGTAAATATAATAATTTATCATTGTACATCATTGTGTTAATATTGCATAATTAGAAATTATTCTCCAAAAATAAAAGAATAAAGAGAAAAGAGAAATAAAGATATATTTAGAATAAATAAAAAATGACCCAAATTCCAAAGAGAAGGTCAAACCTGGACCTGATTAACAAGAAATAAGTAGAGAGAGAGAGAGGGTACACTGTATATTGCACATAATACATTATCTATACTTGTAAATATAATTGTTTTTATTTTACATTTTTTGAAAACCATATTATTTTTGAACACTTGTATATAGCCCTAATAATAAAATAAAAAATAAAATAAAAAGGTACAAAATAAAATAAAAATAAATCCACAAATTCATTGTACAAAGGCTTATATACATACATACATACAATACCTATTTATTTAACACCCTCAATTTATTTTATAAAAATTAAATAAAAATCATTTTATATCCCTAAAATTATTTTGTAAATTAATAAAAAATAAAATAAAATTTATTTTTTGTAAAAATAATAAAATAAAAATACCTATATATAATACATATATTATACCTATACATAATACTATACATTGTATATACAATAATAAAATAATTTATAAAAATAATTAAAAATCACAGTTTAATCGTTTGAAAAATAATAAGAATTTTTTATTTTTAAAACTTTTTATTTTAAAATCATTTAATATTTTTTATTTAATATTCTTTTATTTTTGTAAATCTTGCACTCTGATTGGTCCATGTCAGAAGGTTGACCCGGTCAACCTTCTCTCCCAGCTGACATGACCTGCTTTGACTTCGCTGGACCTGTTTTCTCCCCTTTTTTCCCGATCGGGTCAGATCTTGATTCACCTTGATCCTTACGCCAAATTTATGCTCCGAAGATCCATTATCATTGTGGATCCCTAGGCGTAGCCGGATATGCCTAGGGTTGTGAGTGCCACTCCGATCTTTCTGGAATCCTAAGCACTCAATAAATTGTCTCCTCCACCTCCCGAGCTCAGTAGTTCATGCCTCGCCACCTCTTTGCCCCCTAGCTACCTCTAGCGGAGTGACAACTTCTTGGAGCTACCTTCGGAGCTACTACAAGAAAATGCAGAATTTGGGACTACAAATATGGTAGTGAAGTGGAGGCAAGGTGGTGCCAACGTGGTCGCAAGGACCACTTGTGACAACATGTAGTAGCAAAATGTGTGGTCGAGCCGAAATGTTCACAAATATTTAGCGACTACAATGTAGTCATTATATAGCCGTACATGTAGTCGCTGAGAGTCGAGATATAGTTGCTATTAAGTCATCTGCTATCATCTATATTGCAACTATATGCCCACTACTTTGTGACCACAATACCATCACAAAGAGCGACCAGTCAAAGACCAAGCGACCACCACTATTTTAGTAATAACGACCATCTTACTACTACTTTGCTACCACTGTAGTAGCAAGGTAGTCGAAATGTAGTACCAGATCCTGTTTCTGCCACCACACATCACTCAATCTGCGACCACATGACTACTCCGTTGCTACTATAGTGGTAGCAATACAGTAGCAATGTAGTCGTATACTCTACTGTCCAAATAAAAAAATAACCAGTGATCATCTGCATTGTATGATTCTCATGTAGTATAATACAAGCTAATATCGTAGAAGCTAATATTTCACCCAAGCCTCTTCAGATCTTCCAACCTCTAGTTACAACCTAATACAATCATCTTTAAGAAGAACCAATCTTACTTATATAAATCCAAAGTTTAACACACTTAATATATATATATATATAAGCAATATGATAAAAGTGCAAATGTATTTAAAAAGTTGCAAGTTCAAGACAATAGAAAGCTAAAGTTCAAGTTCAAGAAAAGCACAAGTTCATGACTAATATCTACACATTAAAGTTCTTAACATTACAAGTTTTTGCATCAAAACTTCTTTTTCCTCCATTTTGAAAAATACCCTTCCTTTGCCTTCCCCTTGTCCTTCCTCTCCTTGTCAGTTTTTTTGGTTCTTTTTTATTTTGTGCATGTTCCGAGATCACAACCCCTTTGTGATGCGAGACTCTATAGGTGGTGGCATCATCCTCGTCCTCCTTCTCTCCATCTTCCTCTTTGTCCTCATCTTCCATTTCATGACCTTATGGAATTGTAGTTTTATTAATTTTAAGAAGCAAAATAAGTCATTGTAAATGTTAGAAAGATGAATCAATGTCTATACTAATACAAAACTGAGAATATAAGAAATACCTCAAATAATTTACATCCTCCTTCAAAGAGACCATTCAGAAGACATGTTAACAACTGTATTTACAAGTGAATTCACAGCCTACGATAGTTTTCTAAACTCAGCTTCAGATACACCTGACTGAGATGTTGGCATGTTAACATTGAGGTCATCCCAAAATAACTAGAGGCTCTAGTGGAATCAGAAGAGGATAAGAACTTGGGTGGCAAGCCACACAAATTTTGTCTTGTATTAGGAACCAATTCGTGCTCTTGAAGGACTTTTTGCCATAATATTGATACAATTCATTTATCTCATGATATCAAGACAAAAAACACACTACAAGAATCATTCACTCACAAAAATAAAGACCAAGGTTTGATAATCAGACTCTAAAATAAAACAACATGGAATTCATTGAAAACTACTTCCCTAGAGCAGTCTAGTATTTGATCGAGTTTTAAACATGATACAATACGTCTTGGACCACTTTTTCATTCAATGTAGGGACCCTTTGCATTTTTGCAAAAGGTTATTTCCACCAAAGAACCCATTACCTTATTGGCGGGCTACAATGCAATAGTTTTCACCATTGCATCAAGCTTCCTTTCATGATAAGATAAAATGATTAAATACAACAAAGTATTCAAGTTTCTCTCTTGTTTTTATCAATGAATTAAATTATGGTTTGTTAGGTAAGAGGGATCCTAGAAAATTTGGCAATTATTATCTCACTTTTTTCCATGCTAACCATGTTAATTTTTTTAATGATGGTAGCTTTTTCCATAATTTGATTGCTCATGCAATCAAGTGTATCCTTAAGTTTTCTCAAACACATAAGGGATACAGATTTTAAAACGGTGTCAGTCATCACTACCACATTTCTGTCGATGTCACCTTCTTCGAATAGACTAGTTACTGCACTAAATCTTTTTGTGAGATTGCTGTAGAGATCCATTTACCTCTCCATGTCTACAAAAGGAAGCATACTATACAACATGAGTCAGTCCATTTACAAGTTCATATCTTGCAAGTTATTCTTCAAGTTGCTCCACCAATTTAAATTCAGAAGATCCTCCCAAACTTCCCATTATGCTACAGAAGTCCAAAAAGAAATCTACCCTCCCTTGTCACACTTTACTTTTACCGGTAATTTATCTAGCTATTATATGAATTTTGCAGATGCTCTAATGGAAATCACAGTTCTCTATGATCATCACAGTGATTGTCAGGATCATGGTTGGAAAAATGCCATGGATGAAAAGATGGATGCGCTTGCTTCCAGGGGTACATGGGATCTTGTACCATATATGTCCCATGTTGCTTGCAAATGGATATTTGTAATCAAACACTCACTTGATGGTTCAATTAAAAGAAGAAAAGTCAAACTTATAGCAAAAGGCTTCGCTCAGGCCTATGGTGTCGAGTATTTTAAGACCTTCTCACTAGAGGCAAGGATGGGATCCATTTATAGAACTCTATCAGTTGCAGCCAACAAGAATTCACTCATTTTCAAGCTAGATGTAAAGAACGCCTTCTTATATAGTGACCCAGAGAAGGGGGTATACATGTAAGGCACTAAGATACTCCGCCAAGGGTATTATGTATACCGACTATGGAAGGTTATTTACATGTTAAAGTAGAGTCCACAAGCATGGTTCAACAAACTTACTTCAGAAAATCTGCTTTTTTTTGTTTCCACAAGACTGCATCTTACTATTCAGTTTTCATGAGAGGGAGGGTCTCCCATGCTATGATACATGTTGTATATGTTGATTAAATTGTTACCATTGATAACAATAGTGCATGCATTGTTGAAATCAAGGCCTTTCTCTAGAAGATAATGTCATCAAAGACCTTGGCCATCTCCAATACTTACTAGGTATTGTTGTCAAACATATGGCAGAAAGACTACATTTCACACAGAGGAAGTACAAATTGATAGCATGATTTGATTGGTTGAATAAAGCTATGCAGCAATATTATCAACAACCTTATCAGGTGTCCCAATCGTTTACATGAGTGGTTTTAGGAATACACATAATTGAAATATCACCAATGATAATGTCCATACATTGTGCCGATACATACACTCATACACACACAAATTTGTAGATAATATCCAACTGTATTCCTTTTTTTAGAAATATACATATGTATTTCTAACTTAATAAATAAATCTAAAAGCATTTACAATCATATCATATAACATTTCACACATCCTATATTTGATGTGCTCATTAATTAATCAAGTGTCTGTAATATATACATGCCTTATTTATAAGCAACACACAGATATATTCATTCCATTTGTTATAATAGATATGATACCATCTATAAATGACTTATAAAATCCACCTTCTAAGTGCATTCATGTATGGATTTCTCATTAGCCATGTGTATTGTCATGCATGCTCTTGAATTACAATTGAATTAAATGCAACCTATTGGTATTCTTTGATTAGTCAAGAAGATGGTTTGTTACCCATAAGATAAAATAATGGAGAAGACTAAACGATACAGTAAATATCATTCCCAATGTTGGAGACCCACTAGAGATTATAAAGTATATCCCTCGCAATCCAACAATCTATAAAATGTAATGAAATTATGGAAAGTACCTATGTATGCGGAATGTTAACAAGTTCATGGCCATTCCAAGAATATGCTCTAGCACACATTGGATCTCTGCACATGTGTCGTGTGGTAGAGGGATCACTGGTGTTCCTACATGAAATTTTACAAGTGTATCGAGATGTAAATCTTCCTTAATTCAAGAAGAAAGATGAAATAAAAAAAAGGAATTGAGAGTATTTCCATATAGAAGGTATCAAACTCATTTGGGTTCATGTACCAAATAGATCCAAATGTGAAAAGAATAAACATCAAGAAAGTAACATAATTTGGTTAATGGACAAAAACATATCCAACATGGATTAAGTGCTTGCATATATCTAAACACATCAGTTCTACAATACTGTAATGTTGTAGAGATGGGACAACATGGATTAAGTGCTTACATATATCTAAACACATCAGTTCTACAATACTGTAAAGTTGCAAAGAAATAATTAATTTATCAACCTTGTGGAAATTGAAGACCAGAATACAGCTTTTTGGGAGCAACACGAAGTGCTCGTTAGAGAAGTTGAGAGAGCGTTGCAAGAAGGCGATTCTCCATGTCCTTGAGGGATACCATTCCCCATGATACATGCTGCATGCAATGTAAAATTTCATGATGAACTATATCTAATTTGAAACTCTCTATACATGAGGGATTTAGCTCCCCGGATGACCTTTTCTGATAGGTGCATATCTATCTTCCTTCCCCCTCCAACCTCATGTCCTACAGTTTCATATTCCTTAATTTGAGAAGGCATGAAAGTCAGTATCGGGGAAGAGATATTGAGAATAAAAATGTATCTTTTACATCTTCTCATGTAACAAAGCAATATGGTCTACATGACCATAAGCATGACCCGCATACTAAAAAATTATAAACTAGGAAATGACTGATAAAATACAACTAAGATATGGTTAAGCATGACAATATATTAAGCGGATTCATTGCCTCCACAATTCATTTGTTAATGAGACATAAATAGACATATCTGCGGCCACCTTCTCCTTTTGGTTATCAATTCTCGATGTAACAGACATCAATTCCAAGAATTCCACTTGTTGAATGCAAAAGGCATTACAAGATAAACGATTTATTGAAAATATCATCCATCAGAAAATTCTAAAATGTTTAGATATTTCACCCACAGTGCCAACTGTGGCATGTTCAATGGATGGCAAAGAGAAAATAGATGTTGCGATAAAATTATGTCCTCATACAGGTAAAAGATCAAATTTTAGACAAGATTCTTATGTAAAGCATCAATGAGGCACCAATCTATAATCTAATGTGATTGACATGTTTAAGATGGTATGGATACTAAGAAAGAAGAAATATTGATACATTGATATAATTGAATCATGTCATGGGAGATCCGTGAATCTAGAAAAGATTAAAGTATTTACAATACTAGGTCCTCATGTAACACACCTTCTTTACCCTAGCGGAACAAGCAAACTGGATGACTTGAAGGCGATAGAGGCAGCAAAGAGCACCATTGCGATCTCGACGGTGGATGCGGGCGACCACCGTACGAGGCGAGAAGGGGAGGAGGTAATTGGTGGTCGGTTGCACAGGAAGGTGGGGAAGGAGGTCAGGCGATGGAGGTGCGAGAGGAGGTGGGAGGGCAGTGGATCGTTAAAGAGAGAGGTGGTAGAGGGGTGGGGGAGGAGGCGACAGAAGAAGAACGACGAGAGTGTGGAGGTGCGTCATCGGTGGTTGGAGAAGGGGGATTGGAAGGGGGCGATCGGGAGGATGAAGAGGAGGTTCCATGGGGGACGGGGACGAGTAGCGGGACAAAGGGTTGGGAACGAATTTAGGGCTTCGATTGGTGGGGGCTCGCTTAAATTTTCACCAAAATTGGCCACCACTTTACGACTAAAATGCGGTCGCAACATGGTCGCAAATACTTACTACCACATGTGGCGACTACATGTAGTCGTAAAATCTTAGCGACTACGTTATCATGGTTTTGTAGTCGCGAAACAGTGGCTAAAGGTCTTGCGACTATAGTACCTCCACACGTAGTAGCAATTGTGTAGTCACAAAAATTGCATTTTCTTGTAGTGGGTGGACCGTTGAGCGACGCTTAGCTCGTGGCCTGAGCTCTCCGTCACGACAAGCCTCCCAGCCTTTCGCAGCTTGGTTGATGCTACAACCTCACTGCCTGCCTCGCCTGATGTTCCTGAGTTCATCAGACACTACAGGTACCCCTTATCTCGCCTCCATTCTGCATTTCTTTCAGATTCAGTTCACTTTCATTGCTATTGTCTCCGAGCACTGGATATGTGGCCCCGTCACACACTTCCTCCCTCACCGATCGACATGCCACATCATCATCACCCTTCTTCTGCGATCTTACCCCCTTAGACTCAATCCCGAGGCTGAGATTAAGACATGACTTCATTTCTCCATGACCGCCGGAAGTCGACCCTCAACCACTACCGCTTCCCTTCTTTATCTCGCAAAATAATCGTGGCCGAAGCTTTGTCTTCGAGCCGGGAGCATACTTGCAGGTTCAAGATGCGCGGGGAGGATCATTTGGCACCCCAATTGCTCATGCGGAGCAGTTGCAGGCAGAGTACCCCCATCCCACTCATTTGACCAGCCAAGACCACATCAATACCATCCGTTCGATGCGGAGCGCTTCCATGATTGTGTTGGGCCCCTCAGCCGCTTCATCAGAGGTGTGGATCATCACCCACGCTCGGGCGAAGTTCGCCAAGCACCTGTTCTTCTAGCGACCTTAACAACCTCTCAATTTAGAGTCCCATCCTAGATTTGACCCGAGCCCTCCGTTGGTGTTTCATCCTGACGCTTGGATCATATATGGGCCCCTCATCTGAGCGCCTGACAAGCAGCCTTGCAGGCCGTTATATCAAATCTGACGCAGCAGATCTGACCGCACGTCAGCGACAACTTCTGAACTGTCAGATCCCTTTTGCATAGAGCCATCAAAACCATCAGAGCCCCCACGTGTGCCTCACGTGCCATCTAGGTATATTTCCTTATTGCCCCTGCATGTTTTCTTATTTCTGTTTAGTCCAATAAATGTAATAACTAGTTAAAAACTTTTGTAGTTTAGACCTTCTATTTTATATATTTGCATTTTATTCCAGTCGAGTAGATTCCACGTGCGTCCTCACGTGACTTCTTGGGTTATTTGCGATATCTAGTTTGGTTTATTTGCTGGTTATGGAATGAAACTTATGTCTTGATATTTGCACTTATACCCCATTGAGTTGTGTATCACGTGTTGCGTGTGAGTTCGTTGGATAATTTGCATGGTTGGCCTTGGTGTTTCAATATGTGTTATTTTCTAGGCCTTGAAACTTAATATATTTGCAAGTAAGTCCCTGTTAACTATTTTTAATTGCATGTCTTTTATTTAATTCAATAAATATTAAATTGGACCTAAAAATTCTACAAAAATTCATATTCGCTCCTACTTGCTTGTTATCTGCGTGGTAATTTTAGTTTGACAAATTATTTTTATTTTATATTATTAAAATTCAAAAACCCCTAAAAAGTGTCATGTCTATCTTATAAAAATTATAAAAATTTGAAAAATCATTTAAAAATCCTATGAATATTTAGGTAGCTGTACTTTATTGTGTTTTATATCTAGTATAACATTTATTTAAAAATACCTCAGAAAACCCTAAAAATTGCAAAACACTTAAAATCTTTTAAAAATCTTATAAAATTGAAGAAAAATCCAAAAATATTGTTTTCAGTTTCTGTTTGTAGATATTTCCTCATATTTTATCATAAAAATATCAACCAGATTTTTGGGCATTTTAAATATTTTTAACTTGCAAATTACTCCCGATTGTGCACTGTTTGCAATTTTTGCCATTGTTTGATTTTTAGAAAATTCCAAAGATAATTACAAATCCCATAAAAATTACTAAAAATAGTATAAAACCTATAAAAACCAAAATTATTTTTATTTTCATTTTCAGATTATTTTTTATATATTAGAAAAATACAAAAAGAGTGTGTGACTACTTTATGTTTATTGCTTCTTTTATTGAAAATTAAAAATTTAAAAAATTAAAAACAACTAAAAAGATTTTTATTTCTGAAATCCGACTACCAAGTTTTTAATTCGTGCTCCTTATGTTCGACACTGTCGCTATACTAGGTAAATAAAATAGCGAAGCCGCTTACATTGATTGCCTTATCTTAGAGTGATTTGATTTCTTGGTGACTGATTTGATTGATTAAGGACAAGAACACTTGATTCATTTATTCCACCTTAGTCAATCTCGAAATCCATGTCATCTTCTATTCTATTCTCTGTAATTTATACCTCAAATAAATAAACTTTGTACATAAAAACTGTAAATAAAAATACATAAAAAAACATAAAATTTATTTCACATAAAAATTATGCATATTATGCATTCTACACTCAAAATAAAAATCCAAAATCCAAATTCCCAAACCCATATCTTCTCCATATGTACTCAAAATTCATCAAAATCACCTTTAATTGTATATAACTTTTTATTATCTATTTAATGAATGTGGTTAAATTTAATTTGGGGTTAAGATGCAAAAGCTAGGTTTTGGACCCCTATTGTACAATATACCTGAATAAAATATTCATTTTATTTATTCATTATATTTTCATTATTTTATAGTTTTATAATTTTATAAATATCCTTTACTATATTTGTACATAATTATAATAAAATAAGACCATTGAAAATAAACTAAAATAAATAAGTGTATAAAACATATAGATGAATTAGCTATACTTATGCCTATATAATAAATACATATATATTTAAGTATGCAAAGAACTTTAGAAAAATACAATAAAAATATATTTAAGTATATTAAAACAAGTTATAAATATATAAATTATGTATATAAAAGGATAA
This sequence comes from Ottelia alismoides, assembly GCA_037367405.1. Classification (NCBI taxonomy): domain Eukaryota; kingdom Viridiplantae; phylum Streptophyta; class Magnoliopsida; order Alismatales; family Hydrocharitaceae; genus Ottelia; species Ottelia alismoides. The sequence goes on from JAZKJV010001721.1 coordinate 921,279, forward strand.
AATACAAAGTAAAAATAAAATACATATTATATAGGTAAATTTACCTATATTTGCACATGTAAAAATAATCTTATAATAAATTAACTCAGAACAATAAATAAAAATCAAAATAAAATACTGCATAAATTTAAAAAAATTGTCTTTTAACCAAAAATTAATAAAATAATTTAATATTTTATTTCGAAATAATAAAGGTTTTTTCTGTCTTATCTTTTTGCGGGTGACGTGGCTCAATCAGGGCCCGTCTCCCGTTGACTTAGGGTCAACTCTTCTTACCTCAGTCTTAGGCTTGTCAGAATGCTTGCACCCTTATTTCCTCAATCTTTTTGCTGTCGATTCTTTCGTTTTTAGGAGAGATTACTCCATGACTTCTCTTCCTCGGTCACTGATCTTACACACCAAAGACTTGCATTGACCTGAGGACATTTTAATCTAGCACTCTTCCCCATTCTTCTCGCCCATGTACATAACCACGTCCTCCACCTTCCTCCATTTTTGGTTCCCTCTCTTCCCATTCCAGACTACTCGGAGTGCTTTAGGGTTGAGTTCTTCATGACAGGAGGAGCTCTCCAAGCTCCAGGTACCCAGAGGAGTGGCATAGGAAGCGATCCTATCCATCTCCGGCGGTGCTCCGCCGTGAGGTCCACCTTCTTGGCTCCGACTAGATCGAGGTTAGTTTTCTTTGATCTTTAGATAGATTTTATCATCATATTTAATTTTTGCATTTTTATTTCTTGTTTTAATTATTATTCTAGCCTAGGTATAGGATCTTAGCTTTGCTGGAGCTCTAGAGCTCTGGCCATCGTCTTCTATTGTTTCTCACTGTTATGACTACCACTAAACACCTCACTATCTTGCCCCTCCATTTCTCCGTCTGTCCCACCATCTTACCCACCCAAATTTGATCTAGTCTGGAACATCGAGGTACTAGTCCATCACCCTTGTAGCACCTCACCACCCCTTCCATTTTCACCTCATTCTCCACCAATACCAGCCAGTACCTCCCCCTTTGCATCACAGATCTTTCTATCTCATATGCAAGTCTTGAAGAGCTAATTTGAGGGTTATCAGCATCAGGAGAACCCTTCCAGGTTCGCTAGAGAACCTCGAGCTCTAGGGTCTCGATCAGTAGCCCACAAATGAATTGAAACTCCTGGTAGGTGTGCAGCAACTGCAGGAGCAGGAAGAGACTATCGACTGAACTCTATATGAATGGAGATGCAAGTTACGATGAATCCAAACTCCCATACGAGTTTTTCCCATGTTCTTCCGCCATCCTCCAATACGTTCGATGAAGATGTAGCTTCTAAATTAAGCGATTGACGCCTGATCTGCACCAGCCTCCATCGTTGGATCTCCTTGGGAGATCTAATCCTAGACGTTGAAGCCCAACCGTCATGGTGCCATCTAGAGCCACCACATGTTCAATCGGATCGTCTTCGGTTGTTGGATTAGGAGCATGTTGGGGGGGGGGGGTAAATTTCACTTATACCCCATCTTTTTATGTATTTTTTTAGTCTTGTAATTATTTAAGGTAGTTATATATTTTGTGTGAAAATTGCAAGGCGAACCCTGAACATTTGTGATATTGCATTCTGGTCCTAGCTAGTTCAGCTCACATCGCCCCCATGTGAGCTGGGGTTTTTGAAAAAATACCCTCGCATGTTTTTGTAATTATCGTTTAATATTTAAACTCTGGATATTAGTTCAAAACTTTTGGGTAATTTCCATTGTAGCCCCTAACTTTTATTTTAATTGCAAATCTACCCTGTCAGTTCAAGTAATTTTTGTGTTTGTTTTCTATTTCCTAAATATTTCATCCATGCTCCAAAAATCATGAAAAAAAGGATTTTGTGCTTCTTTGCATGATCTTCCATGCTATCTAATTAGTTTTGCATTTTAGACGTATTTCCTATTTATTCAAACTCAAAATATCATGTTTTATTCTCCGTTTGCTTTAAAAAATCCGAAAAACTATAAAACTATATCTTAAATTCCAAAAAAATAATATTTATTTATTATTGTATTTTGTACCTCCAGAATAAAAATCCCTAAAAATAGAAAAATAAAATCACCAAAAATTAAAAAGTTTCAAAATCCTTATAAAAAATTAAAAAATCTAAAAATAAAAAATATTTATTTCTATCTCTAAATTTTCTTTATATTATATATTATTTATTAAAAAGTAGTTTTGAAATTTTTGAGGATTTTAGATAATTTTAAATTCCAAAATAATTTGACCTATTAAAAAGTCCCTGATTTTATGTATTTAGGACTTTAAAAAGACCTAAACATTATCAAAAATTCTTGAAAAATTACAAAAACATTAGAAAACTATAAAAATCACAAAAATATTTTCTTTTGTAACTTTTGGTTATTTTTAGTTATAATCATAATTATATTCCCCTATATTATATTTATTCCTTTAAATATTAAGATATATATCTAAAGTATATAGTAAAAGAAAAGAAATTTAAAATAAAAAACTCCAAATAAAAATTAAAATTAAAAACTAAAAATATATAATATAAAAATTATTATTTTATTTAATTAAAAACCCACAAAAATATTAATTAATTCATTGATTCTTTGAGTAGATCTTATACAAAATACAATAATATTATTTACTTATTATTTATATATAAATAATATACATGTTACAATGACTTGTCTCCCTCTGTTTGACACTCTACATACTTGCACTTGTACACACATTTTGTAGAGTTAAATAAAATAAATTTTAACTCCACCTTTGTTTTGTATTGCTATACATATTCGTGGGTTAATTGTTGCTTGAATTAGCGGTTCTTGTTCGGTCAACTCAGCGACGGTGTTCTCTCCTTGTGTTGAACATGAGATCAGAAAAAACCAGTTCAACAAAAGGCGACATTATCGGGGAGCAATGGAGTGTAGCATTTATTTTGTACATTATTCTTCCTTCTATTTCTATCTATTTATTTTTTATATTTATTTGACTATTCTGACCACGTCTATCTTTATTGATTTTCCTTGTGAGGTACTGGATGGCAATGATGACTTCTTAGGTGGTTGGCACACCTGAGCCAACTTGGAGCGAGTAGGAGGAGGCAAAGAGAGAAGGAGATGGAGCAGTCTCTTTTAGTTTTTATTTTATTTTATGAGGAGAGTTTTATTTTTATTTTTGTAAATTTAAATTGTAATATTCATAACTTGGACATTCACACTTCATGAGGTCCAGTGCTCGGGTGTTTGTTCACCTGGGGGATTCGTCACGTTTTTTCGCATTTTTCACGCCATTCTTCTTCTTTTTTTTACGAGTTTTGAGTTTTTCACCTTTCTTTTATTTGATTGGTGTGATTGAGCCCTAGTGTAGGACTTTCTTGCTCGATATATTAAGGTCCAATACCCTAATTAAATTGCATGTACCTATAGTTTTGCTCTTGGATCTAGTCAAATCTACTTGTTGGTTATCTGGATTCCAACCCATACACCGCGTGAGACTCCACACAACGCTTGCTGGACTCATTATAGTGGGAACCAAGAAGTCTCCAAGACTGGACCTTTGGTTTCTTTTCTGGATAGTCGGCTCTTGTTTTTCACGATAATATCAACTTCTATTCTGGGGCACTTTCATCGGCTTGAATACATATAGAGTAGGCTTCAATTCTGCTTAGTATCCTGCATGAAGAGAGCTGGATGTAAGGTGAGCATCTCTATCTGAGTATACATCATTGATTTACCCTTGAATTTCTTGTCCGTCTCTCTCCCTCTGATTTTGACCACCTAGGATACTAAAGGAATTGATACCTCCTTAAGATTCATGCATTTTTATTAAAAATACAAAAAAGTGATAACCAATTAAATTGAGACTGCTAACTCTACTCGACCATAAAATCAAAAAGAAAAATCATTTACTTTGGGTATAGTAACCCCTCATTGTATTTAGCATTTTATACTTGGCACGTACACAATAAGGATTAGTGATCCAATCTCAGGCCTACATGCGTGCTTGTACAATTTTTTGAAATTCACCTAATTCTAAAGCTTCACAAGATAAGAACACCGAGCTTTCACATTCATCACGATGTTGAGTGAATGAATTGAGGGGTTTGTTTGTTTATCTTGTGTTTGTTTGTATTCATACTCAATCTTTTCTACACATTTTCATCTTTTTCTTGCATATCTTGACTTGATCATCGTACTCTCCCCATCCTTGTCATTTATATCAAAGATGGTTGACTGGGGTGATTTTTATCCGGACTTTGTGAATCCTTCTTCCTCTCCAGCCGATCCACCTCCATTACTAGGAGGACTTTGCTCCTAACTTCTCTTTTTGTACATATCCGCCTCATCCATAGTTTCCGGCATCGAATCTTGATTTTTACCGACAATCACAACCATCACATTTCCCACCATCTCACCTACCCGAGATTGAGTTGTTTAAGTCACCTCTCATGGATATCATGATTGAGTACTTGACCTGGGTAGTGACGAATCTCCATTTTATCACCTTTATTCTATCATTTTGACCTTAAAAACCCTAACTAATGCATGTAAATAACATTATTTTGTACAAATTAACATTCCTTATTTATTCCAATTATTGTGTATAAAATATTATTTTTAAGGCCAAAATTATATAATTAACGAACGGAAAGAAAAAGAATAAAATACCAAAAGTTATTTGTGATCCTAAACCCCGAGACCAAGTCAAGAATTTATTTGGTCGACAAGGAATAAATTAGGGGGAGATAAGGGCCAATAATACAATCAATTTTCCATTTATTTATTCATCAATAACCCATTTTTGGGACCTATTTTATCATCTATTATTTATATTCAAATAAAGAAACTTATACATGAAAGTTCTAGATAAAAATGTATAGAAAATTACAAAATTGAGTTTGCACAAAAATAATGCTCGGTGTACATTTTATGATCAGAATAAAAAGCCAAAACCCAAACTTCCTAGACCCATATCTCCTAAATAAAAAACTCAAAAGGTATCAAAATAACCTTTAGTTGTATAAACTTTTAATATGCTATTTAATGAAGGTGGTTTCATATTTTTTTGAGTTAAGGTGTGAAAGTTAGGTTCTGGATCTCTATTGTACCACAATCCCGAATAAAATATTCATTTTATTTTTTCTTTTTTATTTTTAAAATTTTATATTTTTATAATTTTGTAAATATTATTTATAATATAAGTACATAGAAATACATAAAAACAAAATAACCTATAGAAATACATAGAAGAAATGCTTACACTTATATGTATATAATACGCATATAAGTGTATATAATACATCAGAAAAATACAATAAAAATATATTTGTGTAAGTAAAAATAATTTGTAAATATATAAAACATGAAAATAAAATAATAAAATAAAAAACAAAATAAAAATAAAATGAGCACAATATAGGCCAATATACCTATAAATATACCCTTAAAAATAACTTGTAATAACTCATAAAAAGAAATAAAAATGATATTAAAATACTACATAAATGATAAATATTTTTATTTTATGCCCAAAAATTAATAAAATCATTTACTATTTTTAATTAATTAATTTCGAATAAAACTAGCTATTTTGTCCTGTAGTGTCCCATGGACCAGTCAGGAGGCAGGGATTGTTGACCCAAGTCAACAGTCCTTCCCCGCCTCTGATTGTGTCAGATGTCTCGAGGGGCCCTTCTTCATGAATTTCTCCATGCTGCTCTGATGCTCCATTACCCTCGAGCCCTACACAAACTCTGATCCCTGATCTTCCATGAATCTCTCCTGCTCCTTGGATCTCCTATACATGGCTTCAATTCGCCCCAAACCCTAGGTCAATAAGGGTGCCCACTCTGTGTATAAATAATAACCTCCATCCTCCTCAAATTTGGTCATTTTTTCGAGTCCTAAAGCCTCCATCTCTTGTCAAGTGTGTCACTAGGTGACAGCTGGCGAACCCCTAGAGCTTTAGAGCGGTTGAAGGAGGACGGAGTGCACCAACGACGGACCTTCAGCCGCCCTGCTCTGTGGTCCTCGGGCCATGTATAAGAGTTGCACCTCCTTATTACCTCCATTTTGCTCCGATCCTCCACCAAATAAAAGCTAAGATCATCGCCTTTTCCTCACCATCGTTTTTAACCTTTTTGCTGGTCTTGAAGGGGGTGTCTTAGACACATTTTTCTTGAGGACCCTCTAGGTAAATTTTGTCTCTAGAGCTCTTTTGTCGAGCTCTGGATCTCTTTGAGATATCCAATAGGTTCGTAGCGGTTGTAGGAGCAGAACGAGACACTCAGAGGTGCGAGAGGTGCCTGGAGTCACGCTACACACCAGATCAAAACTCGCCCAGGTGAGTTCTTCCCAGTTCTTCATGACCACCTTCGAGTCGTCAGATCAGTGGCATCACCCAGATCGAGCAACCAATGTCGGATTGTGCGAGCCACAGCCATCCGATCCCATCTGAGGATCTGATATGGACCATTGGTGATCGAAACATCATCGTGTGACATGGGTGTGCCACCTGTTCAAGTGGCCATCATCCAGTCATCCATCTCCGTGCATAATGGGGTAAATTGCAGATCTTGCCCCCACGTCATCGTATGGACTTATTTCATATTGCATATGGGTCCTGTCCGGCTTAGCTCACATGTAATCTCTCGTGAGCTGGGTAAATTGCATGTATACCCTTGTAGATTTTTGTATTTATGTTTAGTCAAATAAATATGAATATTAGTTGTATATTTCTAGGAAATTTGCATGTTACTTCTGATACTTATTTCTAATTGCAAAAATGCCCTTCCTAGTACATGCATTTTTATGATTTTATTCTATTTATTAAAAATAGCATCTATGCTCTAAAAATTATGCAAAAATAGGGCTAGATGCATGCTAAGACACCATATTTTTATTTTTGCTTTTTAGGCATTTTAACTATTTATTAAAAATCAAATGAGCATGGTTTTGTCCCTATCTAACTTAGAAAATACCAAAAAATATTAATTTTTTTGAAAATTCCAAAAAATATAATTTATGTATTATTCTATTTTATAACTCTAAACCAAAAACCCCTAAAATAAATAAAGAAAAATAATAAAAATCTCCAAAATCTAGTAATGAAAAGGTATAAAATTCCCAAACCATAAAAATATTTATTTGTATTTCTGAATTTTCTTTATATTAATATCTATCTATTAAAATTGATTTGGAGAATTTCAGATTTTATTTACTATTTCTAATCTTCAAATCAGTTCTTATTATTTTTCTATTCCCTGATTTGGGATTTTTTTATTTTAAAAACACATGAAAAAGAAAAAATTACTGATAAATCACAAAAAACATTTGAAAAATATATAAAACTCTAAAACATTTTATTTCATGTATTTTGATTATTTTTAGTCGTATTTATAATTATATTTCTCCTTATATATCCTTATATTAAAGATTTTAAAGAGAAAAAAGAAAATTAAAAATCAGAAAATATAAAAAGAAAATAAAAATTATAAAATTCAAAGCTAAAAAATATCTAAAAAATAAATTCTATAAAAAAATAAAATTAAAAACCCACACAAAAAGATAATAAATGGAGAAGAGAATAGGACAAGTTTTGTGTATTATTGCCCAGTCTACTGTTTGCTCCCTGATTTTGACCTCCACACATGCTTGCACACTATACGCCTTTGTTGTAGAGTTATAATAAATTTTTACTCCACATTTTTGTTATTCATTGCTCTATTTTATTTGGGGGTTAATTATTGTTTGAAGTAGGGTTCCGTGAGTGGTCACCTCAGCGACACTTTTTCTTTGCTTCTTATTTAGTGAGGATATTTTTTGACCCTCACAAAAACTTCTTCAACAGGTAGTGGGGCAAATGAACTCGAGCATAGATGACATCACTAGCATAAATAAGAACCACATTGTCACTTCACCTTTTGTATTCATGGATTCACTAGAGGAAACCCGTGAGAGCTTTCAATCGCCGAAAATACAAAAAAAATGATAAATTTTAAAAATACGAAAATAATCTGGGAGACACCTAGACGAATCGATTTGTGAGGAGAGGACGCCCTTTCCATATCCTTCAACTACACACACAACCACCACAATTCTCACCTTTGCCCCCATGTATGATATTCTACAGACTACTCTTAGTCATCCTTGTGTAGATGTTGATTCCGATCTCTTCCCTTGTATGGAAGAGATAGAAAAATTAAAAAAATTGTTGACTAATCCCGAAGTGGTGGCAGCTATTCATGATATTATTGAGCCCCACTTCAAAAGGCCATGAACTAATTTTCTGCATCCAAGCCCAAGAAAAGAAAGTGAAGGAGCATATCCGAGCGACACATTCTTACCATAGCCACTGCCCACGCCATCACCCATTGTCCACACATTAGGAAAGGGAACATTGTTACACCTTTTGTGAGATGCACCATTTCTGACTATTCTTGTAATCATACTCTCCTTGACGGTGATGCTTCGACTAATATAATACCCTTCTCGCTGGTACAGTCTCTTCATCTAGGGCCTTTCAAGAATACCATGACGATTTGCCAAATTGTTGATGGATCCATAAAGAGGCCGAGGGGTATTCTAGAGAACGTCGTCATTCAGATCCAGTGCATGAGCTTCACAGTTGATTTTGTTGTATTTCACATGGAGACCTCCATCCCTGTCGATCATCCTGGGGTGACATTTTCTTACCTCTATGAGAGTCATTATTGATTATGGATATGGATGTTCTGCTGATGAGAGCCAGAGACCTGCATCGGACGAGAGTATACTCGTGTTAGCCGACCTCGAGGACTATGACGTTAATGCTTACATCATAGAGGTTTTATTTATCACGGATGATTCCGAGACATGAGGACTCCTCTTTGGTGAGGAAGACTCGGAAAGCATAGACCTTGGAGTAACCCCTTTCGGTAGTGGCCATGCATTGACGACATCTGCAACATTTACACCATAGACACCTTTGTGCGGAGCGCAGACTTAAGAGAGACTTCATAGGCCATACTTGATATGACTACTTCCATAGATGAGTTCGTGCCTTTCTATTTTTACCTAGTAGAGACTTCCCAGGCCGAACCTGACCACAATACTTCCATCGACCAGTTCGGCTTTTTTGCTTTGAGACTGCTGAGGATCTACCTCAGGTCGATCCTGATTAGTTTGTGTCAGCTGATGACCTCAATATCGACCCGCACCTTGTTCGATCTATTCCTTAGAGGTCACGCAAGAAGGTACGCTTTTTACCTTCTCGATCAATGTATAGCCTCCACTTTGTATATCCGCTTTTGTTTTCTTCATTCCATCTAATACCATTTTGCTCATCCACCCTGTTCCGTGTGTTTGCCTTGCTTAGGACATACTTTATCCTAAGTATAGGGGGAATCGACGAGTCGAGTTTTCTTTATTCATTACGTTTCATCATTTCTATTATTGTCTACACTTAGGGATCTTTTACCCTAAGTATAGGGGGAGTGATGCGTACATTCTTCCAATGTAATTTTTTTCTTTTTTCTTTTTATCAGATTCTTTGTTGAACCCCTCAATTGTTTCCTCTCTTGCTGATATTTTTGTCTATACATAGGGTTATCTAACCCTGAGTATAGGTGGAGACAGACTGAATTGTGATCTGTTCATTGCCACCCTTGCCCCTCCCTAACTTGTGTACAACTTGCTATATTTAGCATTATATCATCTTATGTATAGGGGGGGCGATCAACTTCTCATTTGTTCATTCTTTAGTCATTGTAGTATAGACTTGGCTATACTCAGTACGAGTTATGTCTTCTCTTTTTTCTCTCTGATATATGAGGACATAGCTCAAGCTAAATATAGGGGGTTGTATATAATCTGTATATACTTTAGCTATAACTTGTACTTTCTTGTTTTTAATAATATGACCAATAAATAAAATATTAGTACACCTATATTCAATTCTTTGTATATATTGATTAATAAATCATGTTAAAAATGTTTTGCAAAATGTTTAAAAAATGGTTGGAAAATCTTTTTGAAAAATCTTTTGAAATCTATTTGGAAAATATTTTGTAAAATGGTTTCAACCTTTGTAAAATGTTTTGTTTGTAAAAAATTCTTTATTTCATTTGAATAAAAAAGTTTGAAAATCTATTTACAAAAGGTTTGGAAAATGGTTTCATAAATATTTTGAAAAATCTATACAAATTATTTGAAAAAAATCTTTGCAAAATGATTCTCAAATTTTGTAAATGTTTACGAAAAATAATTTGTCAAAAATAATGTTTTCAAATATTTGTCAAAATATTTGTAAATTATTTTGGGACCGTAGGAATTCTTTACAAACCCTATAAATAAAACTTGTAAATAACCTGTGTAAATTCTTCACTGAAATTCTTGTAAATAACAAGATGTACTCCCATGTAAATATTTGCACATATTTATTTTGTATTTGAAAAATCCATAGATATTTGCAAAACAAATCTATAAAAATTTGTAAAGCCTTTGCAAAAACCTGCATAAAAATTTGAAAAAAATTCAAAAATTCCCTGAAAGTTCAAAATTAAAAAATTGCATCACAAATATTTTCCTTGCATTATGCGTAGCATTTGCATTTTTCAGATTGATGATAATAATTGAACTATTCTAAATAAAATCCGATTGATTAGAGATTGGTCGGACCTTAATCTACTTAATCACATGAATGTTATAGGAACTGGAATTGAGATGCTTCAGGTCTGCTAGACTTAATACTTTGGGACCATGAGACTTAGTTCAATGTCATCTTGACTACCTAAGTAGAATATTTTGAAACACACACACGACTCTTGTTGATAATGACCTAACTTGCACACCTGCACATTGCACTTTTCTCACCTCATTTGAAGTGGTAGAGGTCTGGGTTTTCTAGCATGAGACACAAGCCAATGGAAACATCGGAAGTTACAAATTTGTGGCCATTGTACCCCATCCCGATCTAGTTACCATGAGGTTTAATGACAGAAGTTGTGCGTTGCAATAATGCTTCAAAAGAGGGATAATCTACTGACTCAAGAAGAAAAAGTCCTTATGCAAATGCTGTTGTGTATAGTATTCAAAAAATGCATATAAAAAAACTCCAAAAAGAATAGACAGACAAATATCAAAGAAAAATCAATTCCTGTCGGGCTATGTATATATTTGTATAGTCAATAATAAGGCTTGAGCTTCAAAGTCATGGGTATGTGAGCCTGCAGCCAGATGACTTGGCTACACTAGTCAAGCATCCTAGGATAGGTAGCTATATTGGCTACCGTCCATTCTTCTCTCCACCTCCCCTTTTTGAATTGGTCGTACTTGAACTTAGAAGGGAATACTCTGCTTATCGAGGAAAGAGTTGTTGGATTGCAGAATTGGGGTCACCATGTTGGAGAAGACTAACTTTTATCGCTTCAGCCGAGGGGAGCTACATATCACACACTGTACAAGATAGACTCATAGTCATAAGGGTCTGCGTATTACATCGACTTGTTCTAACTTGGCTTTTTAAGGAGAACTGGGCAGAGTCTTGTGGGTCTTAGAGATTGTTGTGTTTCAAATCCGTTTCACAATAAGGTTCTGACCAAACTTAACTTTCGAAGGTCTGACTGAGGTCCAAACTTTGATTTTATGACAACAATTTTAAGAATTAAAATCAATCCAAGTTCTTTCTTTTTCTTTTCTTTATTTTCTTTTTTATAATTACATGCATAAGTGTTTGTTTGGGACTAGTAAATGCAAGTATAGGTGGGTGATGAGTCTTCATTTCATCCCCTTTATTCTTTAATTTTAGATTTTAAACCCTAACTAAATGCATTTAAATGCCATTACTTTGCATAAATTAACATCTATTATTTATTATGTAAATATTGTATAAAATATCGTATTTAAAGCCAAAATAAAAGAATAAAGAAAAGAAAAGAAAATGAAATAAAATACTAAAGGTATTTTATTACCCTAACCCCAGAGACCTAGGCATCATACTGACTGGGCCAACAAGGAATAAAGTATGGAGAGATAAGGGCCAATAAATTAAAGAAAACCTAATTCATAAATGTCCAATAATACATTTTTGGCACCTAGTCTATACTTTATTATATATAAATTAAATAAAGAAAATTTTTACACAAAATTATTGAAAAAAATACATACAAAATTACAAAATTTATTTCACATAAAAACAATGCATATTGTGCATTTTACACTCAAAATAAAAATCAAAATCCAAACTTCCCAGACCCATATCTTCACCATATGAAGTCAAAATTCATCAAAATCACTTTAGTTGTATATCTCTTTATTAGCAAATTAGTGAAGGAGGTTTCATTTAATTTGGGGTTAAGATGCAAAAGTTAGGTATTATTTTGAGTGTGGGCCTCAACCTAGTCAGTAGCATTGAGGTCTAAAGACAGGAGATTGTGGGTTGCAATAAAGCTTCAAAAGAGGGATAGTCTACTGGCTCAAGAAGAAAAACTCCTTATGTATATGACGCACCATGTAGATATGGTGTACATATGCACATAAAAAAGTGCAAAAATGTGAAAACCTCCAAAAAAGGGGACATGCCTGATTGAAAATAAAATGCCCGCTAGAGTGCATATAGTGAATAAGCAAAGCTTATGTATTCCACCGTCTCACCTCATGGAAGCTTGCAGCTGGAGACTTAGCTACACTGGTTACGCTCCAAGGGATACGTGGCTACACTTGTCACGGTCCATTCTTTTCCTTCCCCCTCTTCTTGAGCTGGTTCTACTTGAACTTAGAATGGAATACCCTGCTCCTCGAGGAAAGAGTTGCTAGACTAGGGGATTAGAGTTACCTTGTTGAGGGAGGATGTTTCCTTGCAATTTCTGAGGTGGGGAGCTACATATCACTTACATAGTATGGGGAACGATTCACAGTCGTTAGAGTTTGCGTATGTAGCCTTGTTCTGACTAGGTTATCAAGGAGCACTGACCATAGAACTGTGGAACTTGGAGGTTGTTGAGTCTTAAACCTATTTCTCAATAAGGTTCCACCAAACTAATAATCCAAAGGCCTAACTGAGCTCCATACTCCAATTTAATGAAGATGAGTTTAATAGTCAACTTTGGTTCTTTTTCTTTTCTTCTTATTTTCACTTCTTTTTTCAAATAAGTGTTTGCTAAGGGACTAGAAAAGGTTAAGTATGGGGGATGATGAATCTACGATTCTCATTCTTTATTCTTTAATTTTAGCTTTATCTTTTAGCAAAAAAAACTATAAATATGTAAATACAATAATATCTCATTTTACATATATTAGTTAATATTGCATAATTAGCAATTATTTTCCAAAAATAAAAGAATAAAGAGAAAACAAAAAGATTATGTATTTAGAATAAAAACATATTGGCCTGAACCCCGAGAGAAGGTCATTATATGACTTGATCGACAAGAACTGTCTAGAGAGAGGGCAATATATATAATACCCATACATATAAATATTTTAAACTTTGTAAATACTATATTTATTTTTTAACATTTGTATATAGACCTAATAATAAAAAAAATCAGAAAACACAATACAAAATAAATAAACAAAATCCATAATTCATTGCACAAAGGCCACATGTATATATATTATACACTACCTATTTATTTAACACCCTTAATTAATTTATAAAAATCAAATAAAAATAATTTTTTTTTTCCTCAAATTATTTTGTAAATAAATAAAATATAAAATAAAACTTATTTTTGTAAACATAATAAAATAAAAATACCTGTATATAATACATATGCATATTATACATGTATATAACACAATATACTGTATATACCCTATATTTTTTATTAAAAATAATAAAAAATCACAGAAAAATAGTTTGAAAAATAATAAACATTTTCATTTTATTCATTTTTTATTTTAAGATCATTTGTTATTTTATATTCATTATTCTTTCAATTTTTAGCCCGGAATTTTCCGATTCGTCCACGTTAGAAGGTTGACTTCGGTCAACCTTCTCCCCCAGCTGACTCGACTTGACAGGTCCTTTACTGGACCTGATTTCTCCAAATTATCCATACCGAGTCCAAGCACCATACACCTTGATTTTTTATCCGAAGATTCTCCTAGGATCTGTGATCTTCGCGGATTCCACAGCTGGATCTGCCTAGGGTTTCGTAGTAGCCTCCGATCTTTCTAGACCCTCGGGCATCCCTATAAGTAGCCTCTTCTACCAGCAGAGCTCGTTAGCTCATCCCTTGCGCTTTCATTTCTCCACGAACACCTCCAGCAAGGTAACAAACTCCTGTAGGTCCCTTTCGGAGCTCATTTGGACGCTCGGTTGATCGACACTCACTACGTGGCCGAATTTCTCCACCATGTCAAGCCTCTTCTGCCTTCTGCACTGGAATCGAGGCAAGGACTCCGCCTCCACCTTTGACTGACTTCGCTGATCATCAGAGACCACTCAAGTACCCTCACTTACATTCTATCTCGCCTGTCTATTCCAATTTGATTCATTTTCACCATCGCTTATTCATCTGCTCTGACTACCTTGTCTGGAGCTCCGTCAACCACTTTCACCCGCACAGATAGACTCCCCGACTCATCCTCCATCTACTTATGCATCCTCATCTCCCTAACTCTTGCTCATCGGAGCAAGATTAGGAACGACCTCTTCCCCCACTTTCGCCAGAGGCTCTTTAGCATCCCCCTTCCGCTTCCTTTCATTTTGAGCTAAAATAAACTTTGGACGAAGCTTGGTCTTCGAGCCGAGAGTACACCTGCAGGTTCAAGACATGAGGGGAGGACCATTTAGAGCCTTGACTGCTCATTTAGCTGTAGGAGGAGCACCACCGTCCCGCTCATCCCATCGTCCACTACCACATCAGCATCGCCCATTCGACGTGGAGCACTTCCACGACGGTGCTGGACCCTTCAGTCTCTTCATCGAAGCATCGGATTTCCCTCCATGCTCGGTTGAAGTTCATCCGAGCACAGTTCATCCATCACCCTTTATCAGCGTCGGATCACCCATCTCCTACCAGATTCGATCTGATTCGTTATCTCATGCCCAACTAATTACGGTCGGATCGGGTCTGTGTACATCTGAGTCGTACGTCACCGCCAGCTTTGTCAGCTGTCAAATTAGGTCTGACACAACAGATCAGAGTTGCATGTCCCCGACAACATACAGAGCCGTCATATGCTTTTCTATGGGATTATCAAAGCCGTTAGAGCCCACCATGCTTCAATCACGTGCCTGCAAGGGTATACTTCATCTTTTACCTATCTTTTATTTTATTTCGCTTCAATCCAGAGAATAAAACCTGTAGTTAAGAATATTTGTAGTTTGGACCCTCTAGTTTTTGTATTTGCAATTTAGTCCAGTCGAGTCTGAGTCACATGCGTCCGCACGCTTTTTTTAAGGTTATTTACATGTCATACCTCGAACATTTTGCTAGTTATGGAATGAAGTTTATGTTTTGATATTTGCACCTATACCCCTATGAGTTGTGGATTATGTGTTGCGCGTGAGATTTTTGGACAAATTGCATACTTTGCCTTATAGTTTTATTGCATGGTACACTTAGGCCTCGGAACTGAAAATATTTGCAACTAGGTCCCTATTGCATTGCTTTTAACTCTTGTATTTTATTTAATGCAATAATTATTAAATCGACTCCAAATATTATCTAAAAATTACCTAGTCTCGGATTACATGTATTTATTTTAATAATTTTCACTTGTTGATTTGCGTGCATTTTATATTATTAAAAATTCGAAAACTCCTAAAGAGTGTCCTATTTGTCTTAGAAAAAATATTAAAATTTAAAAAATCATCTGAAAATTCGATAAATATTAGGGTAGTTGTCTTTTGTTGTCCGTAATTTCTAGTATCAACTTTATTTGATAATTCCTTATAAAAACCATAAAAATTACAAAACACTCAAAAACTTATAAAAATTATATAAAATTGTAGAAAAATAAAAAGTAGTGTCTTTAGACTATGTTTGTAGATATTTGCTTCTATTTTATTATAAAAAATACATCTAGGAGTTTTGGGCACTTTAGATTATTTTAATTTGCAAATTACTCATGATTGTTTACTGTTTGCTATTTTTGTCACTTTTTTATTTTTAGAAAATAAAAAATTTGGAAAATCTATAAAATTTACCAAAAATAATACAAAATATATAAAACCCAAAAATATTTTTATCATATTTTTTGAGCATTTTTGACATGTTAGTAAAATATAAAAAGTGCATGTGAGAGTCTTTTATTGCTTATGCTTATTGTCCTTAATTTGAAAATTTAAAAATTTGTAAAAATTAAAAACCACTAAAATATTTTTATTCCTGAAATGCGACTACTTTGCTTTTAATTATGCTCCTTGTGTTCGACCCTAGTCGCTATACCAGGTAAATAAAAGTAGCGAAGCCGCTTACATTTGTGTGTTTTATCATTGAGTGGTTCGAAGTTTCTCGTTGATTCGCTTGGTTGATTTGAGTCGCAACGACATTATTATTTCAAATTTAACCAAAATTGATACTACGTCCATCAGAATGGCACTGTTGTCGGGGAGCACGGCTTAGTAGTTTGATTTCAATTTTTGCTTGTTTTTGTTTCTATTTATTATAACTATTTTCCGAAACTACTCTCCTTGGCTTTTGTGCGAGGAACTACTTGAGCAGTACTTGGTCTACTTTAGAGGGATCAACATAAGAAGAGGAGCATAGGACTATAAGAGTAGTTATTTTAGATAGAGTTATTTATTTTAGCAAAAATTCTTGTAATAATTTAGAACTTTTGGACTCATTGGACTCTTGAACCATTCCGGGGTTTGTTTCACCGAGTGCTGGTGCACTCGGGGGACCTCATCACATTTTTCATCATTTTTTTGCTTTTATTTTGTATTTGATTCTTGAGGATTTGGCCCCTAGATTTAGAATTTTTATTTTCTTAAGCTCAGTAATTAGCTAAGGTCCAAAGACCCTAATAGAATATCTGCTCCCAGAGATCTTATTTGGACTTAGTCAAATAAAGAAAAAGTTAATTTAATTGGTTAAGAGACCACGCACCGAGAGAGACCATATACAACGCTTGCAGGACCCACTATGGTGGGCACCGATCGACCTCTAAGACCAGACCCATATCTCTTTTCTGATTGATTAACTACCAACTCTTCCCGCTAATTGAAATTTCTCATCTTAGGGACGATTTCCTAGTGCATCATATAGATTAGTTTTATTTCTATCTTTAAATGTATGAATGGATCACCCTGCATGTAGAGTGCTAGAGCAAGGTACACATTTCTATCTCTGCATGCAACATTGTGTTTAGTTGTGCATCGGCTTTTCTGTCTCCCTCCCCCTATTTTCTTGGATTTAAATAAAAAGGAAATCATAAAATTCGTTAGACGTTGCATTATTCATGAAAATACCTAAAAAAGAGATAACCAAATAAAATCTGAGACTGCGAAAAAACTTGACCTAAAACCATACTTCACTAAAAATTCTTGTTTTGGGGAGAGTTACCCCCTCCTTGTCTGATTTTTTTATAAACAGTTGAGCGACCCACACATTAGGATAGAGCCATGCCTGAACTCTCTTTAGACTACTGGTTCTGACGATTAGTTATTCTCTAGCAAGGATTTCACAGGGTAGCCGGTAGTCGGTCCAGACTTCCTTAGCAGAATGGTAAACGGTCTGTATACCATACTGGTTAGAAATAATTAGTCATAGGAATCTAGGTCAGTCTCCAGGGAGAATCAGGCTCCCAACAGATCACTTAACCACTCTGATAGAGTGAATGTTCACCTAATAAAATTTGACAAGATAATCGATCGTGCCTTTACAGTCATCACATTACATTACGTAGGTGAACCGGTGGTTTGATTTCTCATCTTGCTTGCGTCACAGATCTACTCTTCATAGATACCCACATCACGATGATGGGAAGGAGGTCTCTTAGGCTGCCTCTGACAACACCGCTTTCTAGTACTCCTCCCCGTTCATCTACGACAGCTTTAGAGAGATCAAATCCACTCTCTGAATCCGAATTCACATCCACACTATTCCCCCTCGAACATCCTTCTTCCACTCTTGAGATACAGTAAGACATGCCAGCACAGCTCTTTGTTCACTTTATAGTACCTGAGCTAGGGTCTTTTGCCTTTGAAGAGATCGGAGAAATGGCCAGTAACGAAAACAGAACTGATGAGCAACTGCAGACCTCATCGTATGTACTAGATCAGACTGCCATCGGCAACACATTGCTAGCTTCCCTGGAGACCATGCCGTGATAGATTCGGGACCAGGGAGTGCTCATGCATAGGTGAGGAGAGATCTCACGTAGATGAAAGTTGGACGAGAGGAGCCACAGAGACCAGCAATCGGTGGAGAGATACCTAGAGCCGAGGGTGGAGACAGACGCAAGGAATAGCCACAAAATCCAGCCAGACCACCACGCACCATGAGGCAGTTGCAAAATCCTGGTGCAACTCTCACCCACAGATAGATCCAGCTGCCTGAGATCCTGGGTGACTTTAAGATTTGCCCTCAGACCATTCAGTTACTTCCCAAGTTCCATGGTCTAGCCACCAAGGAGCCGCATCTCCATCTTCAGAAGTTCAAGATGATCTGCCGCACCGTCTATGACATATTTGTGGACGAAGATACCATCAAGCTGATTGCCTTCCCCTTTTCCTTGGTAGACAGAGCAGTCTACTGGCTGAAGCATCTGGAGAAGATCATTACCATTTGGGAGCGGCTCTGGACCGATTACTTAAACAAGTACTATCTACTCGGCCATACCAACGCAGCAAGAGACATGATTAACAAATTTACTATGGTCCGGAATGAACAGTTCCATGAAGCCTGGGATCGTTTCAGAGAGCTCATCGACATGTGTCCCCACCATGAGATCAGCAAGCCCAACCTCGTCTAGAGTTTCTTTTGTGGGCTGACACCTGAGCTGCAAGGGATTGTGAACGCCTCGTGCAGAGGTTCCGACTTCACCAAGGATGAAGACAAGTCTGGGCCATCTATAAGGAGATGGAATAAAATTACATAGTGATGTCCCAGACCCATGTCTACAATCAGGGAAAGCCTCTCCCATAGGCAATTTCTTACCGGAGGATTACACACGTCGAAGCCGATCCTTCCATATCTTCTTCGATAGCATCACAAGAAGAGTCTTCAACCACCGATATGGGTATTATTAGCCAGAAGCTGGACCAGATAGAGATCATTGAGAAGAAGCAATGTCAGGGGCTGGATAAGCTCTTGATGAGATGGCCCAAACCCAGATCATGTGTCTCCAAGAGGCACAAACGGCTTCTTATCCCTGTCTCAGGTCATGGACTGATCCAGGAAGCTGCTCTTCCCAGACCTCTACCTCGTATAGTCAGGTTCACCACATTCAGGCAGAGTCGGTCCAGTCGCTCCTGCAGTACCAGATGCCACCACCATCTTCATACACTCATATGGTGGTATACTAGTCGGGTCAACCCTTGGTAGCACTTCCCCCGCCTCCATGAGCAGCAGGAGTCGTTGATGGAAGTCAACAAGATATGGTACGCCCAGAACCAACCACAGCTCGGGATCCGTCTTGACCACCCCAGCTTTCGATGGTCTACTGGAGGCACTTCTTCCCAGCACCAACCTCCAGCACAGACAGTGTAGGGCAGCCAATCATAGCAGACCCAATACTCCCACCACTACCACCAGCATGGTCCTCATCCCCAATACCACTGATAATAGTGGAGGCAACCGCAACAGCCTCAGCAGTACTCCCAGCTCCCTCCTCACTACCAGCAGCAGACTCAACCTCATTTCCAGTGAGGCAACATGTCCAGTTCTCACGCACCAGTTTATGAGGACCTATCCCTTGATGACCTGCCCGCTTGCTATCTGATCAGCATGTCTCCTTCCAACGAGAAAGGGATGAGTTCTGGTAGGAGATGAGGGAGATAATAAAAGTCAAGGTCACCATACCGGCTCAGATTGAACCTAACCTAAACCATTTGAAGAGGAAGTCTGAGCAGGTACAGTTTACAGAGACCACCACTCCTAGTGATATTTTGGATGACACTTCTTCTTCTATAATTGATGCTGATTTTGTGATACTTAGGAGCAGTAGGATGCCAGTCGGTGGTGAATCGTCTAGGTGACATCCCGATGCAGATTCTAGAGCGTCAGATGAGGTCGGGAGCGATACTGATGCCATTCACCATGATGATGATGAGGTAATGCTGAAGCCACCAAGGATGTTGATCCAAACGATGGTGTTGAGGTCGTCATACTTCCAGTTGCAGATGGTGGTATTGATGCCACCATGTTACCAGATGCTAGGCCAGATCGTGGTACTGATGCCGCAAGTTCAGATGTTGTGGGTGGTACTTATGCCACCAAGATTACTTTTGTTGTGTTGACTCATCTTGTACCTAAGGAATCTTATGGAAAATTACAAACAATGGAAAAACATCAAAATTTAAAAATATGAATAAAGGAAAGGTTTCTTTATCTCATGAGAATCCATTTGTTATGCTTGATGATTTATGCATGGATTCTAGCCTTATGAATGCACGTGAACCTACTCCTGAACCTCATCTCTCTTGAGATGGTTCTCCTATCCACTTCCCTCAAGCACTCCACTTAGTAAAGGGGCCAAAAGTAGAAAATCCTAAAAAGGAACCAATTAGAGTGTAACGAGTAGATGATAGAAAGATTTCAAATATAGCTGACTCTTTAGGAGGTACTTGAGCACATCCCTCTATTCTAGAATAACTTGAGTGAGAAGACCACCATCCGTAGGAAGAATAGGAACCATAATGCAGAAATCCATGTGCTCACCCGTGCCAAGCTATCCAGAACCAATTTGTAGCCAAGAGACCCGATGCAGGAGCTCCCTATGTCAGATGCCATATCCGTGAGCAACAGTTCAATCGTACTCTATTAGACAATGGTTCCTCGATTAACCTCCTCCCAACTGCCTTACTTGACTGCTTCTAGTTTGGTACTCTTAAACAGAGCAGGACAGTCCTTCAGTTTTCTAATAGATATGTAAAGAGGGCATAGGGGTTATTGAAGTACGTCGTCATCAAAATTCAGGGCCTGAAATTCCCTTGGACTTGATTGTACCTGACATGGAGATCCCTAAATTTGTGACTGATACCCCCATCATCTTAGGATGATCTTCTTGTCCACAACCAAGGTAGTATCCGATCATGATAGCGAGAAAGTATACTTTCCTGTCGAGGGAGAAAGTGTACAAAAAGAGACGATTGAAGAGACTAGAGCCAGAGACTCGGCTTGCTCAGAACAGACCACCGACTCAGAGCAGATGACAGATGCAGAGCTAGACGTCCGCTAGGAGTGTGATTTGTGATTATAGATGATGAAGCAGTTTGGGCAGATCCAGCATCACAAGCTCTTGTCTCACCCTCAGACACTACATTGTTACAGAAGATAGCTAATGAGAGTTCGGAGAGCACACTCATGGCACATGACACTTTAGAGGCTGATGATTGCGATCAGGGTAGCGAAACAGATTATACTTCATGTGTTTCAGACTCAGATCCCTCAGGCTCAGACACTAAATTTGATTTGCTGTATTTCAATGATTATTTACCGTGTCTGATGTCCACAGAACCCACAGTTGGGATGGAGAGCGAGCTAGTACAATTGAGATACACCAGTAGGGCCATCTTCGTCAGATATGCAGATTCAACAAGAGTTCTCACATGGAGATTTGGTAGCCTTCACGCAGACTTTTCAGAAGCTAGATTTGTCAGCTCGCATTTATCTTGAGTGGAATACCTTCCCACATAACATGAAGTATAGATTCCTTGCGGATAAGCCAGCTATGTTCCTAATCATTATTTAAGTAGATTTGACTAAAGACCAAGAATCTCATTTGATGGAGATTCTTGAAAAAAAACCCAAGGCAATCTGATGGAGTATAGCTGATCTCCAGGGGATAAGTCTGGCCTTGTGCTCCCACCACGTTTATCTAGAAGATGATGCCAAGCAATCGCATGAGTTCTAGTGAAGGCTGAACCCGAATCTTCGAGATGTGGTCATGAAGGAAATATCTAAGTGGTGGAGTGTCGATTTTATCTACCCATCTCCGACTCCAAATGGGTTAGTCTGATGCATGTGGTACCTAAGAAGAAAGATATCACCACAGTTGTGAGCGAGTCTGGAGAGGATATAGCTATCTGAGTACCCACTTCTTGGAGGGTCTATGTGGACTACAGATGGTTGAATCATGCCACTAAGAAGGATCATTTCCCACTACCATGTATTGATCTGATTACTGAGAGGCTGGTTGGGAAAACTCACTATTATTTTCTTGATGGTTACTTGGGGTACAACCAGGTGGCCTTAGTACCCGAAGACCAGGAGAAAACAACGTTCACATGTCCATTCGGAATGCATGCTTTTAGACGGATGTCATTTGGTCTATGTAATGCCCCAACTACACTCCAAAGGTGCATGCTTTCCATCTTCTTGGACATGTCTTCATGAATGACGTTTCTATCTACGGTGATGGGTTTGATGCTTGTCTTGATTTCCTAGACCGAGCACTTCAACGCTGCATCGAGGTCAGCCTTTTTTATCTGAGGAGAAGAGTCATTTCATGATGACTCAAGGGACGGTCCTTGGCCACATCATCTCCAACTGGGGCATGGAGGTTGATCCAGCTAAGGTGAATATCATCAAGAAGCTCAATCCACTGTCCAATTTGGGACTGTTGCGGTCTTTTCTGGGGCATGTCGGTTTCTACCGACGGTTTATACAGGACTTCAGTTGGATTGCCCGATTGCTTACTGATCTGCTGACAAAAGACACCGAGTTCCAGCTAGATGATAAGTGTCTTGCGTCATCTAAGACTCTCAAGGGATTAGTTGTGCAGGCTCCTGTCCTTCAACCACCCGATTGGTTTCTCCCATTTGAGATCATGGCAGATACTTCTGATTTTGCCATAGGGGTTATGCTCGGACAAAGGAGGGATGGATTACCTTTTGCCATTCACTACGCTAGCTGGACTTTGGATGCCGCTCAACAAAACTAAACCGTGAATGCGAAAGATATGCTAGCAGTAGTTTTTGCTTTGGATATGTTTCGGTCTTACATTCTTGGATCTAGAGTGACGATTTACATAGATCACACTGCCATCCGATACCTGATGGCAAAGAAGGATGCCAAAGCCAGATTGACCCGATGGATCCTTCTACTCCAGGAGTTTGATATAGAGATTAAGGATAAACCTAGATTTAAGAATGTGGTGGCGAATCACCTCTGCCAATTAGAGCATCTTGAGGATTCAGAGCAGACCACACTTATCACATAGACATTCCCAGATGAGGTGATTCTTGCTATCACCTCGCTTCCATGGTATGCTGACATTGTGAACTATCTTGTTGTTAAGAAATTTCCTCAAGGTTGGCCCAGACAATGACTTGAGACCTTCCTTGTGAAGGCCAAGTCGTACCATTGGGAGGATCCAACCCTTTACCATGAAGGGGAGGATAGTGTCTGGTGTCAGTGTATTCCTCAGGAGGGGCACACCAACGTCCTCACCTATTACCATAAGCTTGAGGCAGGATGATATCACTCTAGGATACAAACAACACATAATGTTCTCCAATCCGGCCTTTGGTGGCCTACCCTCTTCAAGGATTCAGATTAATTCGTAAAGAGGTGCACGGACTGTCAGAGGATGGGCACTTGTGGATAGAGCGATATGATGTTGATGTGGCCCATTCACTTCTGTGAGGTTTTTGACGCATGGGGCATAGATTTCATGGGTCCAATCCCTAAGAGTCAGGGATTTGATTACATTCTTGTTATTATTATGTTAGTCGTTAGGTTGAGGCCATCCCTGCCCGAGCCGCAAATGCAAAGGCTGTTTGCAAAATTTTGAGTAAGGATATCATTTCACAGCTCGAGGTACCTAGACTCTTTATTTCTGACAGGGGGACCCATTTTATCAACAAGAAGGTAAGGACCCTTGCTAACGAGTTCAACATTCATTTACCATAGAGTCGCCACTCCATATGATCCACATACTAATGGTCTTGCTGAGGTTTCAAAAAGGGATATCAAGACTATTTTGCAGAAAGTTGTCTGCCCAGACCAAAAGGATTGGTCACAGCTTTTGGACTCGATCTTGTGGACCTATATGACTTCCTTTAAGATACCTTTGGGCACTTCTCCCTTTCGGCTCGTTTATGACAAGCCATGCCACTTACTAGTGAAGATCTAACACAAGTAACTTTGCGCAGTCACTGAGCTACTATTGGATACCAAGAGTGTAGGAGATCAAAGAAAAGCAGAATTGGAAGTCCTCGAGGAGTTGAGAGACACAACCTTCTCAAGTAGCCTATAGTATAAGGATAGAGTGAAGATATGACATGATTCTCACATCAGCCATAAACAGTTTGAGGTGAACAAGGGAGTATGGCTATTTGATGCTAGGTTGAGATTATTTCTAGGGCAATTAAATAATAAATGGAAGGGACCATACTTGATCAGAAAGGTGCACGACAATGGAAGCATTGATATATCTGAGTTGTCATCTGATTCCACCTTTCGAGTTAACGGTCAGCGCTTGAAGCCATATCTTGATCATGATCTATCGATCAGTGACGTTGCCCCCATTCATTTTGTATGAGATGTGAACTTTGACTCACATCACCTGCATTTCATACCTGATTATCACCTCTACTCCGCAGCTGTAAGATCCATATTGTCCATATCATTCATTCTTTTTGTCTGAAACCCCATCCGCGTCTTATGGTTATGCTATACTTAGGGTGCACTTCACCCTAAGTATGGGGGGGTGTCAGACTTGTGAGTATCCATTTGATTTTATTACCTATGTTTTGCTACCTATACTTAGGGATATTTTACCCTAAGTATAGGGGAGGTAATATCTGCCTATTCTACTTCTCGATTTTCCCTTGTGTCTACAGTCTTCTATACTTAGGATTACTTGATCCTAAGTATAGGGGGATCACCGATTTCCATTCATTAAATTCCTTCATTCGTCATCGTATTATAGCATTCTTTCACTTCCCCATACTCAGCACGAGTTACGTCTTCTTCCATCGCTCTTTAATCACTCTAAGGACATCATTCGAGCTAAGTATAAGGGGTGTCGTATATATCATATATATACTTCATCCATAACTTGTACTTAGTGTGGTTATAACATGGATATTATTTATAAAAACATGAATAAAAATCTTTACAAAAATTATTTTAGTACATATTTTGTAAAAATATGTGTAGAAATGTTTTGTTTTAAAAAATGTTTGTAAATTATTTTCTGTATCAAAACTATGTATATGGTACAAATTTTTGAAAATTATGTGAATAAAAAGTTTGCAAAAATAGTTCGTAAAACTAGATTTGGAAACTATTTTGCAAAATTATTATGCCACATAAAGGAATAAGCAAGGGGTATAAAAACTACTTGTATATATGTGTACTTTAACCAAAATCTACCCCTAAACTCCATGTACATAAGTATTATGTACATAATGCCTATAATAAAAATTCTTGTGTAAATTTGTAAATATCTTTCCTTATTTTTTAAAATACCTAAAAAATTGAAAAAATAAAAAAATCCCATAAAAATTTGCATATTTCGAAAAATTTTCCACAAAAAGAGTTGTGCATATACTTGCATGTCATGCTTGAGAATCATGGTTGATATTTAAACTAGTCTGGAATCAAATTGAAGAATGGAGCTTGATTAAGACCTTAATCCACTTAACTTCAGAGGTTATAGGATTTTGGGTTAAGGCTTTTTAGGTCCATAGTGACCTAATTCTTCGAGTCCACTAGGCTATGTTCACATGTCATCTTGATGAGCCTAAGTAGAACACAAAACAATGCACACATGACCCTCAGAGACAATGTCTTGACTTGGACACGTGCCTCACATGTAGCTCAACACGGATGAGGGGGTGAGGAGGCAGACTCCTTTGGCTTGAAGTATCATACGAGGGTAGAACAACTAGCCAAAACCACTCATCTTACTCTAGGGAGGGATGTGCACCTCGACTTGGTCTAGTAGCATTGAGGTCTAAAGACAGGAGATTGTGGGTTGCAATAAAGCTTCAAAAGAGGGATAGTCTACTGGCTCAAGAAGAAAAACTCCAAATGTAACTGCATCATGTAGATATGTTGTACATATGCACATAAAAAAAGTGCAAAAATGCGAAAAACTCCAAAAAAGGGGACATGCCTGATTGAAAATAAAATGCATGCCAGAGTGTATATAGTGAATAAGAAAAGATTATGTATTCCACCGTCTCATCTCATGGAAGATTGCAGTTGGAGACTTGGTTACACTGGTTAAGCTCCAAGGGATACATGGCTACACTGGTCACGGTCCATTCTCTTCCTTCCCCCTCTTCTTGTGTTGATTGTACTTGAACTTAGAAGGGAATACCCCTCTCCTTGAGGTAAGAGTTGCTAGACTGGGGGATAAGAGTTACCTTTATGAGAGAGGTTGTTTCTTTGCCAATTATGAGGTGGGGAGCTACATATCACTTACACAGTACGAGGAAAGATTCATAGTCATTAGAGTTTCCGTATGTAGCTTTGTTCTGTCTTGGTTATTAAGGAGTCCTGACCATAGAACTGTGGAACTTGGAGGTTGTTGAGTCTTAAACTTATTTCCTAACAAGATTGCGCCAAACTAATAATCCAAAGTCCTGACTGAGCTCCATACTCCAAATTAATGAAGATAAGTTTAATAGTCAACTTTGGCTCCTTTTCTTTTCTTCTTATTTTCACTTCTTTTTCAGATAAGTGTTTGCTAAAGGACTAGCAAAGTTAATGTATAGGGGGATGATGAATCTACAATTCTCATTCTTTATTCTTTAATTTTAGCTTTATCTTTTAGCAGAAACACCTATATATATATGTAAGTACAATAATTTCTCATTGTACATATCTTTGTTAATATTGCATAATTAGCCCTTATTTTCCAAAAATAAAGAATAAAAAGAAAGAAAAAGAAAGATGTATTTAGAATAGATACAGATTGGCCTAAGCCCCAAGAGGTCATAAATTGATCTGATCGACAAGAACTGAGTAGAGAGAGATAGGGAAATATATATAATACCCATACAAACAAATGTTTTAAACTTTGTAAATACTATATTATTTTTTAACATTTGTATATATCCCTAATAATAAAATAGTAATCAGAAAACAAAACAAGATAAACAAAAGAATATCCACAATTCATAGTACAGAGGCCACATGTATATATACTATATAATATCTATTTATTTAACACCCTTAATTAATTTATAGAAATCAAATAAAAATCATTTTGTATTCCTCAAATTATTTTGTAGATAAATAAAATATAAAATAAAACTTATTTTTGCAAACATAATAAAATAAAAATACATGTATATAATACATAGGCATATTATACGTGTATATAACACACTATACTATATATACCCTATCTATATTTTTTATAAAATAATTAAAAATCATAGAAAAATTGTTTGAAAAATAATAAACATTTTCATTTTATTCATTTTTATTTGAAAATCATTTATTAGTTTATATTCATTATTCTTTCAATTTTTAGCGCGGAATTTTCTGATTCGTCCACACAAGAAGGTTGACTTCGGTCAACCTTCTCCCCCTGCTGATCCGACCTGAAAGGTCCTTCGTCGGACCCAGTTTCTCCAAATTATCCAGACCAGGTCCTACAATCAAATGCTTTGATTTTTGATCTGGAGATTCTCCTAGGATATGTGATCCTTGCGGATCCCTAGGCGCAACCAGATCGGCCTAGGGTTTTGCAGTGGCCTCCGATCTTTCTATACCCTCCGACATCCCTATAAGTAGCCTCTTCTGCCTCCAGAGCTCATTAGCTTGTCCCTCGTGCCGTCATTTCTCCACGAACACCTCCAGTAGGTGAAGGCCTCCTGCAGGTCCCTTTCGAAGCTTATTTGGACGTTTGGTTGATCGACGCTCACTACGTGTCTGGACTTCTCTGTCACGTTGAGCTCTTCCGCCTTCCGCATCAGAATCGAGACAAGGACCCTGCCTCCACCTGACTTCACTAATAATCATAGACCACCCAAGTATCCTCGCTTACACTCCATCTCGCATGTCCATTTCGATTTGATTCATTTTCACCACCGCCTGTTCATATGCTCCGACCACCAGGTCAACTCTGTCACACACTTTCACCCTCATAAATCGACTCCCCACTCATCCTCCATCTCTTTACGCATCCTAATCACCCTGACTCTTTGCTAGGGAGAAAGATTATGAACGACCTCTACCCCCACTTTCACCGAAGGCCCTTTAGCATCCCCTTTCCGCTTCCTTTCATTTTCAGCAAAAATAAACTTTGGTCGAAACTTGGTCTACGAGCCGGGAGTACACCTGCAGGTTTAAGACGCGTGGGGAGGACCATTCAGAGCCACAACTGCTCAGGTAGAGCAGCTGCAAGCGGAGCACCACCGTCCTGCTCATCCCACCGCCCACTACCGCATCAACACTGCCCATTCGACGCAGAGCACATCCACGACGATGCTAGACCCTTTAGTTTCTTCATCGGAGCAACGGATTTCCCTCCATGCTTGGTTGAAGTTCTCCTGAGCGCAGTTCATCCAACACCTTTTATCATTGTCGGATCACCCATCTCCCACCATATTCGATTCGAGCTGTTATCTCATGCCGAACTAATAACGATCGGATCTGGTCTGTAGTACATCTGAGCCGCACGTCACTGCTATCTTTGTCAGTTGTTTGATCAGGTCTAACGCAACACATTAGAGCCACACATCCCTGACAGCGTCAGAGCTGTCAAATCCTTTTCCAGGGGATTAATAGAGCCGCCAGAGCCCTCAACGCACCAATCATGTTCCTGCAAGGGTATACTTTATCTTTTACCCCGTCGTCTATTTTATTTTGCTTCAGTTCAGAGAATAAAATGTGTAGTTAATAGTATTTGTAGTTGGACCCTCTAGTTTTTGTATTTCCACTTTAGTCCAGTCGAGTCTAAGTCACTTGTGTTGGCACGCTTATTTTGGGTTATTTGCATATCATACCTCAAAAGTTTTGTTGGCTTTGGATTGAAGTTTATTTTTTATTATTTGCACTTATACCCTTGTGATTGTGAATCACATGTTGCACGTGAGATTTCTAGACAATTTACATAGTTGGCCTTGGAGTTTTATTGTGTGTTATGCTTAGGCCCTAGAACTGAAAATATTTGCAACTAGGTCCCTATTGAACTGCTTTTAACTATTGCCTTTTATTTAATGCAATAATTACTAAATCGATTCCAAAAATTATCTAAAAATTACCTGTAGTCTGTGATTGCATGTATTATTTTTAGTAATTTTCGCTTGTTGATTTGCATGCATTTTATATTATTAAAAATTTAAAAACTCCTAAAAAGTGTCCCGTTTGTCTTTGAAAAATTATTAAAATTCGAAAAAACATCTAAAAATTCCATAAAATTAAGGTAGTTGTCTTTTATTGTCTTTAATCTCCAGTGTCAATTTTGTTTAATAATTCCTTATAAAAACCTTAAAAATTACAAAACACTCAAAAACTTATAAAAATTATATAAAATTGTAGAAAATCCAAAAAGTGTCTTCAGTCTCTATTTTTAGATATTATTTCTATTTTATCATAAAATTACCATCTAGGAGTTTTGGGCACTTTAATTAATTTTAATTTCCAAATTACTCCTGGCTATGTACTGTTTGCTATTTTTGTCACTGATTGATTTTTAAAAAATCACAAAAAATTGATAAATCTATAAAAATTACCAAAAATAATTCAAAATATATAAAACCCAAAAATATTTTTATCATATTTTTCAAAGTGTTGACTTGTTAGAAAAATACAAAAATAGTGTGTGTGGATCTTTTATTCCTTGCGCTTATCGTCCTTAATTTGAAAATTAAAAAATTTGCAAAAATTAAAAACCACTAAAAAATATTTTATTTCTGAAATCCGAGTACTTTGCTTTTAATTGTGTTCATTGTGTTTGACCTTGGTCGCTATATTAGGTAAATAAAAGTAGTGAAGTCGCTTACATTTGAGTGTTTTATATTTGAGTGGTTTGAATTTTCTCGTTGATCCGCTTGGTTGATTTGGTCACAATGAGATTATTATTTCATACTTAACCAAAGTCGATACTGCATACACCAAAGACCTCATTGTCTTGTCCCTCCATTTCTCTATATGTCCCATCATCTTATCTACCCAGATCTAGTCTAGTCTGGACCGTCGAGTTCCAAGGCCATCATCCTCACCGGATCTTGCCACCCATTCCATTTTCACCTCGTTCTCTACCCAATAAAAGCTAATACCCCCCTCCCTTTGCATCGCGAATCTTTCTATCTCATTTGCAGGTCTTGAACAACCCAACTGAGGGTTGTCAGCATCAGGAGCACCCTCCCAGGTTTACTAGAGAACCTCGAGCTCCAGGTGCTTGATCAATAGCCCTCGGAACAAATTGAAACTCTTGGGAGTTGCACAACAGCTGCAGGAGCAAGAAGAGACTATCGGTTTAACTCCACGCGGTCGGAGATGCAAGCTACGATGAATCCAAACTCGCCACAGGCGTGTTCTTTCCGTGTTCTTCCACCATTCTCCACAACCATTCAATGAAAATGCAGCTTCTAGATTTAAGCAGTTGATGTTCGATATGAACCATCTTCCACCGTTGGATCTTCTTGGGAGATCTAATCCAAGACGATGAAGCCCAACCGTCATCACACTATCCAGAGCCGCCACGTATTCAAGCAGATCATCTTCGACCATTATATTAGACATATGTAGGGAATAAATTTCACTTATATCCCAACTTTTTGTTGTATTTTATTTTAGTCGTGTAATTATTTAAGGTGGTTATATATTTTATGTGAATATAGCAAGGTAAACCTTGAACTTTTGATATTACATTCTGGTCCTTTCCAGCTCTACTCTAGTAGCCCCCACGTGAGCTGGGAATTTTGCAGAAATACCCCTACGAGTTTTTATAATTTTCATTTAATATTTAAACTTAATATTAGTTTGAAACTTTTGGTAATTTGTATTGTAGCCCCTATCATTTATGTTAATTGAAATCTACCCTATTAGTTCAAGTAATTTTTGTTTTTATTTTCTATTTTTTAAATATATCATCTGTGCTCAAAAAATCATGAAAAATAGGATTTTGTGCATCTTTGCATGCTCTTCCATGTTATCTAATTAGTTTAACATTTAGGCTTATTTTCTATTTATTAAAAAATCAGAATAACACATTTTATTTCTTGTTTTCTTTAAAAAATCCAAAAAATATATTAAACTGTATTTAAAAATTCCAAAAAACTGTATTTTTTATTATTGTATTTTGTACCTCTAAATAAGAAATCCATAAAAATAGAAAAGAAAATCACTAAAAATTAAAAAGCTCCAAAATCCTTAAAAAATTATAAAAAATCTTTTAAAAATACAAAAATATTTTTTTCTCTGAATTTTCTTTGTGATTTTTACACCATAGCCCTGAGTAATTCAGTAATTATAATCATAACCATGCATAACCATAAAATTACATCCAAAACCGTCAATAGTCTTAACTCTTACACCCATAACCCTCGAGTTAACTTCCATCAAATATTCTGTTAACTATGACGATATCTGTCAAATATTTTACATTTTTTACCCTTTAAGCTGTATTATTTACAAATGAGTCCACTCCCTCTACATCCTCCTCCACTTCCTCGTCCTCCTCGACAGCCACCCTGTCCCCTTCCAGACTTCCTCCCCCATGAACCACCTACTCGTCCCTGACAACCATCGCCTCCTTCCTGCCAACCCCCCGTCGAGCAACCCCCCCTTCCCCCCAGACCAGGCCTCCCTGGCCCACCTCCTCTAGCCTAGGCTGGACCCCTCCCCCCACCAACGCTCCCCCACCTGTGCAGGAACTTACCTCGTCGAGCCCCCCCTCTACGTCGAGACCTCCCTCCCTTTGAGCCTGTGCCCCCACCCTTACCACCCCTGACCAACAACGAGCAACCTCCAGCCCCACCCCCCCACCCCCACCCAGCCGCCTAGTATAGTCCCACCATGTTAGGCAAAGCTACCCTGACCTCCAGGCCACCGCGTCACGCAGAGCCCCCCCCTCCGCCGACCTTCTTCCCACTATGCGACCCCCCCCCCCCCCCCCCCCCGACCTTCAGCCCACCATGCAAAGCCTCCCCCTCCCTTCCAGCCTACACCCCCAACCCCCTCGTCGAGCCTGTGCCCCCTCCCTTCGCCCCCACCCTCATATCGAGCTTGAAGCGCCCCACTGCCTACTTGGAAGTCCCTCCCACCCCACAAGGCTCTCCCTCCCGACTGCTTGGAAGTCCCTCCCATATTGCAATGGCGTCCCACTGTCGCCTGCTTGGAAGTCCCTCCGACATTGCAAGCTTTGCCTCTCTCTCTCTCCTACCTTCCTGCATATGCTACTAACTTTTTATTCTTTTTATTTTTCTAAAAGCAATTGAGAGATCATGGTAAATTAACCCAATGATATGGTTGGGTTAACAGAAAAATTAACGAAGGATTAGGGGAGTGAGACAGAGTGATTATTTGAGGGTTGTTGTGCAATTCACGATTATGTAAGGCTATGATTGTAGTTGCAGAATTACTCAGGGTTATGGGTAAATCCCATTATCTTTATTTTATATATTATTAATTAGAGATAGTTTTGGACATTTTTGAGGATTTTAGCTATTTTTAAATTCCAAAACAATTCGGCTTATTTAAATGTCCTTGATTTTGTGTATTTAGGACTTTAAAAATACCTAAATATTAGCAAAAAATTATCGAAAAATCACAAAAACATTAGAAATATAAAAAGTACAAAATTATTTTATTATGCAAATTTTAGTTATTTTTAATTATAATTATATTACTATATTATATATATTCCTATAAATATTGAAATTTATATCTAAATTATATATTAAAAAGAAAAGAAATTAAAAATCAGAAAATTATAAAAAGAAAATAAAAATAATATAATTAAAAAGAAAAAATTATATAAAAATAAAATATAAAGAACTTATCATTAATTTTAGTTAAAAACCTACAAAAATTAATTAATTCATTGATTATTTGAGTGAATCTTTTATAGAATACACTTATATTATTTATTCATTATTTATTGATAAATAATATACCTACTACACCGACTTGTCTTCATTTTTTCGACACTCTACATACTTGCAACTATACACACATTTTGTAGAGTTAAATAAAAAAAATTTTTACACCACCTTTGTTTTACATTGCTACACATATTCGTGGGTTAATTATGTTTGAATCAATGATTGTTGTTCGATCGCCTCAATGACGGTGTTCTTGCCTTGTATAGGACATCAAACCGTTAAAAGCACAGTTTAACATGGGTACCGAGGAGTCTCCAAGAACGAACACTTAGGCTTCACTTTTGAGTGATTGGCATTTGATTCTTCCTGATAATAGCAATTCTTGTTTACAACGCTTGGCTTTGCATACCGTTCATGTATTCCTTGATGAAACCCGAATTCCTTGATGGAAGCAATAAGGTCACATTCGGCCTCTGCAGTCTCTACTAAGTCAGCCTTCCGCTCTAAAATGTCTACATTGTAAATCCCACATATGTCATCAATACATAGCCTCTCACCAGAAGAGGGAACTCCAAGGTCTACGCTTTCTAAGTCTTCCTCCTTGGAGATGAATTCTTGGTTCTCAATATCATCCAACATATAACAACATCATCAAGATCATAGTCTTCAAGGGAAATACGACAAAATCAACAGTGAAGCTCATGCCATGAATCTAAATGATGGCGTTCTCTAGAATATACCTCGGTCTCTTTATAGATCCATCAGCAACTTGACAAATAATACTAGTTTTATTGAGAGTCTCTAAGTGAATAGATTGTACGAGCGAGAAGGGTATAATATTAATCGACACACGGTCGTGTAGGAGAGTGTGATCACATGAATGGTCAGACATGGTGCCACTAACAAGAGGTGTAATAGTGTTCCCTGATGACATTACTTGTAACTCGGGTTAAGTAATATCAAGGGTCGTTGCGACCCAAATCACCAAGCGTTGGTCAACAAGAAGAAATAACCACTCAAAATGAATCAAAAGCAATCAAGCACAAAATATGAGCGGTTCGCTATTTATTTTACATGGTATAGCAACCAGGGTCGAACACAAGGAGCACGAGAAAACCTACGAAGTAGTCAAATCTCAGAAATAGAAGAACATACTTTTAGTGTTTTTTAATTTTGCAAAAAAAAATTATGATTTTCTACAAGGAGACAAAATCAACAAATAAGGAAAACAAGGCAACACATAAGTCTTTTTGGATTTTTCTTTAAGGTTAAAAGTGCTCATAAAATCAAGCAAAAAATATTTTCAGGTTTTTAAGCTTTTAAAGTGTTTTTGGTAATTTTCTGGGGTTTTGCAAATGTTTTTATGAATTTATAAAGATCAAACAATGCCTAAAAATTCAAATAGCACAACTAGGATTAAATTGCAATCTAAAAATGCTTAAAATGTCCTAAAATCTAGGATAGCAATTTTATGAGAAAATATGTAGAAAAACCTACAAACACGAATTGGAATGAGATTTTTTGGATTTTTCTTGAATTTTATAGAATTTTTATAAGATTTTAAGTGTTTTGCTCTTTTTGGGATTTTTATAACGAATTTTAAAAAAATGCTACAGTAGATAACACACACAAAACACACTAACAAGCATTTTTTGGAATTTTTAAGATAATTTTTCAAAATTTTATGTATTTTTAAAAATAGATGGGACACTTTCTAGGGGTTTTTGAATTTTTAAAATAATTAATGCAAATAAATTACCCCACAAAATTACACTAAATACAACACACTAACAGGAGTTAGAGGTAATTTTTAAATATTTTTTAGTATTAATTAATTTTATAATTATTAAGTTAAATAAAAGACAAGCAGTTTGTAGGAACCTGTATGTAATTAAAATAAAGTTCTGGACCTAACAATAACACATGTGAAAAAAGCAAGGTCAAAATTGAAAAAAGTCCGAACAATCATGCGTGCAACACGTGAACCAGGCTCACAGGGGTATAACTGTAAATATCAAAAACATGCCATTTCATTCATAACATCTAAAAAGGTGCAGGGCATACAATGCAAATAACCCAAAAGTCACGTGGGACTGCACGTTCTACAAGTTGACAGTGACTAAAATGCAAATATAAGAACTCCGAGGCCCAAACTTTAAAAGTTCATTATTACAACTTTTATTTACGGGACTAAAGCTAAATAGTGAGACATGCAAGTATAAGATGCAAATATACCACGTGGGGTGCGTGCCTAGCGTGTGGGACCACTAATGGTGTTGATGACCTCTGCTAAGATGATCTGACGGATCTGATCTATCGGCCACGTGCGTGTCAGATGCTCTAGCAGGTCTGATCTAACGGCCCCAAAAGCTGCTCTATCGGATGGCCATGATGGAATCTGGCAGAGGCGTGGGCATCCAACCGCAGCAGGAGAGTCTGGAAGAACAACCCCTAGGCGAACTTCGATCGGCTAATGGAAGCGATCCACTGCTTTGATGCGGTCACCAAGGGGTCATGTAGTGTCGCGAAGGTGCTCCGCTCCCAATGGACGGCTTCGATGGAGGTGATGACAGTCGGGTGGGAATGGTGGTGAAGATCCTCCTGGAGCTACTCCGCTGGAGCAGTAGGGCCTCCAAAATGCTCCCACACTCGCTTGCAGACATGCAAGAGGAAGAGAGGGCTTACAGCTACGCTCTGACCCTGGTTATTGCTTCAAAGGACAAGGGAAGCAGCGATGGATGATGATCGACCTCCGCAAAGGCATAAGGAGGAGGTATGAGCCTAATCTCGACCCAATGGTCGAGTCTCAAGGTGGTTGGATTGCGTGAGAAGGTATAGAGTGAGATGCATCATAAATTAGACAGGTAGATGTAGGGAACGAGACTCCGACCAGTTGGTCAATGCAAGTGAATGTGCGGCATTGCTAAATGGAAGGATTGAATCGAATGATGAAATGTAGTGGATAAGCGATACATGAATCTACGGAGGAGCTCGGCAAGGTCAGGCGAAGGTGGGTTATCAGGTCTTGGCCTCAACCTAGTTGCGGTTGGCCGGGAGGTTTCATGTGGCGAAGCTCCGACCACATCGTGAGCTACGAGTCACTAGGTGCCTTCTAACTATCCTGAAGGGCTCCTCCACTGGCTGTCACTTCAACGAAGGTGTTTAGGAGGGAATGGGGGCACGAGGGACGAGATGCCGTGCTTGGAGGTGGAAGAGAGGATTTTATAGGATGCTTCAGGGGCTGGAAGGATCGAGCAAGAGCGCGCAACCTTAGGAAGATCCACGCCTTCCTAGGGATCTGCAAGGATCACGGATCCTAGAGGGAATTTAGGGCGAGAAATTGGGGTACGAGGCGGCTGGAGTCGAGCAGGGAAATGGGGAGAAGAAGGTTTGACGAGAAGCATTCAGGTCTTACCCGGCTGGAAGAAGGCGTTGACCGGAGTCAACAAATCCTCCTTGACCAATCAGAAAAAAGGAATATACAAAATAATTACAAATTCAATAAAAAATAGGAAACGAGTTCAAAATAAAAAGTGTTTAAAAAATGTTTAA
This sequence comes from Ottelia alismoides, assembly GCA_037367405.1. Lineage (NCBI taxonomy): Eukaryota > Viridiplantae > Streptophyta > Magnoliopsida > Alismatales > Hydrocharitaceae > Ottelia > Ottelia alismoides. The sequence goes on from JAZKJV010001721.1 coordinate 957,925, forward strand.
TATTTTTCAAAGTATTTTTCTGTGATTTATAATTAATTTTATGAAGAATAAATTAATGTATATACAATATATAGTATTATATACCGGTATAATATACATATGTATTATGTACAAATATTTCTATTATTTTATTTTTACACTGATACCCTTATTTTATATCTTATTTATTTATAACATATTTTTAATAGTGTAAAATAATTTTTATTTTATTTTACAAATTAATAAGGGTATATAATAAATAGAGGATGTGATATACACATGTATTTTATACGATGAATGGAGGATTTTATTTTTATTTTTTGTTTATTTTTTTTTGATTTTTATTTTAATTTTATATTATTTCTAGAAATATATACATGAGTGTAAAAATAATACATTAATGTTATTTTGTCAAAAATAATTATGTAAAATATTTGTACAAGCATATGTAATATATACAATACATAGTGAGCCATATCTCTCTCTACTTATTTGTTTTGCGATCAGGTCAAGGATTGACCTTCTCTTGGGGTTCGGGTCACTTTGTATTTATTCTAAATACATCATTCCTTTTCCTTTGTTCTTTTATTTTTTCACAAAAACATGCTAATTATGCAATATTAACAAAGGCATGCAGATTGCTAAGTTACTGTATTTACAGATATTTACATGATGTTTTGCCAAGAAAAAGAGGTAAAATAAAAGAATAAAAAGTGAGAATCAGGGATTCATCACCCCCTATAATTTACCTTTGCTAGTCCCTTAGCAAACACTTATTTGGAAAAGAAGTGAAGAGAACAAGAAAAAGAATTAAGGCTGATTATTAAACGTTTCTTCATTAAATTGAAGTATGGAGCTCAGTCATACCTTTGAATTATTAGTTTGTCAGAATCTTATTGATAAATAGGTTTAAGACTCAACAACCTCTATGTTCCACAATGCTATGGTCATAACTCCTCAATAAACCAGATCAGAACAAGTCTACATACGTAGACTCTAATGACTATGCATCTTTCCTGGTATGGTGTAAGTGATATGCAGCTCCCACCTCAGAAATGATAAAGCAACAACCTCCCTCAACAAGGTAACTGTAATTCCCTAGTCCAGCAGCTCTTTCCTCGAGGAGCAGGGTATTCCCTTCTAAGTTCAAGTTCAACCAGCTCAAGAAGAGGGTAAAGAAGAGAATGGATCATGATAAGTGTAGCCAAGTATCCTTGGGAGCCGAACCAGTGTAGCTAAGTCTCTCGTTGCAATCTTCATGATATGAAAAGGTGTGATACATAAGCTTTGCTTTATTTGACTATATACACTCCGACAGGCATTTTATTTTCAATCAGGCCTGTCCACTTTTTTGGAGTTTTCCTTGATTTTGCACCTTTTTTTGAAGTGCATATGTACAACATATCTACATGGTACAACATATACATATGGAGTTTTTCTTCTCGAGCCAGTAGACTGTTTGTCTTTTGAAGCATTATTTCAACCCACAAATCATGTCTTTAGACCTCAATGCTACTATACCAGGTTGAGATGCACACCCCCCCTAAAGGAGGACGAGAGGTTCTGCCTAGAAGTACTACCCTCGTATACTACCCCAAGCCAAAGAATTTTGCCTCTTCATCACCTCCTCCGTGTTGAGCTACGTGGAAGGTGCTGGTCCAAGTAAAGCCATTTCTCTGAGAGTCATGTGTGCGTTGTTAAGTGTTCTACTTAGGCTTATCAAGATGATATATGAACATAGTCTAGCGGACTTAAAGAATTAATGGACCTAAAAAGTCTTAACCCCAAATCCTATAATGCTCCTCTGAAGTTAGGTGGATTAAGGTCTAAACCAGGCTCCATTTTCCAATTTAATTCAAGACTAGTTTAAATGCCAACTATGATTCAGAAGAATATACAAACAAATATGCACAAAACTCTTTTTGTGCAATTTTTCAACATATGCAATGTTTTATGAAAAATGTTTGAATGCAAGGAAGAAGGGAAAGCTTTTGCAAAATATTTATAAACATCTACAAACAGATTTTTGCAAACTTTTCATTTTTCGAACATTTTTTTTAAAAATTTTATACTATATACATAATTTTGATATAAAAATATCTACAACAATTTTCACACAATACATTTTTACAAACATTTGTACAAAAATAGTTTTTACAAAAAGAACTATATACAAACATGTATGTGCAAGAAAGAATTTTATTTGCAAGAAAATTTTTAAAATTATTGTGATTTTTTATTTGTGATTTTTAGCCATTTTATCGATTAACACACTCACACAAAATACGAGTTATGGCTAAAGTATATATACAATATATATGACACCCCCTATACTTAGCTTGAATGATGTCCTCAGAGTGATCAAAGAGCGATGAAAGGAAGACATAACTCGTGCTGAGTATTGGGAAGTGAAAAGAAGGCTATACTACAACGACGAATAAAAGAATGAAATGAATAGAGGTCGGTGATCCCCCTATACTTAGGATCAAGTAATCCTAGGTATAGAAGTCTGTACACAAGGGGGAAAACCGAAGATTAGAATGTACATGGTCTATCTCCCCTATACTTAGGGTAAAATATCCCTAAGTATAGGCAGCAAAAGAGAGGTAAAAAGAATCAAACAGACAATCACAAGTCTGACACCCCCCAATACATAGGGTAAAGTACACCCTAAGTATAGCATAATCAGAAGATGAAGATGGGGTGTTAGACAAAAGAATGTGCGATATGGACAACTGGATCTATACAGATGTAGAGGAAAAGTGATAATCAGGCATGAGATGCAAATGATGTAAGTCAAAGACCACATTTCATGCAAAATGAAGAGGGGCAGCGTCAACGATCAACGGATCATAGTCTAGATATATCTTCAGTCGCTGACCACTAACTCGAAAGGTGGATTCAAATGACAACTCAGATATATCAATGCTTCCGTTGTCGTGCACCATTCGAACCAAGTATGGTCCCTTCCATTTGCTTTGCAACTTCCCTGGAAATAATCTCAACCTAGCATCAAATAACCATACTTTCTGGTTCGGCTCAAACCGTTTATGGCTGATATGAGAATCATGACATATCTTCACTCTCCTTATATTGTAGGCTACTCGAAAAGGTTGTGTCTCTAAGCTCCTCCAGGGATGCCAACTCTACTTTCCTCTGATCTCATATGCTCTTGGAATCCAATAATAACTCACTGACTGCCCATAGTGACTTATGCTTGATCTCCATGTGTAAATGGCATGGCTTGCCATAAACGAGATAAAAGGGAGTTGTACCCAAAGGTGTCCTGAAGGAAGTCCGATAAGCCCATACGACCGAGTCCAAAAGCTGTGACCATTCTTTTCGGTCTAGTCGGATGACCTTTTGCAATATTGTCTTGATCTCCATGTTTGATACTTCAACAAGACCATTGGTCTGAGCGTAATATGGTCTGGCAACTCGATGGTCAATGTTGAACTCGTTAGCAAGGCCCCTTACCTTATCATTGATAAAGTGAGTCCCCCCGTCCGATATCAACACACTAGAGACCCCAAACCGTGAAATGATATTCTTCCTCAAAAATCTGCAAACAGTCTTAGCATATGTAGTTCGGGCGGGGATGGCCTCAACCAAATGACTCACATAATCCACATCAAAAAGAATGTACTCAAATCCCTGACTCATAGGGAATAGACCCATGAAATTGATGCCCCATGTGTCAAGAACCTCACAGAAGTGAATGGGCTGCAACGACATCATATCACGATGTCCACAAGTGCCCATCCCCTGACAGTCAGTACACCTCTTCACAAATTCATCAGAATCCTTGAAGAGGGTAGGCCACCATAGGCTGGATTAGAGCAATTTCTGTGCCGTCCTCCTCCCAGAATGATGTCCTCCTACCTCAAGCTTGTGGCAGTATGTAAGGATGTTGTGGTGCTCCTTTTTAGGAATGCACCGAAGCCAGACACTATCCCCTCCTTCATGATAAAGGATGGGATCCTACCAATGGTACAACTTGGTCTCGCAAAGAAAAGTATTAATTCGCTACGTGGACCAACCTTGTGGAACTTTATTAGTGATAAGATAGTTCACAATGTCAGTATACCATGGAAGCGAGGCGATAGCAAGGATTGCCTCATCTGGGAAGGTCTCAGTAATAGGTGCCATCTGCTCTGAATCCTCAAGGTTCTCTAATCGGGGGAGGTGATCTGCCACCGCATTCTTGACTTCGGGCTTATCCTTAATCTCAATGTCAAACTCCTATAGTAGAAGGATCCATCTGGTCACTGAATTGTGATGACCACATCTTTCAACAACCCCTTCGGGCTCTCGACTGATCTATCAGCAAACTGAAGGATTGTCCTGCTCTATCGAAGAGGGCCAAACTCAAATAGATCGAGTAGGGCCGTCGGAAGAAGGTTGATGGAAGAGCCACTTTCTAATAGAGTTTGATCGAACCGCTGCTCATGGATGTGTCATCTGACATATGGAGCTCCTGCATCTGGCCTCTTGGCTGGAAATCAGTTCAGAATGGCAAAGCAGGTTGCATGAGTGAGCACATGGATCTCTGCATTGTGGTTCCTTCTCTTCCTATGGATAGTAGTCTTCTCTCTCAAATTCTTATGGAAGAGAGGGATGTGCTCTAATGCCTCCTGTAGAGTCAGTTGAATCTGGAATCTATCAATCATCTGCTGGCTGAACTCTAACTAGTGTCTCTTTTTTAGATTTTATGTTTTATTCCCCTTCGCTAAGCGGAGTGCCTGAGGGAAGGGGATAGTTGGACCCTCTTTAGAGAGATGAGGGTCAGGAATAGGTTCATGGGTATGTGAAGGGATAGAATCCATACAATCATCACCATTCAACACATATAGACTCGAAGAAGATGCATGACCCTTTCCTTTATTCATATTTGTGGTCTTTTCTATTTTTTCCATTTTTTAGGTTTTTTAGGACTGTTTTGAAATACAATAGAAGGTAACACAACTGAAGTAGAAATGGTAGCATCAGCACCACCCATGACATCTGTCTTTGCAGCATCAGCACCGTGCTCTAGCTTAGCAACTGGAATAGAATTGGTGGCCTCAATACCGCCGACTGCATCTGGAGTGTCGATGGCCTCAATACCGTCGGTTGGATCTACATCCTTGGTGGCTTCAACACCACCGTCATCGTCATCACAAGTGGCATCAGCATCGCTATCCTCCTTGTATGGCACTCATGCGTCTCTGTGTGGTCGTTGCTCAGACGAGGCATCGCCGGCTGGCATCCTACGGCTCCTACATGTCACAAAATAAGCATCAAATATGTAGGAAGAAATATCACCCAAGGAATCATTAGGAGTAGTAGTCTCTGTGAAATGGACCTGCTCATACTTCCTCTTGAGGTTGTTCAGGTTTGGTTCGATCTGAGCTGGTATGGAGACCTTGTCCTTGATGATGTCCCTCATCTCCAACCGGAACTTGTTCATCTCTCATCGGAAGGATGCCTACTGAACTGAAAGGAGGCGGGCGAGGTCGTCAAGGGTTGGGTTCTCATAGATGGGTCCAATAGAACCGGACGGGTTGCCTCGTTGAAAATGAGGTTGCTGGTATTGAGGGGGAGGATGAGAGTAATGTTGTGGCTGTTGCTGCTGCCTCCACTGATGTCCATGATGGTAGGGACGAGGACCTGCTGGTACTGATGGGATGGCTGGGAGAGATAAGGCTTTTGGTGTTGCTAGCTGCTCTGACCGCCCTGAGCTGGAGGCTGTTGCTGGGATGAGGTGCCTCTGATAGACCATCTGAATCGGAGATAATAATGATGGATCTTGGGTTGCTGCTGGTACCGGTCATACCAAATCCCATTGACTTCCATCAATGGCTCCTGGTCGTAAGGTGAAGGGGGAAGAACTGCCAGGGGGTGATCTGGTTGATACACCACCATCTGAGTGCCCTGAGAGGGTGGTGACTTAGAGTAACGCTACTGCAGCTGGACTGACTCTTCCTGAATGTGATGCATCTGGCGGTAGGTGGCAGAAGGCTGGGTGGAGTTGCTGTTAATGGGATCTACCCGTGACCAGAGACGGGGATGTGGTGCCGTCTGTGCATCCTGGAGATGCATGATCTGAGTCTTTAGGTCACTAAGCGTTTGTCCCAACTGGTCAATCTGCGTGAGGCCCTGGCCCTGCTTCTTCTCAATGATCTCGATGTGGTCCAGCTTCTCGCTAATGATTCCCATGTCAGCGGCTGATGACTCGACATTTGTTGTTGCTACTAACGAAGTAGATGGATCTGCATCGACCCGTGCTATCCTCTAGTAGGATACGGCCTATGGGAGGGGCTTCCCTCGAGTGTAGACCCTAGTTTGGGACATCACCATGTAGTTTCTGCCATCTCCTCGTAGATGGCCCAGGCTTGGTCCTCATCCTTGGAAAAATAGGACCCTGCACATGAGGCGTTAAAAATCCCCTGCAGCTCCGGTGTCAGCCCTCAAAAGAAGCTCTGGACTATATTGGGCTTTGATATCTCATGATGTGGACACCGATCGATGAGATCTCTGAAATGATCCCAAGCCTCGTGGAACTTCTCGTTCGGGATCATGGTGAAGTTGTTGATCATAGCTCTGGCTGCGTGGATAGTACTTGTTCAAGTACTCAGTCTGGAGCTACTCCCAGGTGGTGACATACCTCCCCAAATGTTTCATCTAATAGACTGCTTTGTCAACCAATGAGAACGCGAAGGCGATCATCTTGATCGTGTCCTCGTCCACGAGTCTTTCATGGATAATACTGCAAATCATCTCAAACTCCTGGAGATGGAGGTGCGACTCCTCGGTGGCTAACCCATGGAACTTGGGCAGAAGCTGAATAGTCTGGGGGCAAAGCTCAAAATCGTCCAAGATCTTCGGGAGCTGAATCCAACGATGAGTGATAGTTGCACCGGGGTTGTGCAACTGCCTCATCGTGCGTGGTGGCCTAGGCTTTGGATGATTATCTGGACATCTGTCTCCTCCTCCAGCCGTGGGTATCTCTCCACCAGCTGGTCTCTGCGGCTCTTCTTTGGCAGCTCTCATCTCTATCAGCTCTCGTCGTACCTATTCCATGAATGCTCCCTGGTCTCTGATCTGTCGCTGCATGGTCTCCATGGAGGCTAGAAGTGTGTTGTTGACGGTGCCTGGATCAAGTACATAAGTCGACCCCTGGGGATGCTCATCGATGCATTCCTCACTGCTGGCCATCTCTGGGTCTCTGCAAAGGCAAAAGACTCCAACTCATGTGCTGTCAAATGAATATATAACTGTGTTGGCCTCTTCTCTGGCACCTCAGGACTGGAAGAAGAAGGTTGGTCGAGGGGGAATAGGGTGGTAGCGATCTCAGGTTCAGAGAGCTGGTCGGGGCTCTCTGAAACTACCCTAGATGTATGAAAAGGAGTGCTTGAGAATGATACTGTCAAAGGCAACCCAAGGGACCTCCTTCCCATCATCATGATGTAGGGATTTATGATGATGAGATATGGAATGCAATCATGATCAGAAATCAAACCCCCAATTCACCTACTCAAACACTGGAGCTGATGACCGTGAAAGATCGGTCGTTAATCTTGTCAATTTTATTTAGGTGATCAATCAATCTATCATAGCGATTAAGCGAGTTGTTTGGAACCCGATGCTCCCAGGAGATCGGCCCAATCCCACAATTAGTTTTTCCCGACCAATATGGGTGAGGACCATTTACCAGCTACTCGATCTGCCCAATCTGCTAAGTCTCGGACCGATTACCGGCTACCCGGTGAAATCCTCACCAGAGAACAATCAACTGCAAGACTAGTATTCTGAAAGAAGTTCATGTATGGCTCTACCTATATGTGGGTCACTCTCTCGCTGCAAATAAATCAATAATGACGGGGTGACTATCCCCAAAATAAATATTTTTAGATGAGGTGTATTTTAGGGTCCAGTTTGCATTAGCAATCCCAATTTTATTTGTTTTCACTTTTATGTACTTTTTTTGATAAAATCAACGCCTAATGAATTTTTCGATTTCCTGGGTTATATTGAGCCTAATAAAATAGGGGGAGGAAGTCGAAAAAGCTGATACACAATCAAACACTATGATGCCTACAGAGATAGAAATGTGTACCTGTCTCCAACACTCTACATGTAGGGTGATCTGAACGTAAATTAAAAGACAGAAAATAAACTAAAAAAATGATGCAATGAAGATTTCAGCCTTAGATGAGCAACTTCTATTGATCGTGAAGAACATATAGCTAACTAATCAGAGAGTGAGAGGCCTGAGTCCGGTCTCAGATGTTGATTGGTGTCCACGATAACGGATCCTGCCAGTGTTGTATATGACCTCTAGTGGCATGTGGCCTCTCAATCGATTAAGTTAACATTTTCTTATTGATTATTAGCTAGTTCCAATTATGTTCTATAGAGAATGAGAAATTAAGTATGGGGCCTTAGCTAATTACATCACAATCAACAAAAGTCCTAAATCTAATGGTTAATCCTCGTGAATCAAAAGAAAATAAAGGCAATCAAAACAAAAACCGCAAAAAATCCGGTGAGGTCCCTCGAGCACACCGGTGCTTGGCGAAATAGACCCCTATGAGTGCAAGTCCAACGAGAGTGTCCAAGTCCAAAAATTGTTACAATAATAATAAGTCTGCAGAAAATAAAATCTACTATAACTATCCTCTCCTGCTCTCCTCCTCCTCCTCAGATGTGGGTACTCCAATAATAAGTCAAGGCATCCTCAGGTAGTTCCTCGCACAAGAAGCAAAGAAGAAATGTGTCAGAAAACAATTATATCAAATAGAGACAAAAATATAAGAAAATAGGAATAAAAGAGAAAATGACTACTAAGTCATGCTCCTCGGCAACGGTGCCATTCTGATGACAATACTTGCAACTCGGGTTAAGTAATATCAAGGGTTGTTGCAACCCGAATCACCAAGTGTTGGTCAACAAGAAGAAATAAAAACTCAAAACAGATCAAAAGCAATCAAGCACAGAATGTTAATGGTTCACTATATTTATTTTATCTAGTATAGCAACAAGGGTCGGAACACAAGGAGCACGAGAAAACCTACGAAATATTCAAATATCAAAAATAAAAGAACATTTTTTAGTGTTTTTTAATTTTGCAAATTTTTTATAATTTTCAATAAGGAGACAAAATCAATAAATAAGGAAAAGAAGGCAACACACAAGTCTTTTTTGGATTTTTCTTTAAGGTTATAAATGCTCTCAAAAAATCAAGAAAATTTTTTTTGGGTTTTTAAGGTTTTAAAGTGTTTTTGTTAATTTTCTGGGGTTTTGCAAATGTTTTTATGAATTTATAAAAATCAAACGTTTCCTAAAAATTCAAACAGTGCATAGAGAGGATTTAATTGCAAGTTAAAAATGTTTAAAATGCCCGAAAATCTTGGATAGCAATTTTATGAGAAAATATGAAGAAAAATCTACAAATAGGAATGAGAATGAGAATTTTTGGATTTTTCTTGAATTTTATAGAATTTTTATAAGATTTTAGGTGTTTTGCTATTTTAGAATTTTTATAACGAAATTTCTAACAAAATTTCTACAGTAGATAAAATACACAAAAACACACTAATAGAATTTTTTTGGAATTTTTAAGATAATTTTTCGAATTTTTATGGATTTTCAAAAATAGACAAGTCACTTTGACACTTTTCAGAGGTTTCTGAATTTTTAGAAATAATAAATGCAAATAAATTACCCCACAAAAATTACATTAAATACTACACACTAACATGAGTTAGAGGTAATTTTTAGATAATTTTTAGGATTAATTTGCTAATTATTAAGTTAAACAAAAGACAAGAAGTTGTAGGGACCTGTATGTAATTAAAATAAAGTTCTGGACCTAAAAATAACACATGTGGAAAGTGTAGGGTCTAAATTGCAAAAAGTTCGAACAATCACACATGCAACATGTGAACCAAGCTCACAAGGGTATAAGTATAAATATCAAAAACATGCCATTTCATTCATAACATCTACAAAGGTGCAGGGCATACAGTGCAAATAACCCAAAAGTCATGTGGTGCTACAAGCTGTTAGGGTCTAAAATGCAAATATAAGAACTACGAGGTCCAAACTGTCCAAGTTCATAACTACAACTTTTATTTACGGGACTAAAGCTAAATAGCGAGACATGCAAGGATAAGATGGAAATATACACCTTTGGGGCACGTGCTTAGCACGTGGGATCACTAACGGTGTTGATGACCTCTACCAAGCTGATCTGAGGGATCTGATCTGTCGGCTACGTGTGTATCATATGCTCAAGCAGGTCTAATTTAATGGCCCCAAAAGCTGCTCTGTCGGATGGCCTTGTTGGAATCTGGCAGAGGTGATGGCATCCAACGGTAGCAGGAGGGTCTGGAAGAACAACCCCTAGGTGAACTTTGATAGGCCAATGGAAGTGATCCACTACTCCGATGTTGTCACCAAGGGGTCCTATAGTGCCACGAAGGTGCTCCTCTTCTGGTGGATGGCTCTAATGGAGGTGACGATGGTCGGATAAGAACAGTGGCGAAGCTCCTTCTGGAGCTACTCCGCTTGAGCAGCAGGGGCTCCAAAATGCTCCCAGATGCGCTTGCAGACCTGCAAGAGGAAGAGAGAGCTCGGGGCTATGCTCCGTCCCTGGTTATTGTTGAAAAGGACAAGGGAAGCGACGGTGGATGATGATCGACCTCTGGCGAAGGCGTAAGAAGGAGGTCTGAGCCTAATCTCGCCCGATGGTCGAGTCTCAAGGCGGTTGGATTGCGTGAGAAGGTACGGAGTGAGATGTAGCATAAATCGGAGTGGGTAGATGTAGGGAACGGGGCTCCGATAAGTTGGTCGGAGCAAGTAAATGTGTGTCGGTGCAAAATGGAAGGATTGAATCGAATGACGAAATGTAGTGGATATAAGTGATACCTGAAGGTACTGAGTAGCTCAGCAAGGTCAGGTGCAGGTGGGTGATCGAGTCTTGGACACAACCAAGCTACGGCTAACCGGGAGGCTTCACGCGGTGGATCTCCGACCACGTCGTGAGCTACAAGTCACCAGGTGCCTTCCAACTATCCTGAAGGGCTCCTCCACTGGTTGTCACTTCAACGAAGGTGTCTAGGAGGGAATGTGGGTGTAAGTGATGAGCTACCGTGCTTGGAGGTGGAAGAGAGGATTTTATAGGATGCTCTAGGGGCAGGAAGGATCGAGCAAGAGTGTGCAACCCTAGGAAGATCTGCACCTTCCTAGGGATCCGCGAGGATCACAGATCCTAGGAGGAAGCTCGGGTAATAAATCAAGGAATGAGGCGGGTGGAGTCGGTCAGAGAAATGGGGAGAAGAAGGTCCGACGAGAAGGATTCGGGTCTGACCCAGCTGGAAGGAGGTGTTGACTGGAGTCAACAAATCCTCCTGGACCAATTAGAAAAAGGATTATAAAATATAATTACAAATTCAATAAAAAATAGCAAATGAGTTCAAAATAAAAAGTGTTTAAAATAGAAAAATGTTTATTATTTTTCAAAGTATTTTTATGTGATTTTTAATTATGTTTATGAAGAATAAATTAATGTATATACATTGAGGATGGGGAGCTTGCACCAAGGTGCATGTAATTTTACATGCATCGGGGCTTATATCTTATACATTTTTTTACTTTTTTAAAAAATCTCACCATGTATAGTCATCTATATATCCTTCCAATATGCCATTCGAATTTCGTCAGAAACAGAGATTCCTATGCCCTCCATCTAGAACAGATAATTTTAACGGTATTAGAATTGTTGTAATCGACCTGTTCTAGATAGAGGGCATAAGAGTTTTGTTTCTGACGAAATTCGAATGGCGTATTGGAGGGATATATAGATGAATATACATGGTGATATTTTTCAAAAAAGTAAAAAAATGTGGAAGATATAAGCCCCGGTGCATGTAAAATTACATGCACCTTGGTGCAAGCTCCCCATCCTCATATAGTATTATATACATGTATAATATACCTATGTATTATGTACAAATATTTTTTATATTATTTTTAATAAATACCCTTATTTTATATTTTATTTATTTACGATATATTTTTAGGAGTGTAAAATAGTTTTTATTTTATTTTTACAAATTAATAAGGGTATATAATAAATTGACGATGTGATATACACATGTATTTTATACGATGAATGGAAGATTTTATTTTTATTTTTATTTTTTAAATTTTTCTAATTTTTACTTTAATTTTATATTATTTCTAGAAATATATGTAGTAGTGTAAAAATAATACTTTAATGTTATTTTATCAAAAATAATTATGTATAATATTTGTACAAGTATAGGTAATATATACAATACATAGTGAGCCTTGTCTCTCTCTACTTATTTATTTTGCTATCAGGTCAAGGCTTGACCTTCTCTTGGGGTTCGGGTCACTCTTTATTTATTCTAAATACATCATTCCCTTTTCTTTTCCTTTATTCTTTTATTTTTGCACAAAAACATGCTAATTATGCAATATTAACAAAAACATGCAGATTGTTCAGTTATTGTATTTATAGATATTTACATGATGTTTTGCCAAGAAAAAGAGCTAAAATAAAGGAATAAAGGGTGAGAATCAAGGATTCATCATTCCCTTTCTTTGTGTGTGGATGGTGAGAGATGTCATAGGAAGTGGCCATGATCAAAATGTGATACTCAGATTTGCTCCTTGGATTTCTCTTCTTGGGTTTAGGAGCATATAATTGGGTAATGGCCTGGCGAAGTGGGGCTTCAATGATCACATGAATAGCTGCCACCACTTCATGTTCAGTCAACATTTTTTAAAATTTTGGATCTCCTTCATACAAAGTAGGAGATCAGAATCATCATCTACACAAGGATGACTAAGAGCAATCTATTGTCATCCTTGGGGTCAAAGGTGGGAACTGGTGTGAGTGTGTGTGGTCAAATGATCTGGTAGGTGTGCCCTCTCCTCACAAAATGACTCAGCTATGTGTCTCTCGAATTATTTTTGTATTTTTTAAAATTTCCCATTTTTTGAGAGGTGACTTTAATAGGTCAATCTTGGGTAGGTGAGATGATGGGCAATGTGGGTAAAAATCCGAGCCCAGAAATTGTGGCTAAGGTGGATATGTACAAAAAGAAAAATCAGGAGAAAAGCTCTCCTGATATAATGGAGGTGGACCGGTTGGAGGGTACGAGGAACTTGCAAAGTCTGTATAAAAATCGCTCCAGTCGGCCATCTCCGAAACAGAAGGAAATGATCGGAGAACACGAACGTCAAATCAAGATATGTGAGAAAAAGGGGCAAATGCTCAGAGAAGATCGAGTATGTACATACAAATAATCACAATCAAATGTACACAAAGCAAACTCCTCAATTCACCTACTCAACACAATGTGGACCGTGAAAGTTTGGTCTTTTTATCTTTTCAAATTTTAGCGTTAGGTGATAATCACAAAGTTGTACAAGCATGTAGGTAGGCCTGGGACTTGGGCACTAATCGTTAGTGTGTACGTATGAATAAAATGCACAAACAATGAGGGGTTACTCTCCCTAAGACAAGGATGTTCTTTTTTATTTTTAGGATCGAGTGATCTTAACAGTCCCAATTTTATTGGTTATCAATTTTTTTGTATTTTTAATAGAAATACATGAACCTAATGAAGATTCAATTCCTTTAGATCCCTATGTGACAAAATCAGAGGGAGAGAGTCAGAAAAGCAATGCAAGCGAATCGATGATGAATGCTAACTAGAAATGCTCACCTTGCCTCGAGCTCTCTTCATGCAAGGATGCTAAGCAGAATTGAAACCTATCTATATGCAAAAGCAATCTATGAATCGCCCTAGAGTAGTAATTGCCAATAGCATGATGAACCATATACTAACTATCTAGATATGAGACCAAAAGTCTGATCTTCGATGCCACTCAGTGCCCACCATAGTGGGTCATGCAAGCGATGTATGCGACCTCTCTTGGCACACGGTCTCAAGTCTAAATAGTCAACAATTATGATTTGACTAAGTCCAAAAGTGAATCTATAGGTACATGCAAATATATTAGGGCTTTGGACTTTAATCTATCAAGCAAGTAAATCCTATATTAGGGCTCAATCACACAAAATAAAAAAATTAAATCATTAAACAAATAAAAAGAAAAGGTGAAGAAAACACGAGAAAACCAACGAGACCTCCAAGTGAAAAATCACTCGGGCATTGGACCTCATGAAGTGTTAAAGTCCTGGAGAGTCCAAGTTATTACAATAAATATGTCTCTCTCTCACGTAAATTACAAATAAAATAAAATACAAAATAAAATTCTATTATCTTCAGAATTCCTCCAAGTCCTCTTCTGCTGCTAGGTTAGAAGGCTAAGCCTGCTTCACGTGGGTGCGTAGGTGCTCCTAAGCGTACCTCCCACAATTTGTGTTCATCGCAAAAAAGTCAAAGAAAGAGGGTTGTTAGACAATTCACGAAATAATATCAAATAAAAATGGAAAATAAATAGAGTAAAAATATAGACAATAAGGCACAAAGAAAGAAATCCAATATATACAGCGTTGCTCCCCGGTAACAGCGCCATTTGATAACAGGGATCTTGCGAGGGGTCTAAAAGTTATCCTCACTAAAAAGCGAACATAAAGTGTCGGTGAGGCGACCGCTCACAAAATCTCGTGTCAATCGACAATTAACCCACAATAGATATAGTAATTAAAGTAAAAATAGATGTGGAGTTAAAATTTATTATAACTCTACAGATGTGTGTATGTGTAAGTATGTTGTTGAACACAGAGACCAAACTAGATAGATCAGGGAAAATGAATCCAAGATCTGTGTTCTTCTTGTATGTATGCAGTTTTGGTGTGGGTTTTTAATGTTATATTTTTTATGGATTTAATTTTTATATTTTTTTTGTTTTTCATTAGATATATTTTTATTTCCTTTTTATATATTTTTGATTTTTTGATTTCTTTTTCTTTTGAAATATATAATATAAGAATATATAAGCCTATATATAATGCAATAAAAGTAATTATAAATACTACTATAAATAAATAAAAACTATAGAATAAAATGTATTTGGGTTTTAAATAAATGTTTACTATTTTTATGATTTTTTAGAAAATTTTGCTAATTTTTAGGTATTTTTAAAAAAATACGCCAAATCAAGGATTTAATAAATAGGCCTAATTGTTTTGGAATTTAAAAATAGTAGGAAGTGTTCAAAATTTTCCAAATCAATTTTAATATTTAATATAATATAAAGAAAATTATAGAACAAAAATGAATATTTTTGAGTTTTCGGGATTTTTTATTTTTATATAGGATTTTGGAGTTATATTATTTTGATTTGGAGTTAGAAAATACTAGGACAAACAAAATAGTTTGTTGGGATTTTTTCAAAATGTTTTTTATATATTTTTTATTTTATAACTAAAATAAGAATAAAAACATGCTCTTTTGATTTTTAATAAATATTAAATTGCTAAAATTAAAATGCAAAAATATAACATTAATCTAAAAGTAAGCAGGTAATTAACCTTATTTTTTGAGAATTTTTGGAGCATGGATGATATTTTTAATAAATAGAAAACATGCACAAAAATTAATGGACTGGAAAGGACATTTATACAATTAAAAATAAAGTCAAGGTGCTTTCTACCAAATACCCAAAAATATATAACTAATATTTAAAGTTCCTAGACTAAACAGAAATACAGAAACCATGAGGGTTTATATGCAAGTTCGCCTCCTCCCAGGGGACCGCACGAGAGGTGACGTGGATTGGACCAAAATGTAATTCAAGGAAAGCTTGAGAGTTCCAGTGCAAATTTTACAAAAAAATATTAAACTATAAAAACAAAATTAAAAAATAAAGCTACAAAAGTCGGGGGAATAGAGTGTGAATTACCCACAAAGGCATCAGATCGAATAGTGGTGGAGGCTTCAGTTATATATGTGGCATGCGCAGGAGGCATGATGACACTTAGTGGATCTAAGGTAGAGTTCAAATCTGGAGCTCGATCCGACGGGCGAGGTGAATGGAGATCAAATGTCCACGACCAAAACTAGAGCAGAGGCATGATCGGATGGATGTTGCTTCATTCGAAGAACATGGAAGAAGGTTGCCATCCCTGATCTTCAATAATTGATTCCAGGCTGCTCCGACTACCTCCACAGCTACTCAGCTGCTCAAAATGTTCCTTGTAGCATCCTCTGTCTGTTGGAAGGCTCAAAAAGCTTCGGGAATGGCCGGAGTGCTCCCAAGAAGTTGGAGGAGCACGGAAGCACCAAGAACCTCCAGCAAGCTTCAAAATTATCTCTAGATGGCTTCGGGCTTCAGAGACCTGCACAGGAAGAACGGGGGGTTGAAGGCAAAATGCCTCAACCCCTTAGCGGGTTGAATGGGTCGGAAAGGTGGCTGCTCTGATGAAGGGAGGAGGTGGAGCACTGTGATCCCGCTCTAGGAAGAAGCAGGTTGAATGGAATGGTCGGGGGTGTGGAGAATCGACAAGGGAAGAAAGCGAGGGCATTGGGCGAGTTGGAAACACAGTGATGTGCGGTGGTCCGACAAACTACGAATCAGAGAATCTATGCTTATACAATCGATTGAAAGCTAAAATAAAACACGAGAATTAAATGTACGACTAACAGATACCTAAAAAGTGATAAAAAAAGAACCTTGAGCAGTTGTGGGATGCAAGTTTGACCTCACAACGGCGGAGCACTGCCAGAGATAGTGGAGATCGCCTCAAAGCCGCTCCTCGATCTAAATAAATGCTCGGCGAGGAAGCTGTCACCTTCCTCAAGTTGTTGAGTACAAAAGGAGGGGGAGAAAGTGATTGAAAGGGATTCAAAAATGAGAAGAAACTCGAGCGGAGGTTTTGTACAGGTGACAGGGGTGGCTGAAAGATCGAGGCCAATCACTCGATTCAGACAAGCATTCCTCGAGGAATCAATTGCGTGTAATAACTCGATGAATGGGGAGAAAATTGGTGAAGGGAGCGGCCCAAAAGGATGAAGGAATCCTCGGGGAAAAATCGAAGAAGGTGGGTGAAAAGCTAGTCTGACAAGGCTACTCACCTAGGGAGAAGAGTTGACCGGGGTCAACTCTTGACTCCCACTGGTTGGTGCACGTGGACCAACCAGAAAAAGGAAACCCTAAATTAATTATAAATTCCATAATAAATAATAAATGAAGTAATTAATTTTAAGTTATAAAATAATTTTTTTTATTTTCTGCAGTATTTTATTATGATTTTTATTTTTTACGGGCTTAGTTATTACAAGTTACTTTATGAGCGTATATTTGTATGTAAATTTATCTATATTTTGGGTATTTTATTTTTATTTTGTATTCTTTATTTTATTATTTTCTTTTCATATTTTATATATCTATAACCTATTTTTATATACGTAAATATATTTTTATTGTATTTTATTGATGTATTATGTGCACTTTAATAAATGGGGTGTATATTATATAGGTATAAGTATAAGTATTTCATCGATGTATTTATATATACTATTTTATTTTTGTGTTTTCTTTGTGGTTTTATTTTATTTTAAATATGTAAATATGCTATAAATATTATTTATAAAATTATAAAATTAGATAAATAATAAATAACAAATAAAATGAATATTTTATTCATGTATATTATACAAAAGGGGTCCAAAACCTAACTTTTGCATCTTAACTCCATATTGGGATGAAACCACCTTCATTAAATTGCTTATTAAAAGTAAACTACAATTAAATATGATTTTATACATTTTGAGTTCATATGGAGAAGATATGGGTCTGGGAAGTTTGGGTTTTGGGTTTTTATTTAGAGTATAAAAAGTACATTGTATATTATTTTTGTTAAACTTACTTTTGTATTTTCTATATATTATTATCTACAACTTCCATGTAAAAATTTCCTTTATTTGATGTATAAATAATAAAAAATAAAATAGGTCTCAAAATACAATGTTGATGAATAAAAAAATGAGTTTTTTTGTATTTTGGGCCCTTATCTCCCCTACTTTATTCCTTATCAACCCAGTCATCAGATGCCTAGGTCTCGGGTTTAGAGTCATAAAATACCTTTGGTATTTTATTCGTTTCTTTTCTTTACTCTATAATTTAAGCATTAAATATTATATTTTAAGCACAATAAATGAATTACATAATTTATCTTAATTTGTACAAATAATGTTATTTACATGCATTTGCTAGGGTTTTTAAGGCCAAAATGATAGAATAAAGATAATAAAATAGATATTCATCTAGTGGTAGAGGGCTGGATTTGTCAGCATGAGACACAAGCCAATGGAAACATTGGAAGTCACATATCAGTGGCCATTGTACCCCAACCCAATCTAGTAGCCATGAGGTCTAATGATAGAAGTTGTGGTTGGAATAATGCTTCAAAAAAGGAATTGTCTATTGGCTCAAGAGGAAAATCTCCTTATGTAAATGTCGTTGTATATAGTATTAGAAAAATGCAATAACAACTCCAAAAAGGTGGACACGCCTAAATGAAAATAAAATACCTGCCAGAGTATGTATATATTTGTATAGCCAATAAGCAAGCTTGAGCTTTAAAGTCAAATATATGTAAGACTGCAGCCGGATGACTTGGCTACACTAGTCAAGCATCCTGGGATAGGTAGCTATACTGGCTACCATCCATTCTTCTCTCCACCTTGTCTTCTTGAGCCGGTTGAACTTGAACTAAGAAGGGAATACCCCACTTCTCGAGGAAAGAGTTGTTGGATTAGGGAATTACGATCACCATGTGGAGAAGAGTGACTTTTACCTCTTTAGCCGAGGAGAGCTACATATCACACACAATGTCCAAGATAGATTCATAGTCATAAGGGTTTGCATATGGTTGATTATTTTGACCTGACTATTGAGTAGACTTGAACAGGGTTTTGTTACTCTCATAGGTTGTTGTGTTTCAAATCCATTTTTCAATAAGGTTCTGATCCAACTTAATGTCCAAAGGTCCGACCGAGCTCTAAACTTTGATTTTGTGAAGAAAAGGTTGAAAGTTAAGATCAATCCAAGTTCTTTCTTTTTCTTTTCTTCTTTTTCTTTTATGCACTTATAGGCATAAGTGTTTGCTAGGGACTAGCAAAGGCAAGTATAGGGGATGTTGAATCTCCATTTCAACACCTTTATTCTTTCATTTTGGCCTTCATTCCCTAGCTAAATGCATGTAAATATCATTTTTTTACTAAATTAACTTTTATTATTTATTGTATGAATATTGCATAAAATAAATTTTTTGAAGCCAAAATAAAAGAAATAAAGAAAATCGAAGAAAAAGAAATGAAATGCCAAAGGTATTTTATAATACTAAACCCGTAGACCTAGGCATCATGATGATTGGATTGACAAGGAATAAAGTAGGGGAGATAGGGGTAAAAAACATAATAAAATCTCAATTCTTTATTCTTCAATAATTCATTTTTAGACCTATTTTATTCTATATTATTTATACATAAAACCAATAAACATTTTACATGAACTAGTAGATAAAAATACAAGGAAAATGCACAATTAATTTCACACAAAAAATATACAGTGTACATTCTACGCTAAGAATAAAAAGCCAAAATCCAAACTTCCCAGACCCATATCTTCTCCATATGAACTCAAAATGCATCAAAATCACATTTAATTGTATATTATTATTTTATCAGCTATTTAGTGAAGATGGTATCATTTAATTTGGAGTTAATACGCAAAAGTTAGGTTTTGGACCCATATAATACAATATACTTGAATAAAATATTTATTTTATTTATTCTTTATATATTTTTATAAATTTATAATTTTATATTTTTGTAAATGTTATTTATAGTATATGTACATATTTATAACATAACAAAACCATTAAAATAAACAAAAAATAAATAAGTGTATAAAATATATTGATGAATTACCTATACTTATACCTATATAATAAATACATCTAATTATTTAAGTGTACAAATAATATTAGAAAAATACAATAAAAATATATTTGTGTACATCCAAATAAGTTATAAATATATAAATTAAGTGAATAAAATAATAAAATATAAAATGCAAATAAAAATAAAAATATGTATTATATAGGTAAATATACTAATAAATATACTTTTGAATAATAACTTGTAATAAACAACCTCATAAAAATAAATAAAAATTGAAATAAAACATTACAAAAAATAATAAACATTTTTTAATTTATAACCTAAAATTAATTGATTCATTTAATAATTATTATTCATTTTACAATGTATTTTTACCTTGCATTTTATCTGGTTGCCCCATGTGGACCAACCAGATTCGTTCCTTTGTTGACCCAAATCAACGAGCCTTTTGGTGCCTCTGACCTCTATCAGAACCTCAAGACGCTCTCTTCTCTCCATTTCCCCTAACAATCTAATGATTAACTCACCTTGATCCTTGAAAGAAATTTTCAGACAAGACCTTCATTACTCATACCTGATACTTAGATCCCATCGATCTCCTCCATATCATCCTTGAATCGATTTGCAAGATCGCCATATTCAACCTATAAATATTTCTTTCTAGCCACCTACCTCAATTTGGTCCCCTTTTCAAGCCCTAAAACCCTCTACCCTTGGCCAAGAGTGACACCTTGTGACAACAGGTGATACCCTGTAGTGTTGGAGTAGAGAGCATAGGAGAGGAGGCGACCCACGGCGGTGCTCCAACATCGTCCTGCTCCTTGGCGAAAAAGCCAATTTCGAGCTGCGTCCTTTACATTCCTAGGTAGATTTAGTTCCTGCTTTCAATTCCGTATTTTAGTTTAAGTTTTAATTGATGTTTTATCTTAGATTAGGTTAACCAAGTTTGTCGGAGCTCTAGAGCTCCTACCACCTCTGTCTCGCCGTGTATACCGTGTGATCATCTAATCACTTCACTAATTAGCCTTGTCGCTTCTCCATCTATTCGATCCATCTAAACTCTCAGATCGACCGTCGATGTGGAGATTGAGGTCCAAATCTATCACCTTCGTTGGACCTCCAAGCCTCCTTATTTTGCTTCCATTCCACGCCTAATTGGGTCGAGGCAGTTTTCTCTCGACCACTGTTTCTCTATGTCCAGTCTCAATCTGAATGGGGCCCTGTAAGTGCTAAATAGACCTTGCATTTCTCCTCCAGGTGCTCTAGGTTTCACTAGAAATCTGGGCCTTGATCATAGGGACTCGGACCATTTTGAGGACCCCCACAACTGCGAACCAACCTCTGGAGCAATTCCCCCATCTCGGCAGCTCGATCCAATGCCTGGAGATGAATATTTGACGGGAGGACGGAGCTCCAGGGCTGAGTTCTTCATATGTTCTTGGTGACCCTTCCACAGTCATCTGATCAAAACCCTCTACCCACGCAAGCAGCTATCGTCGGATGTGTAGAGCCTCAACCATCAGATCTTCCCTGAAGATCTGATCCAAGCCGAAGCCTTCGAACCATCATCGCTCCACCTCGTGTTGCCATGCATCAAGTTGAAGATCCATTACTGCAAGATCCACACAAGTATTGGGTAAACTTCATATATGGCCCCTGCATTTTTTGTATATTAATATTCGATATTAAAATTTTATTCTGAAGTCTAAATAAATATGACTATTTTGCATGGAGGCACTAACCTTTTTCTGTGTTTACATCTGTGTTCATGCTATCTCACCTCACGCCCCCCATGTGAGGTGGACATTTTGTAATCATACCCCTACGTTCTTTTGTATTTGTAATTAGTCCAAAATTTTGTATAGTCAGTATTAATTTTTGTGTAAAAATTGTAAAAGAGGACCTGAAGTTTTTCTATATTACCCTTATGCACTTGTTATATACATATAACATAAATACTCATGGAAAATCTGCAAGCATGACCTTGGATTTTGTTATAGGGTTCATAAATGTATGGAAACTTATTTTTATTTGCAAATTGGTTCCTGTCAACATATTCATTTTTCTGCAAGTTTGGCTAATTTTTTATTATTATCATCTGTGCTCCAAATTATGAAAAAATAGGATAATATACCTGGGATGTATGCTCTTTCACGATATGTATTTTTCTTTGCATTTTATGTTCATTTCTTATTTATTAAAAAAAAGAGCTCATTTTGTCCCTAAAATACTGATGACCCGAAAATTCTGAGCAACTAAGGTAAAAGAAATATCTAAGGTCGTTGCGACCTCAGTCGCTCAAGAAATCCAGATCAACAAGAAAATAAGAGAGCAGACCACCAAAACACAAATAAAATCAGAGAAAATCAATAGTGGCCCTGACTATTGGATTAGCCTGGTATAGCGACCAGGGTCGGACTCAGGGAGCACGTGATGGCCTCGCGGCCTACGAAGTAGTCAACAAGACAAAACAAATAAAGAAAGTTATTTTGGTGGGTTTTTAAGATTTTTATATTTTTTTGGGTATTTTTAATTATAAAGAAAATAGGAAAATAATAAAAACAAGCAACTCAGGTCATTATTTAAATGCTCAAAATTAATCCAAAAATTCAAACAAAAATATTTTTAGAATTTTTGTGTTCTTTACTGTTTTTGATGAATTTTTGGTAATTTTCTGATTTTTATATATTTTTCAAAAATGAAACAAGGTAAAAACAAGAAGACAATGTCCAGTCAGGCTTCAAGGGCCAAAATAAAATGCAAAATGTCCCTAATAAAACCTGAAGGTATTTTTCATGTAAACTAGAAACAAAAAGGCAAAATCAGAGACTGCGTTTCTTATTTTGGAGTTTTCTATGAATTATTAGAATTTTTATGATATTCTCAATGTTTTTTAAATTTTTATATTTTTTATAAGTCAAAAAATGACCAAAAGTGGTCAGAAAATCAAAACACTAAAATAAACAAACTCTGATTTTTTTGTAATTTTTAAAGATGTTTTTGTATTTTTTTGTGAATTTTATATCTGGACAAATAAGAAAAAATGGATGTTTTTAAATTTTTAAAAATAATAAAAAGACTCCAAAAATTTCCCAAAAATCAGTAAAAAATCTACATAGTGGCAGGAGCCACGTGTCACATTTTCACTTGATTTGGAATAAATTTGAATATTTTATTCAAAACAATCAAGAGCCCACAGTCATAGGGACCTGATCGTAATAAAAAATATCTCTGAGGGCCTAGAAATAACAAGAACAAAAACCCAGGGGGTCCAGGTACAAAATATCCAAGATCTTACATGCCACGCGCATGATCTGGGCACTCAGGGACGTTTTTGTAATTAACTTAAGTCCCTGGACCTATTAGTAACACGTACTAAAAGTCCAGGGGCGAAAGTGTAAAAAGCCCACTAAATTCGGCACATGCAGAAATAAACCACTCACAGGGGCATAAATGCAATTATCTGAAAGTATATTTCAATCAATAACAATCAAAAAGCGTAGGCCCTTACATGCAATTTCACCAAAAATACACGTGTCGATGCACGCGACCACAACAGGCAGGGGTAGAAATGCAATTAACAAAGACTACCAGGTCCACTATGCAATTTTACCAAAATAAAATGAACTACCTAAAATATTTACAGGACTGAACAGTATTAAAGCTAAAAAGAGAGGGGGCCTAAGTGCAATTACCCCTTATTCTAATCCGAGGGTCGAGATGGCGCCGCGTG
Source organism: Ottelia alismoides (assembly GCA_037367405.1). Taxonomy (NCBI): domain Eukaryota; kingdom Viridiplantae; phylum Streptophyta; class Magnoliopsida; order Alismatales; family Hydrocharitaceae; genus Ottelia; species Ottelia alismoides. The sequence goes on from JAZKJV010001721.1 coordinate 981,529, forward strand.
GCGAATCCGACGGTGGTTTTGCGCTGCGCCTCAGCAAAGGAACCCTCGCTCTGATCCAATGGTGGAGAGTGCGCCACGCGGGGGAATCGATGGTCGAGAAGCGGTGCGGCTAACCCTTGCTGGATGGAGGGTGGGGAAGGGGCCACGTGTCTGATCGGACGGTGGCTGCTGGCCTCTTCTTCACCCTGATCGGACGGTCCGCGTCTAATCTGGCAGGTGAAGGCAGAACAGACGGTCGGGGAAGGTCCAGGAAGAACAGATGGCCAGCGAGGTTCGCCGGCCCAGAGCTCGCGTAGTGGACCTCCTCGGGGGCTGCTGATGATCGGAGAAGAATCGCCGGAGCCTCCCGCATCTGAAGATCTCCTCCGATGGTGCCAAGGATCACCGAATAGCCCAAGCGACCGTGGCAGAGCTGGAGCTCCTGTGCTGAATGTGGGGGACCTCAGATGGTCCTCCTCAGACCTACAAAATGGCACAAAAGCACTCCTGGGTCGAGGGCAAAGTGCCTCGACCCGGTTAGGAGTGATGGGGGTGGTCGGTGCGTCGAGATTGGGAGCTCCGGCGAAGCGAGGCGGAGGAGCTCCAATCCCAGTTCTTGTGCGAACTGGGTTGAATGGATGGGTGAAGAATGTGCGTGGGAGAAGGGCGAAGGTGATGGTCAAGTCCGATGGTCGAGATGTGGCTGGGTGTGGTCAGAATCGAAGGTCGACGGCGAAAGGGCGATTTGGGGAAATGGAAATTAGCTAAAACCAGAGAGAACTAAGGTTACCTGATGATCGATGTCGACTGGGGACGAGCCGATGAAGCTCTAGGTCCTAGCCCCGAGGGTCGTCGATGCCCGAGGCTCGAGCACCACGCTGGTGGCGGCGCACGGCGGTGCAAGGCTACCGGATCGATGGTCGAGACTCCTCCTCCTCGCTGCGACACCGCCAATCGCTTGCTATCACTCAGGCGATGATGGTGGAGGTCCAGGGAAGGAAAGAGAGGAATCAAAGATGAGTGAAGGTGCAGGCGGAGCTCAGACTATATACGGCTAGGGGTCCGGCTAAGAGAGGATCGGGCGAGCTGATCAGAGCGTGGATCCCATAAACCCACCCCAAGCGTGGATCTAGATCGATCAAGGAGAAAATGGAGCCCGGGGTTCACGGATTTGGCAATCGGGTTGAGCGAGGAAAAGTCTGAGAAATCGGGTCGGGCGCGTCAAACCCGGCTCTGGTGGTCCTGGGGGGAGAGTTGACCGGGGGTCAACATCCCCCGTGGACCAATCAGAGCCCGCCAATTATTCAGTTTTGTAAATTAAATAATTAATAGAAATAGGTCGAATTTCACAAAAGTCAAAACATGAAAAATATTTCTTTTATTTTAAACTATTTTTTGTTATTTTTATTTATTTTTTTGAAATAAAAATTAGGTATTTATAATATAGAACTATGTACAAAGGTATATACAATATTGATTTTAATTTTTGATTTTTAATTAATTATTTTTGTACATTTTTATCCCAATTTTATATTTTATTTATTTACAAGATAAAATTTGGAATATTTAGGTATTAAATTTTTATTTTTATTATTTAATTACAACGGTAAAATAAATAGTTATATACATTTATATACATGGTATATATACAATGTTTCTTTTGATTTTTATTTTTGTTCTTTTTATTTAATTTTTGTTTTTATGGTTTTTATTTTATTTATTTACACCATGTAATATAGAATATATACAAGTTTTATGAGATTTTAATTTTATTTATTTATAGGGGTAAATAAATAGCTATGTGGTCTTATGTACATGATGAATATACAAGTGATGAAGAGATTTTTATTTCTTTTTATTTTCTTATTTTTATTTTGGTTTTGTATTCACAAATATATATAAATATATACAAAACCATTTTTATTTTATTTTTAGAGGAAAACATTTTTTTATTTACAGGTATATTTACACACATGAGCTACCTTATCTCTCTCTACTTGGGTTTTTATGCGGTCAAGCCCATGCTGAGCCCTCCCTTGGGATTAGGTCACTCAATATTTATTCTAAATATCTCCCTCTTTTTCTTTTAATTCTTTATTATTTTATTTATACACAAAAACATGCTAATTATTTAATTTTATACAATGCATGCAATTTGGTAATTATTGATATTTACAAATATATACATGTGTTTGGCAAAGGTTTTGTAGCTAAAATAAAAGAATAAAGAGTGATGAATGGGTATTCCTCACCCCCTATACTTAACTTTGCTAGTCCCTTAGCAAACACTTATTTGAAAAAGAAGTGAAAAAGAAAAAGAAAAAGAAAAAGAGGAGAATGTACATGGATCAAGGTTGATTATTAGGCTTGCCTTCATTAAATTGAATTATGGAGCTCGATCAGATCTTTGGATTATTAATGTGTCGGAACCTTATTTAGACATAGATTTAAAACTCAACAACCTCTAAGATCCACTAATCTATAATCAGGACTCCTCAACAATCCAGATCTGAACAAGTCACCATACACAAACCCTGAAGACTATGAGTCTTTCCTTGTACTGTGAAGGTGATATATAAGCTCTCCACCTCAGAAATGGCAACTTGACAACCCTCCCCCAACAAGGTAACTCTATGACCTCAATCTGGCCACTCTTTCCTCGAGGAGCGGGGTATTCCCTTCTAAGTTCAAGTTCAACCGGCTCAAGAAGAGGGGGAAGAAGAGAACGGACCATGGCCAGTGTAGCCATGTATCCTTGGGAGCTCAACCAGTGTAGCCAAGTCTCCCTGCTGCAAGATACATAAGGTGGGACATGAATCTCAAGCTTTGCTTATTTGCACTATATACATACTCTGGTGGGATTATCATTTTCTGTCAGACCCACCACTTTTTTGGAGTTATTTTCTTTTTGCATTTTTTTTCAAGTGCATCTATACAACATATACATGTGCAGCATATATACAAGGAGTTTTTCCTCTTGAGCCAGTAGACTATCCCTCTTTTGAAGCATTATTGCAACCCACAACTCCTGTCGTTAGACCTCATGGCAACCAGACCAAGTTGAGGACGCACTTCCTTCACTAAAAGAAGAAGAGAGGTTCCGCCTAGAAGTACTACCCTCATATGCTACCCCAAGTCAAGGAAGACTGCCTCCTCACCACCTCATCCTTAGAGAGCTCGGTGCAAAGTGCGGGTCCAAGTAAAGCCATTGTCTATATGAGTCATGTGTGTGTTGTTAAGTGCTCTACTTAGGCTCATTTAGATGACATGTGATCATAGCCTAGTGGACTCAAAGAATTAAGTCACCATGGACCTGAAAAGCCTTAACCCTAAGCCCTATAAGGTTCCTCTTAGAATTAGATGGATTAAGATCTTAATCAAGCTCCATTTCCTAATTTAAATCCAGGCTAGTTTAAATGTCAACTATAATCCAGGAAAAACTATATACATATATACAAAGATGCTATTTACACAATATTTACAATAATGCAAAAATTTTTGAAAAATGTTTTGAAATCATGGATGTATGCATGAATGCAGGTTTTGCAAAATATTTACACAAATTTACACAAGATTTTTGCAAACTTTTGATTTTCAAAACATTTTGGAAAAATTTTGTACTATATACATAATTTTGATATACACATATTTACACAAACTTTACACAAAAAGTTTTTGAAAACATTTTTACAAAAATAATTTGTACAATAGCTATGTATTTGCAATAAAAGAATGATTATTTACGGGGAAAATTTTTTAATTTTTGTGGATTTTGGGTTATTATCCATTTTTATTTATTAACACACTCACAAAAGTATGAGTTATGGCTAAAGTATATATGAAATATATACACACCCCCTATACTTAGCTCGGACGATGTCCTCAGAGCCAAGAGCGATGAAGAAGACATAACTCGTGCTGTGTAAACGAAAGTGAAAAGGAAGGCTATATACAAAGATGAATGAAAGAATAGAAATCAAGAGGATCTCGGCTTTTCCCCCTATACTTAGGATCAAATAATCCTAAGTATAGCAGGCTGTACACTAAGGGAAAACCGAGAGGAGAATGTACAGGGTCTACCCCTCCCTATACTTAGGGTAAAATATCCCTAAGTATAGGCAGCAAAAATAGGGGTAGAAAGAATCAAAAGAATACCTGAGAGTCCAACATCCCCCCTATACTTAGGGTAAAGTGCACCCTAAGTATAGCATAATCAATAGATGAAGAAAGGGATGTGGGACTAAAGAATGGAATGATATGGACAACTGGATCTATAGAGGTCGCGAGAACAGTGATAATCAGGCGTGAGATGCAATAGATGTGAGTCAAAAGACCACATCTCACGCAAAGTGAATAGGGGCAACATCAATGACCCGCTGCTCATGATCTAGAAATGGCTTGAGCCGCTGGCCGTTCACTCGAAAGGTACTCTCAGAAGACAACTCAAATATATCGATACTCCCATTGTCGTGTACCTTTCTCACAAGATAAGGTCCCTTACATTTGCTCTGTAGCTTCCCTGGAAATAGAGGAAGCCTATCATCAAACAACCATACTCTCTATCCAGGCTCAAAATGCTTGTGGATGATATGAGAATCATGCCACTCCTTCACTCTCTCCTTGTACTGTAGGCTGTTTGAGAAGGCGGTATCATGAAGCTCCTCTAGGGCTGCTAACTCTGCCCTCATCTGGTTTCCTACACTATCTGGATACAAAAGAATATCTGTAACTGCCCAAAGTGACTTGTGTCTCAACTCAACAAGTAAATGGCACGGCTTGCCATAAACGAGGCGAAAGGGAGATGTGCCCAAAGGTGTCTTGAAAGACAACCTATATGACCACAAGACCGAGTCCAAAAGCTGTGACCAATCCTTTCGATCAGGGCGGATGACTTTCTGCAAAATAGTCTTGATCTCCCTATTCGACACCTCGGCTAGACCATTCATCTGTGGATGGTATGGAGTGGCAACTCGATGGTCTATGCCGAACTCGCTAGCAAGGGCCTTCACCTGGTCGTTGATGAAATGAGACCCCCCCGTCAGTTATCAATATTCGAGGAACCCCGAACCGCGTAATGATGTGCTTCCTCAAAAATCTGCAAACTATCCTGGCATCAGCTGCTCGGGCGGGGATGGCCTCAACCCAACGACTCACATAATCAACGGCCAACAGAATGTACTCAAATCCCTGACTCTTAGGAAATGGACCCATGAAATCGATGCCCCATGCGTCAAAAACCTCACAGAAGTGAATGGGCTGCATCGGCATCATATCACGCTGTCCACAAGTGCCCATCCTCTGACAGTCAGTACACCTCTTCACGAACTCATCAGAGTCCTTGAAGAGGGTAGGCCACCATAGGCCAGATTGGAGCACTTTCTGTGCCGTTCTCCTCCCAGAGTGATGTCCTCATGCCTCAAGCTTGTGGCAGTAAGTGAGGACGCTATGGTGCTCCTCCTGAGGAATGCACCTATGCCAGACGCTGTCCCCTCCTTCGTGGTAAAGGAGGGGATCCTCCCAGTGGTAGGTTTTGGCCTTCGCGAGGAAGGTCTCAAGCCTCTTCCTGGGCCAATCTTGTGGAACTTTCTTAGCAACAAGAAAGTTCACAATATCGGCGTACCACGGGAGAGAGGCGATAGGAATGATCGCCTCATCTGGGAAGGTCTCACAAATAGGGTCAATATGCTCAGAATCCTCAAGATGCTCTAATCGGGAGAGGTGATCCGCCACCACATTCTTGACTCCAGGTTTATCCTTAATCTCTATGTCAAACTCCTGGAGTAGAAGGATCCATCTAGTCAGTCTGGCCTTGGCATCCTTCTTTGCCATGAGGTACCTGATGGCGGTATGATCAGTATACAAGGTCACTCTAGATCCAATAATGTATGATATGAACTTATCTAGGGCGAACACTATGGCTAGCATCTCCTTCTCTGTGACTGTGTAGTTCCGCTGCGCGGAATCCAATATGCGGCTAGCGTAGTAGATAGCAAATGGAACTCCATCCCTCCTCTGTCCCAGCACTGCCCCCATGGCAAAATCAGAGGCATCCGTCATGATCTCGAATGGGAGAGACCAATCAGACGGCTGAAGAACAGGAGCCTCAACAACACATCTCTTGAGTCTCAAACGACGAAAGACACTTGTCATCGATAAGGAACTCGGTGTCTTTCGTCAACAGGTCAGTCAACGGTCGGGCAATCCTACTGAAATCATGAATGAACCGCCGGTAGAAACCGACGTGACCAAGGAAAGACCGTTGCTGCCGCAAATTGGACGGCGGTGCGAGTTTTCTAATGACATCTACCTTGGCTGGATCAACCTCCATGCCCCTTTTGGAGATGATATGCCAAGCACCGTCCCTTGAGTCACCATGAAGTGACTCTTATCCCAAGATAGCACAAGATGGACCTCTATACATCGCTGAAAGACTCGGTCTAGGCAGTCAAGATAGGAGTCGAATCCGTCGCCGTAAACCGAGAAATCATCCGTGAAGACCTCCAAGCACTCCCCTACCATGTCCGAAAAGATCGACAACATGCATCTCTGAAAGGTCGCAGGGGCATTGCATAGCCCAAATGGCATGCGTCGGAGGGCGTATGTGCCGAAGGGACAAGTAAAGGTAGTCTTGTCCTGGTCCTCGGGGAGCGATGGCCACCTAGTTGTAGCCCGAGTACCCATCCAGAAAATAATAGTGGCTCTTCCCTGCTAATCTCTCAATGATCTGATCTATAAAGGGTGGGGGGAAATGATCCTTCTTGGTGGCCTAGTTGAGTCGTCTGTAATCCACACAGACTCGCCAAGAAGTGGGTAACCGTGTTGCAATCTCCTCTCCAGACTCGCTGACCACTGTAGTGATACCCGTCTTCTTGGGCACCACATGCAAAGGGCTGACCCACTTGGAGTCGGAGATGGGGTAGATAAAATCGGCGCTCCACCATTTCGATATCTTCTTCATGACAATCTCTCTCAAATTCAGGTTCAGCCGCCGCTGGAACTCACGCGACGGCTTCGCCTCATCCTCGAGATAGATATGGTGGGAGCACAGGACCAGACTTATCCCCTGGAGATCTGTTACGCTCCATCCTATCACCGTGCGGTTCTTTTCAAGAACCCCCATCAAACGGGATTCCTGTTCTCTAGTCAAATCGGCAGAGATAATGACTGGGTACATCTCATGCTCACCCGCAAGGAACCTATACTTCAGCGACGCAAGAAGTGGGTTCAGCTCTGGACAACTGGGCGCTGGTGGATATGGCCTCTGAAAACTCTGCGTGAAGGCTGCCAAATCCGCATGGGAGAACTGAAACTCTCTGTCACACTCTGAATCTGGAGAAGGCTACCCTGATGGACTATCTTTGCTCTGCTCAGCATCTACCCCCTCCCTAGCTGCAGGCTCAGTGGAAGTCAGATCTGGTATATAATCATCAAACTCTGCCCAGTCAAAATATGACTCCGAGGGATCTGTATCATCCAATGTGGCCTCAGTACCACCATCATCACAAAACAAATCAGTATCGCGGTCGAGAACCGGCTCTGCTGCCTCAAAAGTATCCTGGACCAGGAATGTGCTCTCTAAGCTCTCCTCTGATGTCGTCTCTGCATCAACGGAATCTGAATGTGAGAGGATGGCCTGTGCATCTGGATCTGCCCATACTGCCTCGTCATCTGTAATCACAAAGTCACATTCCTGGTGGATGTCTAGCCCGGCATCTGTCATCTGCTCTATATCGGAAGTAGTCTCTGAGCATGCTCTGTCTCTGGCTCTGCGATCCTCGACCGTATCTATTTGTACACTTTCGCCCTCGATGCGAAAGTATACCTTTCCGCTATCATGGTCGGTCACTGCCTTGGTTGTGGCCAAGAACGGGCGACCGAGGATGATGGGGGTATCGGTCACTGACTCAGGGATCTCCATGTCCAACACTACGAAGTCCACGGGGAATTGCCGGCCCTGAATCATGACGACAACATCCCTCAGCAACCCCTTCGGCCTCTTGATAGATCGATCAACAAACTGAAGGACTGTTCTGCTCTGTCTAAGAGTGCCCAACTCGAAGCGGTCGAGAAGGGTTGCCGGAAGTAGGTTGATCGACGATCCACTGTCTAAAAGATTACGGTCGAACCTCTGCTCTCTGATGTGGCATCTGACATACGGGGCTCCGGAATCTGGCCTCTTGGCCGGCAGACGGTTCTTGATCGCGAAACAAGTAGCTCTCGTCAGCACATGAATCTCTGAATGGTGGTTCCTCCTCTTCCTCCTGACTGTGGTCCTGTCTCTAAGTGAACGCTGGAGTAGAGGGATGTGCTGCAAAGCCTCCTAAAGAGTCAGCTGTATGTGAAAACTGTCTATCATATGCTGGCTGAACTCTTCCTGCTACCTCTTTTTTGGATTTTCATTTTTCTTCCCCTTCGCCATCTAAAGAGCTCTAGGGAAGGGAATCACATGGTCCTTCTCAGATTAAGGACTAGGAACGGGTCTGAGCTGCTCGACGGCAGGATCCACACATACATCATGCACCACAGTGGGACCAAAAGAAAACAAAGCCTTTCCTTTATTTCCAGAAATGTCTCGAGATACATCAACAGAAGGAAAAACTACAGGACTCTCAGAAGACTTGGTGGCATCAGCACCACCCTCAGCTGGAAGACTCGTGGCCTAAGTATCGCGCTCTGGCTCGGCAACAGGGGTGGCCTCATTACCACCTCCTCTAATTGGTGAAACGACGACATCAGTACCGTCGGTGGGATCAGCATCCGTGGTGGCATCAGTACCACTGTCATCATCTCTAGCGGCCTCAGTATCGCTCTCCTCCTCACCTGGCGCTCTGGAAGTATCCTCGGGGTGTCGCTCAGATGAGTCGCCACCTGCTGGCATCCTACCGCTCCTAAGTGTGACAAAATCAGTATCAAACAAATATGCAGACATGTCTCCAAATGTATTACTAGGAGTGGCATACTCAATACAAACTACCTGCTCAGACTCCCTCTTGAGGTTGTTGGGATTCGGCTCAATCTGGGCAGGGATGGCGGCCTTCCCTCACACAATGTCTCGCATCTCCTGGCGGAACTCATCCATCTCCCGTCGGAATGTAGCCTGCTGATCTGTGAGGAGGCGGGCTATGTCATCCAAGGCGGGGTTCTCATAGGATGACCCATGAGAACCTGACGGGTAGCCTCTCTGGAAGTGAGGTTGCTGCTGCTGCTGTGTGTGAGAGGGGTAAGACTGTGGATGATGCTGCGGCTGATGAGGCTGGTCACGCCTCCAAGACTGTCCCTGCTGATAGGGACGAGGACCATACTGCTGTGACAGTTGTGGTTGTTGTTGAGTGTATGCTAGGGGCTGCTGCTGCTGGTGATCCCTCTGATGGCTGTACTGGCCACCCTGTCCTGACGGCTGTTGCTGGGGCTGGGCACCTCCAGCCGACCAAAGGAATCCGGGGTGGTCTCGTTGGATACTGGGCTAGGGGTGATCGTATCAAATCCCGTTGACATCCATCAACGACTCTGAATCGTACTGGGGTGGCGGGAGCACTGCCAGAGGCTGATCCGGCTGGTATACCACCATCTGTGTGTCAGTGGATGGTGGTGCCTGGTAGGTGAGCTGCGGCTACTGGTACGGCTCCGCCTGTACAAGATCGACCTGTCTAGGCTGCTGATGGGAGCTTGAGCGCTGGGACGAGCTGCTGCTGCTACTCGGATCGCCTCGTGCCTGAAGACGAGGTTGTGAAGCCGTCTGTGCCTCCTGGAGACACATGAGTTGTGTCTTTAGGTCACTCAGAGTCTGTGCCATCCGTTCCATCTGCGTGATGCCCTGGCACTGCTTCTTCTCAATAATCTTCATCCGGTCCAGCTTCTCGCTGATGATCCCCATGTCTGCGGTTGAACTCTCGGCCTGTGCTGCTGCCGCTGACGAAAATGATGGACCGACGTCGACCCGTGCTATCCTCTGGTACTGCACGGTCTGTGGTTGCTGGCGTCCCTATGCGTACAATCTGGTCTGGGATATCACCATATAGTTCTCGGCCATCTCCTCGTAGATGGCCCAGACCTGATCGTGATCCTTGGCGAAATAGGACCCACCACAAGAAGCGTTCACCAAGCCCTGAAGCTCTGGTGTCAGCCCGCTGAAAAAGCTCTAAACAAGGTTCGGCTTGGAAATATCATGGTGCGGGCATCTGTCAGTCAGCTCTCTGAACCTCTCCCATGCCTCGTGAAACTGCTCGTTGGAGAGCATGGAGAAGTTGTTGATCAGGGCTCTAGCGACATTCGTCCGCCCGAGTGGATAGTACTTGTGCAAGTACTCGGTGCGGAGCTGCTCCCAGGTGTAGACGAACTTCCCCAAGTGCTTCAGCCAGGTGGCTGCTCTGTCTGCTAAGGAGAAGGGGAGGGCAATCATCCGTATGGTATCCTGGTCCACCTGACAGTCGTGGACTGTGCTGCAGATCATCAGAAACTCCTGAAGGTGGAGATGGGGTTCCTCAGTGGCGAGCCCATGGAACCGGGGGAGGAGCTGCAAAGTGTTCGGGGGGAACTTGAAGTCCTCCACGATAGCTGGTAGAACAACCCAGTGATGCATCAAGGTCGATCTGGGGTTGGGTAACTCCCGCATCGGTCTCGGTGGATCTGTTGCTATTGCGGATGCGGCGGCCGCTGCAGCTGCTGCGGCGGCTGCCGCATGGTCGGGTATCCTCGGCCCGTCTCCGGGCTCGCGCTGCTCGCGAGCGGCTCTAAATTGCTTCATCTCTTACCTCATGTCCAACATGAATGCTCCCTGATCCCCCAGCTGCTGCTGCACTGTCTCGAGGGAGGCGATCAGGGTGGAGTTGATCGCAACCTGGTCTATAATGAAAGTCTGATCATGCTGGGGACCTCTGGTGCGGTCGTCACTGCTGCCGGCCATGGTCTCTGCAAAAGCAAAAGACCCAAACTCAGGTGCCGATAAATCTGACTGTCTCTCCTCTGGCACTGGTATCTCGAACTCAGAAGAAGGGGGATCGAGGGGGATCCGGGTGGCGTCAAACTCGGGTTCGGAGAGCGGATCTCGGCTCTCGCGAACCAACCTAGATGAGCGGGTAGACGTGCTGGAAAGCGGTGCAGCCAGGGGCTGCCTAAGAGACCGTCTTCCCATCATCTTGATGTGGCGAGTTGTGCGGATGAGATCTGGTAACAACTATGATCACAAGCAAACCCCCGATTCACCAACGCAACGCGAGCTGAACACCGTAAAGGCTCGGTCAATTATCTTGTCAATTTTGTTTGGTGATCAGTCAGGATAGCAGAGCGATTACGTGAACTGTTGGGTAACCCGATATTTTCTCAACCGAATGTCCCGTATAGAAATAGCCGGTAATCAGTCGAGAAGAATATCGAAGGGCTCTATCCTAGTGTTCGGGTCACTCTCTCGCGCAAGCAAACCAGACAATGAGGGGGTTGCTCTCCCCAAGACAAATTTTTAGGTGAGGTGTCTTTTAGGGTCGATAGAGTTAGCAGTCCCAAATTTTATTGATTTTCTTTTTAGGTATTTTTCAATAAAAGCAAAAACGCCTAACGAATTTTTCGGTTCTCCTGGTTATTAAGTCCAAAAATCAGGGGGGAGAAGTCGAAAAAGCCGATGCGCGATGAAATCAATGATGCATGCAGAGTAAGAAATGTGTACCTGACTCCAGCAGTCTACATGCAAGATGATCTACGCAGAATTGAAAGACAGAAAATAAACTACCTAAATGGTGCAGGCAGAAAACCGAGTCCCTAAGCAGGCAATTCTACTCGAAAGAACAGCTAGTCGATCACCAGCCTCCAATCCAAAGAGTCTGGTCTCGGTCCACCCCTCCTCCTCCCGACAAATCGGGTTTAGGAGCAGCGCTTGGCTGGGTGGGCTGCGGCACGTAGGCTCGAAGGAAGTGAGTCAACTATTTTATTAATCTTTTATTATAGTTCCAATTACCGAACTAAAGGAACATGCATATATATTAGGGTGCTTGGATCCTATATATTACATCACAATCAAGTAGAAAATCCTACGGCTAGGGGCTCGAAAATCTGCGAGAAACCGGAAAAGGCAGTGAAAAATCAAAACCGCGAAGAAAACCACGTAAAAAGCTAAGGGGTCGCCGAGCACACTGGTGCTTGGCAAAACAGACCTCGAAAGTGTCTAATGTCCAAGATAGTCCTATTGTCCCTGTATTATTACAATAATTCAAATGGTACTGAAATAAAACCTAATCTAGAGCAACACTAATCCTCCCACACTCAGATGTTTCCTCGCGCTCTCCTGCGGCTCCGTACAGAAGGGAGCCGCCTCCGATCACCACGATTGCACCAGCTACTCTAGATTCGCTGCCTCAGTCCTCGGGCCCTCGTAAGAAAACAGACGAGTGTCAAACACCAGATAAAAAATGAAACAGATAAAATAAAATAAAGCAAGCAGGGTATATATGCAAAAATGCAAATAAAAGCAAATAAGCACAAACAAACAAAAGCAAAAATAAAATAAAACAAAAATAAAGGAAAAATAAAAAGCTGCGAAAAGCCACGGACTCAGAAAAAGCTGCGGAAAGCCGCAAAAAAGAAAACAAAATAAAAAGAAAATCAAAACTGACTACTAAGTCGTGCTCCCCGGCAACAGCGTCATTTTGATGACCCGAAAATTCCGAGCAACTAAGGTAAAAGAAATATCTAAGGTCGTTGCGACCTCAGTCGCTCAAGAAATCCAGACCAACAAGAAAATAAGAGAACAGACCACCAAAACACAAATAAAATCAGACAAAATCAATAGTGGCCCTGGCTATTGGATTAGCCTGGTATAGCGACCAGGGTCGGACTCAGGGAGCACGTGATGACCTCATGGCTTACGAAGTAGTCAACAAGAAAAAACAAATAAAGAAAGTTATTTTTGGTGGGTTTTTAAGATTTTTATATTTTTTGGGTATTTTTAATTATAAAGAAAATAGGAAAACAATAAAAACAAGCAACTCAGGTCAATTATTTAAATGCTTAAAATTAATCCAAAAATTCAAACAAAAATATTTTTAGAATTTTTGTGTTTTTTACTGTTTTTGTTGATTTTTTGGTAATTTTCTGATTTTTATATATTTTTCTAAAAATGAAACAAGGCAAAAACTAGAAGACATTGTCCAGTCAGGCTTCAAGGGCCAAAATAAAATGCAAAATGGCCCTAATAAAACCTGAAGGTATTTTTCATGTAAACTACAAACAAAAAGGCAAAATCAGAGACTGGGTTTCTTATTTTTGGAGTTTTCTATGAATTATTAGAATTTTTATGAGGTTCTCAATGTTTTTTAATTTTTAAATTTTTTATAAGTCCAAAAATTACAAAAATTGGTCAGAAAATCAAACATACTAAAATAAACAAACTCTGATTTTTTGTAATTTTTAAAGATGTTTTTGTATTTTTTGTGAATTTTATATATGGACAGTAAGAAAAATGGAGGTTTTTGAATGTTTAAAAATAATAAAAAGGCTCCAAAAATTTCCCAAAAATCAGTGAAAATTCTAGTGGCAGGAGCCACGTATCAAATTTTCACTTGATTTGGAGTAGATTTGATATTTTATTCAAAACAATCAAGAACCCAAAGTCATAGGGACCTGATCGTAATAAAAAATATCTCTGAGGGCCTAGAAATAACAAGAACAAAAACCCAGGGGGTCCAGGTGCAAAATGTCCAAGATCTCACGCGCCATACGCGTGATCTGGGCACTCATGGACCTTTTTGTAATTAACTTAAGTCCCTGGACCTATTAGTAACACGTATTAAAATTCCAGGGGAGAAAGTGTAAAAAACCCACTAAATTCGGCACATGCAGAAATAAACCACTCACAGGGACATAAATGCAATTATCTGAAAGTATATTTCAATCAGTAACAACCAAAAAGCATAGGCCCTTACATGTAATTTCACAAAAAATACACGTGTCGATGCACGTGACCACAACAGGCAGGGGTAGAAGAGTAATTAACAAAGACTATCATGTCCACTATGCAATTTTACCAAAATAAAATGTACTACCTAAAATATTTACAGGACTGAACAGTAAAGCTAAAAAGAGAGGGGGCCTAAGTGCAATTACCCCTTATTCTAATCCGAGGGCTGAGATGGCGCCGCGTGGCGAATCTAATGGTGGTTGTGCGCTGCGCCTCAGCAAAGGAACAGAGAGTGCGCCACGTGGGGGAATCGACGGTCGAGAAGCGGTGCGGCTAACCCTCGCTGGATGGAGGGTGGGGAAGGGGCCACGTGTCTGATCGGACGGTGGCTGCTGGCCTCTTCTTCACCCTGATCGGACAGTCCGCGTCTAATCTGGCAGGTGAAGGCGGAACGGAAGGTCGGGGAAGGTCCAGGAAGAACAGATGGCCGGCGAGGTTCGCCGGCCCAAAGCTCGCGCAATGGACTTCCTCGGGGGCTGCTGATGATCGGAGAAGAATCGCTGGAGCCTCCCGCGTCTGAAGAGCTCCTCCGAAGAGCCCAGGCGACCGTGGCGGAGCTGGAGCTCCTGTGCTGAATGTGGGGGGCCTCAGATGGTCCTCCTCAGACCTGCAAAATGGCACAAAAGCACTCCTGGGTCGAGGGCAAAGTGCCTTGACCCGGTTAGGAGTGATGGGGGTGGTCGGTGCGTCGAGATGGGGGAGCTCCGGCGAAGCGACGGTGGAGGAGCTCCAATCACAGTTCCTGTGCGAACTGGGTTGAATGGATGGGTGAAGAATGTGCGTGGGAGAAGGGCGAAGGTGATGGTCGAGTCCGATGGTCGAGATGTGGCCGGGTGTGGTTGGAATCGAAGGTTGACGGCGAAAGGGCAATTTGGGGAAAATGGAAATTAGCTAAAACCAGAGAGAACTAAGGTTACCTGATGATCGATGTCGACTGGGGACTAGACGATGAAGCTGTAGGTCCTAGACTCGAGGGCCGTCGATGCCCGAGGCTCGAGCACCACGCTGGTGGCGGCACACGGCGACACAAGGCTACTGGATCGATGGTCGGGACTCCTCCTCCTCGCTGCGACACCGCCAATCGCTCGATGTCACTCAGACGATGATGGTGGAGGTCCTGGGATGGAAAGAGAGGAACCAGAGATGAGTGAAGGTGCGAGCGGAGCTCAGACTATATACAGCTAGGGGTCCGGCTAAGAGAGGATCGGGCGAGCTGATCAGAGCACGGATCCCCTAAACCCACCCCGGGCGTGGATCTAGATCGATCAAGGAGCAAATGGAGCCCGGGGTTCACGGGATTTGGCGATCGGGTTGAGTGAGGAAAAGTCTGAGAAATCGGGTCGGGCGCGTCAAACCCGGCTCTGGTGGTCATGGGGGGAAGTTGACCGGGGGTCAACATCCCCCGTGGACCAATCAGAGCCCGCCAATTATTCAGTTTTTGTAAATTAAATAATAAACAGAAATAGATCGAATTTTGACAAAAGTCAAAACATGAAAAATATTTCTTTTATTTTAACTATTTTTTTGTGATTTTTATTTTTTTTTGAAAAAAATAGGTATTTATAATATAGTACTATATACATAGGTATATACAATATTGATTTTTAATTTTTGATTTTTAATTAATTATTTTTGTACATTTTTATCCCAATTTTATATTTTATTTATTTACAAGATAAAATTTGGAATATTTAGGTATTTTTATTTTATTTTTATTATTTAATTACAAGGGTAAAATAAATAGTTATATACATTTATATACATGGTATATATACAATGTTTCTTTTGATTTTGATTTTTGTTCTTTTTATCTAATTTTTGTATTTATGGTTTTTATTTTATTTATTTACACCATGTAATATAGAATATATACAAGTTTTATGAGATTTTAATTTATTTATAGGGGTAAATAAATAGCTATGTGGTCTTATGTACATGATGAATATACAAGTAATGAAGAGATTTTTATTTCTTTTTAATTTTATTATTTTTATTTTGGGTTTTGTATTTACAAATATATACAAATATATACAAACCCATTTTTATTTTTATTTTTAGAGGAAAACATTTTTATTTATTTACATGTATATTTACACACATGAGCTTCCTTATCTCTCTCTACTTGGGTTTTTATGCGGTCAGGCCCATGCTGAGCCCTCCCTTGGGATTAGGTCGCTCAATATTTATTCTAAATATCTCCCTCTTTTTCTTTTAATTCTTTATTCTTTTATTTATGCACAGAAACATGCTAATTATTTAATTTTATACAATGCATGCAATTTGGTAATTATTGATATTTACAAATATATACATGTGTTTGGAAAAGGTTTTGTAGCTAAAATAAAACAATAAAGAGTGATGAATGGGAATTCATCAAATACCTAGATATTATAAAATATTTTTGATAAATTCCAAAAAAATACATTTTATTTTTCATAATACTTTATATCTTCAGACAAAAAATCCCTAACTCCAAAGTCCTTATAAAATTTATAAAAAAATCTTATAAAAATCTAAAAATATTCATTTTTGTTTCTGAATTTTCTTTTTATTATATAATATCTATTAAAAAAGTTTTGGAAATTTTGATTATATTTAGTATTTTTAAATTCCAAAACAATTCGACCTATTTATTAAGTCCTTGATTTTATATATTTTGGACTTTAAAAATACCTAAAAATAAGCAAAAATACCTTGAAAATCTCAAAATAGTATAAAAATTTAAAAAACAATAAAAACATTTTATTTTGCAAATTTTGATTATTTTTAACCTTATTTATAATTATAGTTCCCTATTTTATATTATATACCTATATATATCTATGTATAGTTTATACTATTATTAATTATTATAAATACCTTATAAAATTTTTTAAACCCAAAGAATAATAAATAATAGTGGTATACTTCTTACTATTTTTCTGATTTTGTATACTTACCATTATATTATATATATACATATATACACTATCTTATATATATTTATATACTCCCATATATATATATAATATTATATAATGTTTAAATTAAAAATAAATTAAAAAATATAAAATGAAAAATAAAAAACCAAATAAAAATTTTAAAACCAAAAACCCACACAAAGACTAAAAGGACACTTGTGTACATAATTCACTTTGATTAGAAATAGTTATTAGGCTACCTTGTTTTATCTCAGTGGTTTGACCTCTACATGCTTACACATTATACACATTTGTTTTTAGAGTAGAATAAAATGTATTTCACATTTTTGTCATTCGTTGATTATTCATATGTTGTGGGTACTAGTTGATTGAGCAAGATTCCTGTGAGCGGTCGTTTCGACGACTGTTGATACACCTTGTGGATAGACAAGACCCTCATAGGATATCTCCTTCGCTCTATCATAATCTAATTATGTTTTTTTATTTTGATCAATTTCATCTATTATTTTGTGAAATAGCTAAATCGTATTTCACTAGAGCTTGAGCTCCGACCACTGTTTTCTGTGTGCTCGATTGTACTCCACCCCGCCTAACACCTCGATCACCATCCCCATCGCATTTCCTACACCCCAAGAACCTCCACTCACTTAAATCCACTCCAGATCGAGTGACCGGTCTCCCTCCACCGCACTCCGCTAGAGACCCTCTGTCGCGCATCACTCCGTTAGAGACCCTCTGCAACAAAACTAGCCCAAAACCCTCCTTTTGCTTTTGCACATCTAACCATGCAGGGTATGGACCTGGAGGACACAATCTGGAATAAATTTTGCTGAGATGGAGCTCCTCCTGTAGATTCACCTTTCTCGACCATCTAGGACCCTGTCGATGGGTCTCGAATACTTTTGAGTGCCTCAGCTGATGCGGAAGCCTCCCAACTATCTTTTACGCCTTCTGCGAGCTCCTTTGGTGGTCGAAGTCAATCAGGAAGGCAGATCGAAGTTCACCCAAGTGGATTTTCTTCCCGGTTCTTCCTCCTTGCCTCCCAGTCGTCCGATTGTGGCACTCCTCCAGATATTACAGTAGCTGCCGGATGCGAAGCCCCTCAACCGTCAGATCAAGCCGCTAGATCTAATCTAGCCCATCAGCAATGAAACGTCATTAGTCGTTTGGGTGCTGCTACGTGGATAAGTGAAGAGTCTCTGTCGCTGGATCGCATCTCGATGGGTATGTTTTCCATGCATCCCTCGATTTTTGTATTTTTATTTCAGTCTATAAACTTACAGTTGTAGTTTAAAACATTTTATAATATTTGCAGAAACACCTCCACTGTTATTTTATGTACTATCTAGTCCTGGCCACGTCACCTCATGTAAGGATCTGGACATTTTGTAGAGGATCCCCTGCAAGTTTTTATTATTTATTCCAAGGAATACTTATGTACGTGTAATATTTTGTGGTTAAATTACAAATAGGCCTTATACTTTCTGGATATTACATTTATACTCATACCATGCATACCTAATTGAAATATTCTAGGATATCTGCACACATGCCCTTATACTTTTTAAATATATTCTAGAATACATTTATAGTTTGTTTAAATTACATTTAGGCCCTTGTTAGAATATTAATTTCTTGTATCTTGATTATTAAAATGCCATTTTGCATCCACAAATTACAGGAAAAAATTTTTAAGTGCCGAAACATATATCAAATAACATACATTTTTGTAAGGAAATTAATAATTTCTTATTTTTAAAATGCAAAAATATTGATTTTATTCCATGTTGTATTTAAAAATACAAAAAATAATTTTTTTTTGAAAAAATCAAAAAAAATTAAAGTATCTTTATTATTGAATTTTACAACTCCAAACCAAAAATTCTTAAAAACTATAAAAACCAATAAAAATTGAAACCCACAAAAACCTTATGAAAATAATAAAAAAATATCTAAAAATCCAAAAATATAATTTTCTATCTCTGAATTTTTTTATATTATATAATACATATTAAAAATAGTTTTGAAAAATTTTGATATATTTATCTATTTTTAAACTCTAAAATAATCTGACCTTGTATTATTAGTCACTGTTTTGACCCTTTCATTATTTAAAGTACAAAAAAATAGTAAAATTTATAAGAAAAAGTATAAAAACAGATAAAATACAAAAAAGACAAAAATATTTTATTTATCAATTTTGAATATTTATAGTTATGTCTATAAATATAAAAGCTCACATTCTATATATAGCTATATATACTTATATGATATTACTATTATGAAAATAACTCCAAATATTTAAAAACCCATAAAAAATTAAAAAGACTACACCTTAGGACATTTTTCTGATTTTTACCTATATATTATTGACGAATCTCCGTTTCATCATCTTTATTCTATCATTTTGGCCTTAAAAACCCTAGTAAATGCGTGTAAATAGGCTAAATTTAGGCATTTTATCATTCATGCATCATTGTGTAAATAGTGTATAAAATACGGTTTTTAAAGCCAAAAATATAGAGTAAAGAAAAGAAAAAAAGAATACAATATTGAAGATATTTTATGACCCAAAACCTCGAGACCTAGGCATCTCGATGACTGGATCGACAAGGAATAAAGTGGGGGAGATGAGGGCCAAAAAACCAATAAAAATCCCTTTTATTTTAATTCCTTTTTATTCATTGTTTGGACATATTTTAGTTCCATTTTTTATATTCAAATAAAGAAACTTTGAACATGAAAGTTTTGTAGATAATTAAATATAGAAAAATACAAAATTGATTTCATACAAAAATAATATACAGATAAAAAGATATGATCTGAGTAAGATTATGAAATCCCAACTTCCCAGACCCATATCTCTCAAACAAAAACTCAAAATATATAAAAATCGCTTTAATTGTATATAAATTTTAATAAGCTATTTAATGAAGGTGGTTTCTCATTTCTTGGAGTTATGGTGCGAAAGTTAGGTTTTGGACCCCTATTGTATACTTTACCTGATTAAAATATTCATTTTATTATTATTATCTATTTTTATTTTTTTATATTTTTATAACTTTATAAATACTATTTATAATTTTGCACATATTAAAACATGAATAAAAACATAAATAAAATAAAAAAATATGTAAAGTAAACATATAGATAAAATACCTATATCTATACCTATATAGATAATACAACTATTTATTTAATTGTATATATCACATCAAAAAATAAAAATGTATTTTAGTGTATAGAATTAAGTTATAAATTTATAAAATATAAAATTTATTTGATAAAATCAAAAATGCAAAATAAAAATAAAACATTAAATATATAGATAAATATACCTATATATATATCCCTTAAAAGGTAACTTGTAATCAATTACCTCAAAAAATAAATAAAAATCTTAATAAAACAATTCATAAAATAAGATACATTTTTTATTTTATAACCTAAAATTAATAAAATCGTTTACTATTTTTAATCGAATTTACAAATCTTTTTGCAAGGATTTTTCTAGTTGGTCCATGTGGACCAACCAGATTCGTCCATTGGTTGACCTCGGTCAACTCTCTGACTGAGATCTGTTCCTTGTCAGAACTGATTTTTGTCCCATTTTCGACCATTTTTCGAGGCCGCCTCATTCACTATTTGGTGTCGTGGTCTTCTGCACTTTTTCTCCCCATTTATCAATGATACACGCCCAAGGCTTACATTGGTGATTGCGTCATCAATACGCCCGGTCTTCTTCGATCTTTGGAGCCCTTCACCAATTCCATCCGCTGTACATAACCCGCACCTCAATCTTCTCCGAATTTTTGGAGTCTCTTTTGGCCTTTCTCTTTCTTCCTTCTTACACACAAATGGTCTACGATGGTGGTGGCATCCTCACCATGCTTCTAGGTTGAGGGAGGAGGACTTAGGCAATCTCCACATATCGGGCGAATACCTCACCATCGAGGTTTTACCTCTGGCATGTCCGACTATTGAGGTCCATGTTTTCTTGCTTTTTCTTTCTTTCTTAGCTTCACCTTAGCCTTAGGAATCGATTCCCACCTTCCCTTTCGCCTTGTACCCAATCGAGCATCCTCGTTCACTCCTTGTCGGAGCTCACTTCAGCGAGCTCCCATCTCGCCTCCACCACCTTATTTCACCGTATGGAGGGTCGAGGCATTTTTCCCTCAACCCCTTTACTCTTTTTTGAAGGTCCTAGGATTGCAACGCCCGCTGGTGCTCGTTTTGAAGGCCGACAGAGGTACTTGGAGCGTCTTCAATCCTCCTGTCTCTAACCCGCCCTCCGGCCATCGTCGAGGAATTTTGGAGTTGACATAGCATAGAGGATCACATCTAGAGGCTTGCATGACATTTTTGGAGCTTCACGGCCATCGGAGGTTGGAGATTGAGCCCGGGGAACTTCGCTCGGGTGAAGTTCTTCCCTGTTCTTCAGCCTGCAGTCTCCGTCGTTGGATCAAAGGCCCTCCTCCACAACACACATCAACCGTGGGATCTCATTGACGCATCACCGTTCGATCTCCCATCGAGATCTAATCGAAGCCACTGGTGATCAAAGCGGTATCGTGAGACCGAGCGTCGATATGTAGCATAAGTGGATCTAGATCCGTCATAGGCCCGCGCCCCTTCTTTGGGTATTTTGCCTTTTCACCCAAAGGGATTTTGTATGTAATAATCAAAACATAAACTTTCATCAACCGTGCAAATACTTTTTGCATATTTTACACTAAGGCCCCTGTACTTTCGCTATTTGCATGTAAGTCCCAGTCCAAGTCAGCCTACAAACTTGAGACATTTACAAAACCAGACCCTCGTGGGTTTTGGTATTTATTGTTTAGTCAGATATTTTGATATTCAAGTTATAATTTTTTGGGATATTTACAAGCCAGCCCCTGGCTTTTTGATAATTACGTTTCACTCCCCGCTAGTGACGCACGTGGCCAGGAACATGATTTTGGAATTTTTGCAGCAAGGCCCTCCCGGGTTTCGGATTTTGTCTTTGGCCTAGGGAATAATATTCAGTTATAAATTTTTGGCAAAATTGCATCAAGTCCCCGGTACTTATTGATATTTACAAAAATACGCCAGCAAGTGGAATTTTCTCTTTGTTTCTTGTATTTATTTCATACATCTATATTGCTCTAAAAACCCAAAAAAATATAATTGTGTTCATATTGCATTGCTCTTTCACGCATATATTTTTAATTTGAATTTTGAAGCTATTTATTATTTATAAAAAATCAAAAACTTGCCTTTTTGTCCCTGTTTGTAAAAGAAAATACAAAAAATTATAAAACCTTTTGAAAAATTATGAGAAAAATATGTTTTGTTTATTTTTATATTTTTGACCTCTAGACCAAAAACTACGAAAAAATATAAAAGAAAACTGAAAAAATAGTAAAAACCTTTATAAAAATATATATAATCCGTAAAAAATCCAAAATTCATATTTTGTGTTCTTGAATTTTCTTTATATTATTATTACTATTTTAAAAATAATTTTGAGTAATTTTGGTTCTATTTTCTATTTGTAATCACCATTTTAATTTCAGGTATTTAATTATTCCTTGTTTTAAGGTATTTTTTACTTTAAACATATATAAAAATAGCAAAAATTATTAAAAAAACCACAAAAATAGTTAAAATTTATCTAAAACCCAAAAATAATTTATTTTTATTTTTACTAGTTTTTATTATATTTATATTTATTATAGTCTCTCTTATTTATATACTCTTTATATGGCTTTATATATAATAAAAGAAAAAGAATTAACAAAACATATAATATATAAAAAAGAAAAAACCAAATCAGAAAAGTTAAAACTAAAATATAAAATTAAAAAAATAAAATAAAAAAATTTAAAACTATAAAACCCACAAAAATAGCACACTTATAGACAAATACATCACAATCACTTTTTATGCATTCATTGCCCTGATCTATCCTGTTCGTTCCCTGTGTTCGACACTCTACACATACTTGCACCTATACATATCTTTATTGTAGAGTTATAATAAATGTTAACTCCGCACCACTTTTCATTGTTTGATCATCTATTGTGGGTTAATTGTTGTTTGAAGTAGGGTTTCGTGTGAGGTTAGATTGTTGATTCGCCTCATGAATTAGCACGACCTCCGCAAAATCCTCTTCAACAAATGGCGTCGTTGCCGAGGAGCAACAACGCATAGATCAACTTTTTGATTGATTGTATTATTTATCTATATTTTTGCTTTAATTAAGTCCTTCTTTATTTGATATAATTGCTTGACTCGTCTAATCACCGTCTCTTGTCGACTTTGTGCGAGGAACCGTGGACCAAGGGAGGCACTCCACCCAAGGATCCTGCGCACCCATGTAAGGGCGGTATGAGATTCTGACCTAGCATCAAAGGAGGATTGGAGGACTTGAGAAAATAGTCATGTTTTTTAGCATATTTGTGTATTTATTTCTTTTTAATTTTAAATGACCGAATGAATCCCCCTCACAGATCCAGATCAAGTATGAAATCGATGAAGGGTCGTTGCGACCCGGATCTCAAGACTCCATCAATCAGGAAAAATCAGGAACCACCAGAATCAAAGATAATTCGATAAAACACGAATAGCGGTCCTCGCTATTTATTTAACCTGGTATAGCGACCAGGGTCGGATACAAGGAGCACGAATTGGCCGAGACGGCCTACGAAGTAGTCTAAAATAAAAATAAAATAAAAAGAGATGTTTTGGTGGATTTTTAAATGTTTTTAAATTTTTTTGTATTTTTGAATAAAAGGAAATATAGAAATAAAGGAAAAAGCCAACAAACCACTATTTATAAAACACACCAAATAAAGTTAAAAAAATCAAATAAAAATTGTTTTTGTGTTTTTTATCTTTTTAAGTGTTTTTGATGATTTTCTGAGAATTTTATGATTTTTATTTAATTTTATAAAAATCAAGAAAGGTAAAAAAAAGTGAGGTAATGTGCAGCCAGACTTGAAAGGCTAATTAAAAATATCTAATTAGCCTCTAAAAACCTGATGGTAATTTTTATGTAAACTAGATACAAAAACTAAGCTACACAAAAAGAGTTTGCATTTTTTGAGTTTTATAGAATTATTACTGTTTTTTATAAAGTTTTTAGTGTTTTTTTAATTTTTATGAGTTTTGTAAGTCCAAATGAGCCAAAAATTGGACTGAAGCTAGGAAACAACAAACAAACAAACACTATTTTTTAGAATTTTTAGAAAGGTTTTTAAATTTTAAGTTGATTTTATAAAGTAAATAGAAGCGAAAATCAAGGTTTTTGATTTTTTTAAAATAACAAAAATCAACGAAAATGTCCCAAAAATTTACTGAAATTTTTTACACAGTGGCAGGAGCCACGTATCCAAATTTCACTGGATTTGGGTTCGATTTGATATTTTATTCAATACAAACAAGGGCTATAACACACAGGGACCCAGATGTAATAAAAATAAAGTTTCAGGGCTGAAAAGATAAAACGTGAGGAAACTAGAGGGGCATAGGCGTAAAAATCGCATGAAATCCGCACATGTTCATAAACCACACGCACAGGGGTATAAGTGTAATTTTTAAAACTTCGCTTTCAATCCAGAACACCCACAAACTACAAACCAGATACTTCAAATATCCCAAGATAACACGTGACTGGCTCGTGGTTCACATTCACAGGGACCAAAATGTAATTCTAATTAATAATCATGCAAATTGTAACACAATAGAACTACAGGATTAGAGTTGCAAAATGTCCAAAAATCACGTGTCGAAGCACGTGTCTCACACAAGCAGGGACTAAAATGTAAATAAACTAAACTAGAGGTCCAAACATGGAAATAACCCAAGAGTGCAAACTTATTTAATAGACTAAATAACAACTAACTAAAACTGCAGGGGTATGGGCGCAATTACCTAGCCGAGGCGCGTGAGGGGCGTACGTGAGTGCCAGGTGTCGGGCTGTGGCTGGCGGTGGATGGATGGTCCTGATGTCACCCTCTGGAAGATCCGATGATGCTGGTGCAGAGGCGAACGTGGGACGCACGTGGCCATCAGATCGTGGATCTAACGGCCTAACAAGAGAAGGCTACGTACGGCTGTGATCAGACCTGCCGTAGAGGGTCGATCCGACGACTATGAAAGGATAAGGAAGAACTCCTCCTGGGCGAGCTTTCCCAGCGATCCGGAGATGATCCAGACGACCGATGGAAGATCGGAGAGGTGGGTCTTCCTCGCGATGGCGCTCCGCGTCGGGTGGTGGCCTCCGATGAAGGCTCCAACGGTCGGATCCTCCGGCGAGGGAGGAGCAACCTGGAGCATCTCCGGCGAAGAGTGGAAACGACAGCCAAGGGGGGTACCTGCGGTTATTGACCTGCAAAACAAAGCTCCTGCTCGAAGGGATGCTCTGTGGGAGGGGGGTTATTGGCAAAAAGAAAAATCGAGGCAGCGTGGATGGGCTATGGGGGATTCCGGCGAATGTGATAGATGGAACCCAACTTGATCTGGGCTTGGATGGCCCAGCTCGAGGTGATCAGGTCGCGTAGGGAAGGTGGCAATGAGTCAGGGGATCAATCGATACGGATAAGATGGACTGGCAGAGCTCCGACCACTAGGGCGGAGCTGGCAGAGCTGGAAGATGAAAATCAAAGCTACACTACTTACTAGAGGCTAAAGGAGTTACCTGAAGATTGTGGTCGAGTGGGGAGGAGACGCTGGTTCTCTGGTGATCGTCGCCGCGATGGAGCGTCGCCTCTAGAGGCTCGAGCTTCGCCGGCGGCGGAGCTCGACGACGAGGGTCGCCGGACCTGGGCTGCACGCCTCCAAACTCTCTCTCAGACACCCTCCGCACTCGCTGTCACTCGAGGAAGACGATGGAGGTCACAGGGATCGAAGGTGGTGGTCGAAGGTGCGTGAAATGGTGGAGGAAGGCGAGACTTTATAGTGGTGCAGGTTCGATAAGAAAGGAGTGGAGCATGTGGATCGATGCATGGAGCCCTAGCAAGAAGATCGGGCGTGGATCCCGGGTCATCAAGGTTCAATCGAAGCTATGGGTTTAAGTAAATGGGAGGCGAGGCGATTCGGGAAAAAGGGGAGAAGTCGGATTGGTCACCCGGATCCGCGAACCTGTGGTCCGGGGGGGAGAGTTGGCCGGGGGTTAGCATCCCTCGTGGACCAATGGGAAAATTCCATTTGAAAATTATTTGGAAATTCGAAATAAAATAGAAAATGACCTCATTTCAAAATATTTAAAAAATGAAAAATATTTATTTATTTTCAAAGTATTTTTTGTGATTTTTATTTATTTTTTTGAAAAATAAATTATGTATTTACATTATATTATTATTATATACAGGTATATATACCTATGTATTTTTAAATTTTATTTTTAATTTTTTTATTTATGTATATAATTTCCAATTTTATATTTTATTTATTTATGCTATAAAATATGGAATATAAAGTGATTTTTATTGGATTTTTATTAATTATATACAAGGAGAAAATAAATATGTATTTTATTTTATATACATGGTCTATGTATAATGATGAGAGAGAATTTTATTTATTTTTATTTTTCCTTTATTTTTCCCAGTTTTATTTTAATTTAATTTATATAAATATGTACAAAATATGGGAAGCACAAATATATTATTATTTTTAGAAAATAAAATACGTACATAAAGAGTGGTATTTACACCATGTTGAGTTACCCTATCTCTCTCTACTTATTTTATTTTGCGGTTAAGCCCTTGTGGAGCCCTCCCTTTGGTTCAGGTCACTCAATATTTAATCTAAATATTTCCCTCTTTTTCTTTATTTCTTTATTCTTTTATATTGCACAAAAACATGCTAATTACTGTTATTTACATAATGAATGCTTTTTGTCAATTTATTTTATTTACACAAATACACATGGTATTTTGCAAAGGTTTTTTTGCTAAAATAAAAGAATAAAGAGTGATGAATGAGGATTCATCACCCCCCTATACTTAACCTTGCTAGTCCCTTAGCAAACACTTATTTAAAAAAGGAGTGGAAAAAGAAAAGAAAAAGAAAAAGAGGGGAAAATGAATGAATCAATGTTGATTATTAAACTTGCCTTCATTAAATTAAAATATGGAGCTCAATCATATCTTGGATTATTAATGTGTCAGAACCTTATTTGGACTTAGGTTTAAAACTTAACAGACTCTAAGATCCACTAATCTATAGTCAAGACTCCTCAATAATCCAAATCAGAACAAGTCTACATACACAAACCCTGAAGACCATGAATCTTTCCTTGTACAGTGTAAGTGAGGTATAACTCTCCCCCTCAGAAGTTGCAAAATGACAACCCTCCTCAACAAGGTAACTCTAATGCCCTAGTCTGGCCACTCTTTCCTCGAGGAGCAGGGTATTCCCTTCTAAGTTCAAGTTCAACCGGCTCAAGAAGAGGGGGAAGAAGAGAATGGACCATGGCCAGTGTAGCCATGTATCCCAGGGGCTCAACTAGTGTAGCTAAGTCTCCCTGCTGCAAGCTACATAAGATGGAACATGAGTCTCAAGCTTTGCTTTTTGCACTAGATACACTCCGGTGGGATTATCATTTTCTCTGAGACCCATCACTTTTTTGGAGTTCTTTTCTTTTTGCATTTTTTTCGTGCATATATACAACACATCTACAAAGTGCAGCATATATACATAAGGAGTTTTTCCTCTTGAGCCAGTAGACTATCCCTCTTTTGAAGCATTATTGCAACGCACAACTCCTGTCGTTAGACCTCATGGCAACCAAACCAAGTTGAGACGCACTTCCTTCACTATAAGAAGAAGAGAGGTTCTGCCTAGAAGTACTACCCTCATATGCTACCCCATGTCAAGGAAGACTGCCTCCTTACCACCTCATCCGTAGAGAGCTCGGTGTAAAGTGCAAGTCCAAGTCAAGCCATTGTCTATATGAGTCATGTGTGTTTTGTTAAGTGCTCTTCTTAGGCTCATCGAGATGACATATGATCATAGCCTAGTGGACACAAAGAATTAAGTCACCATGGACCTGAAAAGTCTCAACCCTAAATCCTATAAGGTTCCTCTTAGAATTAGGTGGATTAAGATCTTACCCAAGCTCCATTTTTAAATTTAATTCCAGGCTAGTTTAAATGTCAACCATGATCCAGAAAAACTATACAATTATATACAAAAATGCTATTTACAAACTATTTACACATGTGCAAAATTTTTGAAAAATGTTTCGAAAACATGGATGTATGCATGAATGCAAGTTTTGCAAAGTATGTACACAAATTTACACAAGGTTTTTGCAAACTTTTGATTTTCAAAACATTTTCCAAAAATTTTGTACTATATACATAATTTTGATATCAAAATATTTACAAGCTATTTACGCAGAAGATTTTTACAAACATTTTTACAAAAATAATTTGTACAACTAGCTATGTATGTGCAATAAAAGAATTTTTATTTACAAGGAAAAAATTTTAATTTTTATGGATTTTTGGATTTTAGCCATTTTTATTTATTAACACACTCACACAAAGTACGAGTTATCGCTAAAGTATATATGGAATATATACACACCTCCTATACTTAGCTCGAACGATGTCCTCGGAGTCAAGATCGATGAAGAAGACATAACTCGTGCTTAGTATCGGGAAGTGAAAAGGAAGGCTATATACAAAGATGAATGAAAGAATAGAAATGCAAGAGATCTCAGGGTTTCCCCCTATACTTAGTATCAAATAATCTTAAGTATAGCAGGCTGTACACAAAAGGAAATCCGAGTGAGAATGTACAGGGTCTACCTCCCCTAAACTTAGGGTAAAATATCCCTAAGTATATGCAGCAATATAGAGGTAGAAATGAATCAAAAGAAACTCAAAAATCTCACACCCCCCATACTTAGGGTAAAGTGCACCCTAGGTATAGCAACGTAGAAGATGTAAATGGGGTGTTGGACTGAAGAATGGTGTGATATGGACAACTGGATCTATACAAGTCAGGAGAACAGTGATAATCAGGCGTGAGATGCAATAGATGTGAGTCAAGATACCACATCTCACGCAAAATGAATCGGGGCAATGTCAACGACCAGCGGCTCATGATCTAGATATGGCTTGAGCCGTTGCCCGTTAACACGAAAGGTACTCTCATAAGACAATTCAGATATATCAATACTCCCATTGCCATGTACCTTTCTAACCAAGTAGGATCCCTTCCATTTGCTCTGTAGCTTCCTTGGAAATAATCTCAACCTGGCATCGAACAACCATACCCACTGTCCTGGCTCAAACTGCTTGTAGCTGATATGAGAATCATGCCACTCCTTCACTCTCTCCTTGTACTGTAGGCTGCTCAAAAAGGATGCATCACGAAGCTCCTCCAGGGCTGCTAACTCTGCCCTCCTCTGGTCTCCTACATT
Source organism: Ottelia alismoides (assembly GCA_037367405.1). Classification (NCBI taxonomy): domain Eukaryota; kingdom Viridiplantae; phylum Streptophyta; class Magnoliopsida; order Alismatales; family Hydrocharitaceae; genus Ottelia; species Ottelia alismoides. The sequence continues at coordinate 1,010,795 of JAZKJV010001721.1, forward strand.
CACTGGATCCATGATGATGTCTATAACTGCCCAGAGTGACCTATGTCTAAGCTCAACAAGTAAATGGCAGGGCTTGCCATAAACGAGGCGAAAGGGAGATGTAGCAAATGGTGTCTTGAAGGACGTCCGATATGCCCACAAGATCGAGTCCAAAAGCTGTGACCAATCCTTTCGATCAGGGCGGACAACCTTCTGCAAGATAGACTTAATCTCCATGTTCGACACTTCAGCAAGACCATTGGTCTGAGGATGGTATGGTGTGGCTACTCGATGGTCTATGCTGAACTCGCTAGCAAGGGCATTTACCTTATCATTGACGAAATGAGACGCCCCGTCAGATATCAATACTCGAGGTACCCCGAACCGTGAAATGATATTCTTCCTCAAAAATCTACAAACAGTCCTAGCATCTGTGGTTCGGGCGGGGATGGCCTCAACCCAACGACTAACATAATCAACGGCCAACAGAATGTACTCAAATCCCTGACTCCTAGGGAATGGACCCATGAAATCGATGCCCCATGCGTCAAAAATCTCACAAAAGTGAATTGGCTGCATCGGCATCATATCACGCTGTCCACAAGTGCCCATCCTCTGACAGTCAGTACACCTCTTCACGATCTCATCAGAGTCCTTGAAGAGGGTAGGCCACCATAGGCCAGATTGGAGCACTTTCTTTGTCGTTCTCCTCCCAGAGTGATGTCCTCCTACCTCAAGCTCGTGGCAGTACGTGAGGACGCTGTGGTGCTCCTCCTGAAGAATGCACCTATGCCAGACGCTATCCCCTCCTTTGTGATAAAGGACGGGATCCTCCCAGTGGTAGAACGTGGCCTTCGCTAGGAAGGTCTCAAGTCTCTACCTAGGCCAATCCTGTGGGACTTTCTTGGCAACAAGAAAGTTCACAATATCGGCATACCACGAGAGGGAGGAGATAGCAAGAATTGCCTCATCTGGGAAGGTCTCACAAATAGGCTCGATCTGCTCGGAATCCTCAAGATACTCCAATCGGGAGAGATGATCCGCCACCACATTCTTGACTCCAGGAATGTCCTTAATCTCTATATCAAACTCCTGGAGTAGAAGGATCCATCTGGTCAATCTGGCTTTGGCATCCTTCTTTGCCATAAGGTACCGGATGGCGGTATGATAAGTGAAGATGGTCACTCTAGATCATATGATGTACGATTTGAACTTATCTAGGGCAAAAACTACGGCTAGCATCTCCTTCTCAGTGACTGTGTAGTTTCTTTGAGTTGCATCCAAAGTCCGGCTAGCGTAGTGAATAGAAAAGGGGACTCCATCCCTCTTCTGTCCCAACACGGCCCCTACGGCAAAATCGGAGGCATCCGTCATGATCTCGAATGGGAGAGACCAATTAGGCGGCTGCAGGACAGGAGCCTCGACAACTAGACTCTTGAGAGTCTCAAATGATGCTATACACTTATCATCCACAATGAACTCAGTGTCTTCCGTTAGCAGATCAGTCAACGGTCGGGCAATCCGGCTGAAATCATGAATGAATCGTCGGTAGAAACTGACGTGCCCAGAAAAGACCGTAACTGCCGCAAGTTGGACGGTGGACTGAGTTTTCTAATGACATCCACCTTAGCTGGATCAAACTCCATGCCCCTGTTGGAGATGATATGGCCAAGCACCGTCCCTTGAGTCACCATGAAGTGACTCTTCTCCCTAGAAAGCACTAGGTGCACCTCAATACAGCGCTGGAGGACGCGGTCTAGGCAGTCAAGACAGGAGTCGAATCCGTCACCGTAGACTGAAAAGTCGTCCATGAATACCTCCAAGCACTCCCCTACCATGTCCGAAAATATGGACAACATGCAACTCTAGAATGTCGTCGGAGCGTTGCACAATCCAAAGGGCATCCGTCTGAAAGCATATGTCCTGAAGGGACAGGTAAAGGTAGTCTTGTCCTGGTCCTCTGGCGCAATCTCCAACTGGTTATATCCGGAATACCCATCCAAGAAACAGTAATGGATCTTCCCTACCAGTCTCTCAATGATCTGATCAATAAAAGGCAGGGGAAATGATCCTTCTTGGTGGCCTGGTTGAGTCGTCTATAATCCACGCAGACCCGCCAAGAAGTGGGTACCCGGGTAGCGATCTCCTCTCCAGACTCGCTAACAACTGTATTGATGCCCGTCTTCTTGGGCACCACATGCAATGGACTGACCCACTTGGAGTCGGATATGGGGTAGATAAAATCGGCGCTCCACCATTTCAAGATCTCCTTCATGATAACATCTCGAAGGTTCGGGTTCAGCCGCCGTTGGAACTCACGCGACGGCTTCACGTCCTCCTCGAGATAGATATGGTGGGAGCACAGGGCCGGACTTATCCCTTGTAGATCGGCTACGCTCCATCCTATCGCCTTGTGGTTCTTTTCAAGAACCCCCATCAGACGGGATTCCTGCTTTCCAGTCAAATCCGCTGAGATAATGACTGGGTACATCTCATGCTCGCCCGCAAGGAACCTATTTTTCAGCGATGAAGGAAGGGGCTTCAGCTCTGGACAACACTGTGCTAGTGGATCTGGCCACTGAAAGGTCTGAGTGAACGCGACCAAATCTGTATGGGAGAATGGAAACTCTCTCTTGCAATCTGAATCAGGCGAAGGCTTCTCTCCTGGTATATCTCTGCTTTGTGTGGAATCCGCCTCCTCCCTAGTTGTCGGATTTGTGGAAGTCAGACACGGTATCAAATCATCAAACTTAGCCCAGTCGAAATCTGACTCCGAGGGATCTGTATCAGAATCACTAACAAACTCTGCCTCGTGATCGGGGACCGCTCTGCTGCCTGAGATGTATCCTAGACCAGGGGTGCGCTATCCAAGCTCTCCTCTGCTGTCATATGTGCATAAGCAAACTCTGAAAGTGAGAGGATGGCATGTGCTGCTGGGTCTGCTCAAACTGCCTCATCGTCTGTGATCACAAAGTTGCAGTCCTGGTGGATGTCTCGCCCAGCATCTGTCATCTGCTCTGAATCTGAAGTCTGCTCGGAGCAAGCTGAATCTCGGGCTCTATTCTCCTCGATTGTCTCTATTTGTACACTCTCGCCCTCGACGCGAAAGTATACCTTCCCGTTATCAAGATCGGATATCGCCTTGGTTGTGGCCAAGAACGGGCGTCCTAAAATGATGGGGGTATCGGTCACGGACTCAGGGATCTCCATGTCCAACACAACGAAGTCCACGGGGAATTTCAGGCCCTGAATTGTGACGAAAACATCCTTCAGCATCCCCTTCGGCCTCTTGACATATCGATCAGCAAATGGAAGGACCGCCCTGCTCTGTCGTAGAGGGCCCAACTCGAAGCGGTCGAGTAGGGTTGCCGGAAGTAGGTTGATCGAAGACCCGATGTCTAATAGAGTACGATCAAACCTCTGCTCCTTAATATGGCATCTGACATACGAGCATCCTGCATCTCTTGGCTGGAAGACGGTTCTGAATCACGAAGCATGTGGCACGAGTGAGCACATGGATCTCTGACTGGTGGTTCCTCCTCTTCCTCCGAACTATGGTCCTGTCTCTGAGTGATCGCTGGAAAAGAGGGATGTGCTCCAAGGCCTCCTGTAGAGTCAGCTGAATCTGAAAGCGGTCCAGCATGTGCTGGCTGAAATCTAACTGGTGGGACTTTTTAGGATCTTTTTTGGTCCCCTTAGCCAAGCGGAGTGCTTGGGGGAAGGGGACTGATGGGTCCTTCTCAGATGAAGGACTAGGAGAGGGTCTAGGTTGCTCAAGTACGACAGAATCCACACATACATCATCAATCACCACAAGTGGATCGGAATAAAGCAAACTCTTTCCATTATTCACAGAAACGTCTTGAGGTACATGAACAGAATGAAAAACAACAGGACTAGCAGTAGAAGTGTTGGTGGCCTCAGCACCACCCTCGGCATCTGGATGTGTGGCATCAGTACCACGCTCTGGCTCGGCATCATGTCTGGTGGCATCAGTACCACCTCCTCCATCAGGTGAAATGACGGCCTCAGTACCGTCAGCTGGATCAACATCCGTGGTGGCATCAGTACCACCATCGTCATCTCTAGCGGCCTCAGCACCGCTCCTATCCTTGCCTGGTGGGCCTGAAGTGGCACCGAGTCGTCGCTTAGATGAGGCACCGCCTGGTTGCATCCTACCGCTCCTAAGTGTAACAATGTCAGCATCAAACAGATATGCAGAAATGTCACCAAGTGAATCACTAGGAGTGGACTCTATGAACTCTACCTGCTCCGATTTCCTCTTCAGGCTGTTGGGGTTCAGCTCAATCTGGGCAGGGATGGTGGCCTTCCCTCTCACGATCTCCCTCATCTCCTGACGGAACTCATCCATCTCCTATCGAAAAGTAGCCTGCTGCTCAGAAATGAGGCGAGCTATATCATCCAAGGCAGGGTTCTCATTGGTCGGCCCATGAGAACCTGACGGGTAGCCTCGCTGGTAGTGAGGCTGCTGCTGCTGCTGAGGGTGAGAGGGGTACTGCTGATGATGATACTATTGCTGATGAGGCTGCTCTCGCCTCCATGATTGTCCCTGTTGATAGGGACGAGGACCATACTGCTGCTGAACTGGGGGCTTTTGCTGCCGGTGTTGCTCACGTTGCTGGCCGTACCGGCCACCCTGAGCTAGAGGCTACTGCTGGGAACTGCCGGCTGACCAGCGGAATCCGGGATGGTCTCGTCAGTTACTGGGTTGAGGTCGGTCGTACCAAATCCTGTTGACATCCATCAACGGCTCCTTCTTGTACGAGGGTGGGCGAAGGACTGCCAGAGGCTGATCCGGCTGGTAAACCACCATCTGGGTGTCCTGAGATGGTGGTGAGTGGTAAGGCTGCTGCGACTGTTGGTACGACTCCACCTGGACATGGTGAACCTGTTTAGGCTGACTGGAGGGCTGGGATGAGCTACACTGCTGCTCAGATCTCCTCGTGACCTGAGACGGGGCTGAGAAGCCATCTGTGCCTCCTGGAGACACATGATCTGTGTCTTTAGGTCACTCAACATCTATGCCATCTGGTCGATCTACGTCATGCCCTGGCACTGCTTCTTCTCGATCAGCTCGATCCGGTCCAGCTTCTCGCTGATAATACCCATGTCTGCGGCTATGGACTCGGCCTGGGTGGCTGTCCCTGACGACGTGGAAGGACCGGCATCGACCCGTGCTATCCTCTAGTACTGCACGGTCTGTGGCTGGGGGCGTCCCTGAGTGTAGAGGCGGGTCTGGGACATCACTGTATAGTTCTCGGCCATCTTTTCATAGATGGCCCAGACCTGATCCTCATCCTTGGTGAAGTAGGATCCGCCACAAGAAGTGTTCACCTGGCCCTGCAACTCTGGTGTCAACCCGCAGAAGAAGCTCTGAACTAGGTTTGGCTTTGAAATGTCGTGGTGCGGGCATCTGTCTGTAAGCTCTCTGAACCTCTCCCATGCCTCATGGAACTACTCGTTGGGGAGCATGGGGAAGTTGCTGATCAGGGCCCTTGCTGCATTGGTCCGCTCGAGTGGATAGCACTTGTTCAAGTACTCAGTACGGAGCTGCTCTCAGGTATGGACGAACCTCCTCAAGTGCTTCAGCCAGTTGGCTGCTCTGTCGACCAGTGAGAAGGGGAAGTCGATCATCCTAATGGTGTCCTCGTCCACCTGCCGATCATGGACGGTGCTGCAGATCATCTTGAATTCCTGGAGGTGGAGATGGGGCTCCTCAGTCGCGAGCCCGTGGAAGCGGGGCAGAAGATGAATGGTCTGTGGGGGGAACTTGAAGTCCCACACAATCGCCGGAAGAACTATCCACCGGTGAGTAAGCTTTGATCCGGGGTTGTGCAACTCCTACATCGGTCTGGCTCCTGCTGCTGCTGCCGGCTGGACTGGCTAATCAGGCTAATCAGGTATCTCTGGCCTGCCTCCTGCGGCTCTCGACTGCTCTCGATCGGCTCTCATCCTCTCCATCTCTCTCCTCATCTCAACCATGAAAGCCCCCTAGTCTCTAATCTGCTACTGCATCATCTCGAGGGAGGCTATCAAGGTATTGTTGATCGTACCCTAGTCCAGGACGTAAGTCTACTCTGCTCGAGGACCTCCAGGGCATTCATCGCAGCTGCCGACCATGGTCTCTACAAAGGCAAAAGACCCAAACTCATGTGTCGATAAATCATCTGTCTACTGTCCCTTATCTAGCACTTGTATCTCTAGACTGGTAGAAGGGTGGTCAAGGGGGAACATGGCGGAATTGAACTCGGGTTCGGAGATCGGGTCTCGGCTCTCACGAACCAACCTAGATGAATGGGCTGGAGTACTAAAAAGCGGTGCAGCCAGAGGCTGCCTAAGAGACCTCCTGCCCATCATCCTGATCTGGCGAGTCTGGCGTATGAGATCAGGAAACACACAAGATGAGCAAACAAAACCCCAGGTTCACCTACTCAACATAGAGTTGAAGACCGTAAGGGTTCGTCAATTTATCTTGTCAATTTTTATTTAGGTGATCATGTCAGAATATCAGAGCGGTAACGCGAGCTGATAGGAATTCAATGCCCCGAAGAGACTGTCCCGATCCTGAACTAGATCTTTCCCAGCCAGTACAAGCCGCAGACCGTTTACCGACTACCCGATCGACTCGCTCTATTAAGGATATCGCGGCCCTCTTTATGGATGACCAGAGCGATCTTACTGGAGAACAACTAGCCCAGAAGCAGTAGTCTGAAAGGGGGTCAGATATGTCTCTAGCCTAGTGTGCGGGTCGCTCTCTGACTCATCCAAACCAGACAATGAGGGGGTTGCTCTCCCCAAGACAAATTTTTATGTGAGGTGTCTTTTTAGGGTCAAGTGTATTTAGCAGTCCCAATTTTATAGTTTTTCTTTTTAGGTGTTTTTCAAGCAAACAATGCCTGATGAATTTTTCGGGTTCTCCTGATTATTTTAAGTCCAGAAAACGGTGGGAGAAGACAAAAAAGCCGATGTACGATAAAATAAATGATGCATGCTGAGTAAGAAAGGCGTACCTGACTCAAGCACTCTACATGCAGGGTGATCCGCGCATAAAATAAAGACTGAAAATAAACTACCTATATGATGCACGAGGAAATCAGCCTTAACGAGGCAATTTCTACACGGAGAGAACCGACGACTAACGGGTCAACAGGAGGGTCGGTGTTCGGTCTCGGATACTGATCGGTGCCCGACACAACGGGTCCTGCCAGTGTTGTATACGACCTCTAGCGGCGCGTGACCCCTCAAGTGACCTGGTTAGCCTTTTCTTTATTAATTTTAATTAGGTCCAATTACGATCTAATAGGCACAGGTAGATAGTTAGGTGTTTAGATTCTAATCAATTACGACTCAATCAGCGGAAATCCTAAGCCAAGGCCAAAACCGTGTAAATCAGACAAGCAGTTAAAAATAAAATAAAATCGAGAAAACTAAAATCGGCGAAAAACACGGTGAGGTCCCCCGAGCACACCGGTGCTCGGTGAAACAGACCCCGGTAGTCACCGATCAAGTCCAAGTCCCAATACCTGTATTATTACAATTAATCAATAGTCTGAAAGTAAACTAACTATCCTAAGCTAATCTACTACTCCCGTGCCATTACTCGCCTCCTCGCTCTCTCCTGCAGCTCCGTGCAGAAGGTAGCCGCCTTCGAATCCCGCGGTTGCGTCGGCTCTTCGAGAAAACCCGCCTCGGTCCTAGGGCCCTCGTAAGAAAACAAACGGAGGTGTCAAACACAGATTATTATAAAAATAAGCAAGACAAAATTTAATAAGACAAACTATATGCAAAAATAGAAATAAACACACACAACAAAAATAAACAAAAGCAAAATAAAATAAAAAAATAAAACAGAGAAAATCAAACAGCTGCGAAAAGCCGCGGGCGAACGAAAAGCCGCGGATTTAGTCACGAAAAACAAAACTGAACAAAAATGAAAAATAAAGACTCCTAAGTCGTGCTCCCCGGCAACGGCGCCATTCTGATGACCGAATGAATCCCTCTCACAGATCCGGATCAGGTATGAAATTGATCAAGGGTCGTTGCGACCCAGATCCCGAGACTCGGTCAATCAAGAAAAATCAGGAACCACCATAATCAAAGATAAATCGATAAAACACGAATAGCAACCCTTGTTATTTATTTAACCTGGTATAGCGACCAGGGTCGGACACAAGGAGCACGAATTGGCCGAGATGGCCTACGAAGTTGTCTAAAATAAAAATAAAATAAAAAGAGATGTTTTTAGTGGATTTTTAAATGTTTTTAAATTTTTTTTGTATTTTTGAATAATAAATATAGAAAAAAGGAAAAAGCCAACAAACCACTATTTATAAAACACACCGAATAAAGTCAAAAAAATTAAATAAAAATAGTTTTTGTGTTTTTTTTCCTTTTTAGGTGTTTTTGGTGATTTTCAGAGAATTTTATGATTTTTAGCTGATTTTATAAAAATCAAGAAAGGTAAAAACAGTGAGGCAATGTGCAGCGAGACTTGAAAGGCTAATTAAAAATACCTATTAGCCTCTAAAAATCTGGTGGCAATTTTTATGAAAACTAGATACAAAACTAAGCTACAGAAAAAGAGTTTGCATTTTTTTGAGTTTTATAGAATTTTTACTGATTTTTATAAAAATTTTAGAGTTTTTTAATTTTTATGAGTTTTGTAAGTCCAAATGAGCCAAAAATTGGACTGAAGCTAGGAAACAACAAAACAAACAAACACTATTTTTTTAGAATTTTAGAAAGGTTTTTATATTTTTTTAGTTGATTTTATAAAGCAAATAATAGCAAAAATCAAGGTTTTTGATTTTTTAAAAATAATAAAAAGCTATGAAAATGTCCCAAAAATTTATTGAAATTTTTACACAGTGGCAAGAGCCACGTGTCCAAATTTTACTGGATTTGGGTTTGATTTGATATTTTATTCAATACAAACAAGGGCTACAGCAGACAGAGACCCAGATGTAATAAAAATAGAGTTTCAGGGCTGAAAAGATAACACGTGAGGAAACTAGAGGGGCATAGGCACAAAAATCTTATGAAATCCGCACATGTTCATAAACCGCACGCACATGGGTATAAGTGTAATTTTTAAAACTTCACTTTCAATCCAAAACACCCACAAACTACAGCCCAGATACTGCAAATATCCCAAGATAACACGTGCCTGACACGTGGTTCACATTCACAGGGACCAAAATGTAATTCTAATTAATAATCATGCAAACTGTAACACCATAGAACTACAGGATCAAAGTTACAAAATGTCCAAAAATCATGTGTCGAAGCACGTGTCTCACACAAGCAGGGACTAAAATGTAAATAAACTAAACTAGAGGTCCAAACATGCAGATAACCCAAGAGTGCAAACTTATTTAATAGACTAAATAACAACTAACTAAAACTGCAGGGGTATGGGCGTAATTACCCGGCCGAGGTGCGTGAGGGGCGCACGTGAGTGCCAGGTGTCGGGATGTGGCTGGCGGTGGATGGATGGTCCTGATGACGCCCTCTGGAAGATCCGGTGATGCCGGTGCAGAGGCGAATGTGGGACGCACGTGGTCGTCAGATCGTGGATCTAACGAGCTGATAGGAGTAGGCTACGTGCGGCTGTAATTAGACCTGCCACAGAGGGTCGATCCGAGGGCTACGAAAGGATGAGGAAGAACTCCTCCTGGGCGAGCTTCCCCGGCGATTCGGATACGATCTAGACGGCCGATGAAATATCGGAGAGGTGGGTCTTCCTCGCGATGGTGCTCTACGTCAGGTGGTGGCCTCCGATGAAGGCTCCAACGGTCGGATCCTCCAGCGAGGGAGGAGCAACCTGGAGAAGCTCCGGCGAAGGGTGGAAACGGCAGCCAAGGGGGGTACCTGCAGTTATTGGCCTGCAAAACAATGCTCATGCTCGGAGGGATGCTCCGGCGAGGGTTATTGGCAAAAAGAAAAGCGAGGCAGCGTGGATGGGCTATGGGGGGTTCTGACGAATGTGATAGATGGATCCCAACTCAATCTGGGCTTGGATGGCCCAGCTCGAGGTGATCAGGTCACTTAGGGAAGGTGGCAATGAGTCGGGAGATCGATCGATACGGATAAGATGGACTGGCAGTGCTCCGGCCACTAGGGCGGATCTGGCGGAGCTGGAAGATGAAAATCGAAGCTACAACTACTTACTAGAGGTTGAAGGAGTTACCTGATGATTGTGGTCGACGGAGAAGGAGACGTTGTTCTCGGTGATCGTCGCCTGGATGGAGCGTTGCCTCCAGAGGCTGAGCTTTGCCGGCGGTGGAGCACGACGACGAGGTTCACCGGACCAGGGCTACACACTTCCAAACTCTCTCTTAGACACCCTCCGCACTCGCTGTCACTCGAGGAAGATGATGGAGGTCACAGGGATCGAAGGTGGAGGCCGAAGGTACGTGAAATGGCGGAGGAAGGCGAGACTTTATAGTGGTGCATGTCCGATAAGAAAGGAGTGGAGCGCGCGGATCGATGCATGGAGCCCTAGCAAAAAGATCGGGCGTAGATCCCGGGTCATCAAGGTTCAATCAGAGCTAGGGGTTTAGGTAAATGGGAGGCGAGATGATTCGGGAAAAGTGCAGAAGTCGGGTTGGTCACCCGGTTCCGTGAACCTGTGGTCCTGGGGGGGAGAGTTGACCGGGGGTCAACATCCCCTGTGGACCAATGGGAAAATTCCATTGGAAAATTATTTGGAAAATCGAAATAGAATAGAAAATGACCTTATTTCAAAATATTTACAAAATGAAAAATATTTATTTATTTTCAAAGTATTTTTTGTGATATTTATTTATTTTTTTTGAAAAATAAATTATGTATTAACATTATATTATTATTATATACAGGTATATATAACTATGTATTTTCGAATTTTATTTTTAATTTTTTATTTATCTACATTTATTCCAATTTAATATTTTATTTTTTTACACTATAAAATATGGAATATAAAGTGATTTTTATTGGATTTTTTCAATTATTTACAAGGGGAAAATAAATAGGTATTTTATTTTATATACATGGTCTATGTATAATGATGAGAGAGAATTTTATTTATTTTTATTTTTCCTTTATTTTTCCCATTTTTATTTTAATTTAATTTTTATAAATATGTACAAAATATGGGAAGCACAAATATATTTTTATTTTTAGAAAATAAAATATGTACATAAAGAGCGGTATATACACCATGTTGAGTTACCCTATCTCTCTCTACTTATTTTATTTTGCGGTCGGCCCTTGTGGAGCCCTCCCTTGGGTTCAGGTCACTCAATATTTATTCTAAATATTTCCCTCTTTTCTTTATTTCTTTATTCTTTTATTTATGCACAAAAACATGCTAATTATTATTATTTACACAATGAATGCTTTTTGTCAATTTATTTTATTTACATAAATACACATGGTATTTTGCACATGTTTTTTAGCTAAAATAAAAAAATAAAGAGTGATGAATGAGGATTCATCAGTGAGAGAGGGACCCATAATAATTGTAATAATACAGGTACTCTGAACTCTGGACACTCGGGCCTAATTTCCAAGTGTTTGTTCACTTGGGGTCTCACCGTGATTTTTTATGATTTTTCATCGTATTTTTTATTTGTTTCCCGATTTTGTTTTATTTCTTTTATGTGATTGAGCCCTTAGTTTTAGGATTTTCTTATCGATAGCATTAGGTCCAAACACCTAATTATCCTTTCAGGCACCTATACGTTTCGATCTAGTCAAAAATCAAACTGCTTCTCACTTAGTCTCGGAATCCTGCGCTGCAAGAGTTCTCCATATAGCACTTACAGGACCCATTGTGGTGGGCACCGAGGAGACTTCAAAACTGAACACTTAGGTTCCAGTCTAAGTCATTAGCATTGGTTCTTCATGCTAATAACGGTTTCTCATGCTAGTGTGATTTCATGGGCTTACATTGCATGTAGATATGTTTCAATTCTGATGAGCATCTTTGCATGTAGAGTGTTGGAGGTAAGGTGAGCATTTCTCTTTAACATCCATCATTGATTTGCTGCTTGCATTGCTTTTCCGCTTCTCCACCTCTGAATTTGATCACCTAGGTGCTTAAAGGAATTGACTCCTCGATAGACGCATGCATTTGTCACTAAAAATCCAAAAAAGTGATAATCAATAAAATTTAGACTGCTAACATTACTTGACCCTAAAATTGACTAAAAAGAAAAACCTTGTCTCGGGGCGAGTAATCCTCTGATTGTCTTCGCTTTTACTTGTTTGCGCACACACTAAGGATTTGTCCCCAAGTCCTATCAAGCCTCCTAAGTGTTTGCAAAATTTTTGACTTCTCACCTAACTCTAAAGACAGACAAGGTAAAAAGACCGTAGTTTTGCGATCTTCACCGAGTTGAGTAGGTGAATTGAGGGTTTTTTTTGTGCGCGTTTGTCTGCGATTGTTTGTGTGAATTCTAGATCACCTCTACGCATTTGTGCCTTTTTTTTCACTCTCTTTATTTGACCTTCGTGCGCTCACGAATCATTTTCCTTTTATTTCGAGATGGCCTATTGGAGCGCACTTTATCCGAACTTTGCGGATCCATCACACCCTCCAGCCGGTCCACCTTCCTTTTTTAGGAGGATCCTCCTCCCATTTTTTTCTTATTTTTGTACATACTCGCCTCAGCCATAGTGTAACATCCCTAATTTCTAATGACCAATTAAGTCCATGATGATGAATGATTAGTGAGTTTGATTGGCTTTGAAAGTTGAGAATTTAATTGTGATTAAGTATGGGAAATTAAGATGCCATTAGTGGCTAATTGTGGAATTATGGCTAGAGGTGATTAAGTGGCTAAGTATGATTAGTAATGTGATTACTATTCATAGGTGGGCTTTATGTGCAAATAGGAAGAGTTGGTGGGGTTTATGATGAAATTTTCCCAAGGTTATAACCACCGATAGGCGGCACCCCTTCACCTCCACTTCATCTTCTTCCTCTTGAAAACTTGGAGCTCTCTTCTCCATGGCCGAAATTTCCATGGATCTCCATCTTCTTTCTTAGTTTTCTCCCTCATTGCTTCACCAAAATTTGAGTTCTTGGGCTCAAAATAAAGCTGGGAAGGAGAGGAACAAAGATCAAGTGTTGCATGTAGGATCCAAGGAAAGCTTGGATCGAAATTAGTGATAGAAGGCTGGAGTTGCTGCTGTCCTTGAGCAGTTCTTGAGCAATGTTGAAGGTACAAACTATACCCCCTCTTTGCTGCCATTAGATGGAATTTTCACCACCATTTGAGCCTTATGTTGAGCTATTATATCAAAGTGTTTATTGAGATTCTTGTTGGACTTTAATTTGTTTTTTTGGAGGGGTTTTTATGGAAGGATTTTATAGTGTCCAGATCTATCCATGTTGGATTATAACTGAATTCATGCATAATTTGGGGAGGATTTTTTATCTCTCTTGAGTGGGTTTTGTTGCTGCTATATGCTCCATTAAGTTGGTCTTCCATCCATGTCTTTGAACTCGAAATTTCATGGGATTAGGAGCTTTTATGGTGGATGTACATGGATGCTTGCTGAATGTTTTCAGATTTGTTGTGTTTAATGTTGGCTGAGATTTCTTCACGATTTGGGGATCTTCCTTGAGTTTCCTTATGTGTATTGCTTGTTGGTTGTATCTCCACTAAGTCAACCTTTAATCTATGGGTTTGGGTATGAAATTGCATTGATTTTAATCTCCTAAAGAGACTATACATGGACGACTATGTTAAAAGTTTCAGATTTTGTTGTTGAATGTTGGCCAATAATTTGTATGATTTGGGAGTCTTATTTAAGTTCCCTTGAATAGATTTGTTTGCTGACTATGACTTCACTAAGTTGGCCTATAATTCATGGCATTTAATTTGAAATTTTAGGTGATTTGGAAATGATTTGGATGTTGTCATATACATGTAACTGAATGTGTCCAGATCTGTCCATGCACTTTAACTTAGAGTTTTAAGATGCATTTAGGGAGTTTCTTCATGTTTCCTTAAGTGAAATTACTTACTGATATATACTCTTTCATATTAACCTTCATTCCATGGAGTTGTTTTAGAAAAATAAGGAGTTATGAGGAGTTATTGACTACCTATATCATACTTGTCACTGAATGTCAAGATCTGTCCATGCACTTTAAATTAGTGTTTTACGACGCATTTGGGGAGTTTCTTCATGTTTTCTTAAGTGAAATTACTTGTTGATATATACTCTTCATATTTACCATCAGTTCATGGAGTTTTTTTAGAAAAAAAAAGAGTTTGAGGAGTTATTGACTACCTATATCATACTTGTCTTTGAATGTCCAGATCTGTCCATGCACTTTAAATTAGTGTGCTAGGATGCATTTGGGGAGTTTCTTCATGTTTCCTTAAGTGAAATTACTTACTGATATATACTCTTTCATATTTACCTTCATTCCATGGAGTTGTTTTAGAAAAATAAGGAGTTTTGAGGAGTTATTGACTACCTATATCATACTGTCACTGAATGTTTAGATTTGAGATTGTTACTTATAGAGGTAGGTTTGAAACACCTATTATGAATTTTAGAGATTTGGGGATGACCTCAAGGATACATATATATATATATATGTAGTACCATACAGAAAAACAAGACTATATGAACTTGCCATGAAGCAAGTCTTCCTCTAAGAGTAGCCCAATCCTTGTAGGTGTTTGTGAATCTTTTGAGGGCGTAGGAAAGGAAGAAGGATTCCGCTAAGATAGCCAAGATCATAAGATAGATGCTCTTCAGTATGAATTTAGAGAGAGACTATCGTAACAGGTCATTATCCATGACCTAGGATCAGTTGAGGTTCTTCTAGAATAAGTTCGGGTCTGGAACTGACAGCTTGTGAATGGGAAATAAATCAAAGAAACCTTAGACACTTAGGGTGAAACAAGAAAATAACAGAAATGGTGATGTCACATTTGGCCAGTCATGGAGTTTTATACTCCGACTGTGCGAGGGCGCGGTGACCCTCACCTGAGCAGGAGATGAGGTCGCTCAGGCGTGGGTAGCAGACACTGAGAGCATGGGTCTAGGATCCCAGTCTTTTTCACGTGTTTTCTTCGAGCCGGCTCAGTTTTTACGCTTCGCTGGGATCCACGAGTTGTCTAGACCATTCCGCTGACCCGTTGGTTTTTCTTAGACAGCCTAGGTTGGGGGCTCTCCGCAGTTAGTTACGAGCTCGCCTGGTTTTACTTAGCTCTTCTCCTTCGGGAGTTGAGCAACAAGAGAGGAAGTCGGGTCCGGCAAGCTTACCTCTTCTCTTTCATGCCTCTAGTGGCGTAGTAGTCGTACTACCACTGCCTTTCCCTTAGACCACACTTCCACTGGGATTGGCGAGAGCAGACGAATCCCTTCGGGGGTTTCCTCACCGCTGAAAGTATTACCTTTTCGCCAGGCTTGTGACTTGGTGATGGGGTAGTAATCAATTGACATGTGACAGTTCACCAATTACCCGGTAAAGATTTTCCATTAAACATTGATGACCCCCTTTAATTACCTTTCCGCCAGGCTGGTGTCCTAGTGATGGGGTAATGGTTAGTAGACATTAAGGATTTAATTACCTTTCCGCCAGGCTGGTGTCCTGGTGATGGGGTATTGGTTAGTAGACTCTAAGGATTTAATTACCTTTCCGCCAGGCTGGTGTCCTGGTGATGGGGTAATGATTAGTAGACACTGAGGATTTAATTACCTTTCCGCCAAGCTGGTGTCCTGGTGATGGGTAGTGACTAGTAAACATTGATGACCCTTTACTTACCTTTCCGCCAGGCTGTGACCTCGTGATGGGGTAAGAGATGGGTGACTTTTCCGCTAGGAGACTATTGACGACAGTTCCGTTAGTAGAGACTAATGAGGGTTAGGTGTTGAGAGAGTTGTGAGTACGTTTCCTCTTATACACCTTCGTGAACGAGCTATCACACGTGTCGACTGAGGATCAATGAGTTGAGAGAACAAGCTAGAAGGAGTGTTGGGAACTTAGTTAGGATGCAAGACACCATCTCATGCCTACGGAGGCACCCCAACCCCGAGGCGTACACCATACCTCAGAGTCATAGTGTGAGGTTCAACCTGGACTTTGAAGTCCTACCCGGATATCGAGGTCCTAACCGGACCAAGACCACATACTTACTTCTAGGCTTGAGTTGTTATTTGGTTAGTTCCATTGATCGAGGGAGACACGATGTGGTAGTGAGCAAGTCTGATCTTCTTGTTAGACTTCTGAAAGCAAGTAAATAATTTAAAAGAATCAATTAACCCACTTTTACGTGCTAGCTTCTTTTGTCCACTACAGTTACCTTATTGTTTTTCTATATGTTCTAATCTTTCTTATTACTTTCTTAGTAGAACTGTGTAGAATTTGTACTTGACAATTTTGTGACAGATACTTGATTGTCCTTTTTTTCTACTTGTGGCAGGCAAGGGTCCGACGACCGAGTAGCCGGCGTAGTTGGTGCTGCAGTCATTTCTTTTTGGAGGATATACTTTCGTACCAGTATTCTTTTGGAGCTCATTAGACAGTTGTTGGTTGTGTTCTCCTCTGTATCCTCACTTTTGGGATTTATATACATGTATATTGAATGTTGTGGAACTTTAGCATATTATATGAATGAAATAAAAATGAATGGATATCCTTGTTGTTCAGTTCTGGTGCATTGTTCACTTCCTATTTTAGTTTTCTAGTGGTTACTTGTTTTAGCCAAAATAAATCGTGTGAATGTCATGTTTAAAAAGCAAAAAAAATTCCCCAGGTTTTCATAACAACGTATTAACTCGAAGCTAATTAAGTAGGCGAATGACGTGTTTGATGGGTAACCTAAGGTCCTCAGGAGGACGGGTCTTACAGGTTGGTATCAGAGAAGAGTTACCCCGATACACGCATTTGCATAACTTAATAGTAAGAGTCTTCTAATTTCTCAGGAAGCCGAATGGGGAAAATTTTTGACATTCAAAAGATTTATGTAACCACAAGTCACCAGAACATTTCATTCATATAAGTATCCCAAGAGGAGAAATAGTACAATTGATTATTTCCTAAAGTGTGCTTAACTATGCTATGATCCGATACAAGAAGGATCAGCTTGGCACCTCGAGTAGCTCATGATCAACCAGGAGAGATGGCGCAGGTGCTAGCCGCACTTGCTGATTTACGACATAGACAGGATCACATACTTGCCCAGCAGACTGAGTTGGCGGAGCGATAGACTGGGATGGAGCTGAGGATGGAGAAGTTGTCTGACTCATCATACCACCCATCCAGGGATGAGTCCGCTAGAGCTGAGCATCTATTCTCTGAGGAAATTCACCAGCATCCTGAGGCAGAGATTCCGAGGGAGTCAGGAGCCGACAGAGCTGAGGCAGGCCAAGGGCCTGTAGCAGGAGTAGAGGTCACAGGGTTTGTTCTTCCTACTGCATTGAGACACCATGATGTCTTCACATCCTACCAGAGAGCTGGAGTAACCAGGTTCCAGGGCACGGGTACGTCTGACGAGGCTGAGCAGTGGCTCAGGACGGTGATGAAGGTATTCAAGATGATTCAGGCATCACTTGAGTCGTGGTTACCCTTTGCAGAGTTCTCACTTACTGGGTTTGCAGAGCGTTGGTGGGAGGCTACTGTGTCTGAGATGGGGCGTGTGCCGACTTGGACAGACTTTGAGACCCACTTCAGAGGCCACTTCTTCTCAGGGAAGTGGAAGGAGACACATCGCAGGTTGTTTGCAGAGCTGAGACAGGGCAGGATGATAGCGCGAGAGTACTTTGTGTGCTTCACAGAGTTGTCACGCCACACGTCTTCTGCAGCTGCTTTTCCAGATGAGAATCTGGAGAAGTTTATTCGTGGCATGAGGGAGGACGTTCAGGAGAAGTTGGTAGGGCTGAGACTGACTACCATTGCTGAGGTGACAGACGCAGCGGAGGCGTGGTGGGCCCATAACCCACAGGTCCCAGTGCCTACAGCTACAGACTCCACCTTCACCTCCACCACGTTCGAGAGCTAACGAGACGAGCTCCCAATACAGAGGTCAGCAGAGACTAGCTCAGAGAGCAGCAGGATCCAATGTCGGATCTATACGTCAGGGAAAGATTCACGCAGTTACAGCTGAGCAGGCACGGTCCGCGGCCACGGTCGTGAAAGGTATGCCTTCACTTTTAAGCCATCCTTTTCACGTGTTGTTTGATTCTGGTGCTTCCCATTCGTTTCTTACTGTGAGGCTTCTAGCCACATTGGGTAGAGTCACAGAGGACGTAGATCCTCCATTTCACATCTGAGGGTCGGGCGGACAGTTGTTCGTGATTTCAGATATAGTTAGAGGGCTACTAGTGTTCATAGGCGGTCACGAGATGACTACGGACTGTCTTCTACTACAGCTTGACGAGTTCGACATGATTTTGGGCATGGATTGGTTGTCTACACATCATGCTTTAGTCGACTGTTACAGGAAGACTGTTGTCTTCATGATCCCTGGCTTGATAGAGTTCACTTTTGAGGGGACATTGCAGGACTCCAGGATGGAGTACATTTCAGTGCTGAGAGCACAACGACTGGTTGATCAGGGATGTGACACTTTTCTGGCCTTTGTTCAGGAGGTTACAGACAAAGAGCCGATGGCTCAGGACATTAGAGTTGTGTCGGAGTATCCCGACGTGTTTCCTGAGGAGTTACCAGGACTACCTCTAGTTAGAGAGATCGAGTTCGAGATCTCGCTACTTCCCGATACGTAGCCGATCTCCATGGCTCCATATCACATGGCACCCGCAGAGCTGAGAGAGATGAAGGTGCAGCTACAGGAGTTGCTTGACTTAGGCTTTGTGAGGACGAGCACTTCACCTTGGGGCGCTCATGTACTCTTTGTTCGGAAGAAGGATGGAACCATGCGGTTATGCATTGATTATAGGCAGTTGAACAGGAGGACGGTGAAGAACCGTTATCCTCTGCCATGCATTGATGATCTATTTGATCAACTATAGGGATCTTCGGTGTTCTTGAAGATCGACCTCCCCTCGGGTTACCATCAGTTGAGGATTCGGGAGACAGACATCCTGAAGACAACCTTTCAGACATGGTATGGCCACTACGAGTTTGTAGTGATGCCATTCAGACAGACGAATGCCCCCACGGCATTCATGGACATGATGAACAGAGTATTCCGTCCTTACTTGGACAAGTTTGTTGTGGTGTTCATAGATGACGTGCTGGTTTACTTGAAGAATGAATGGGACCATGAGAACGACTTGAGAGCAGTGCTTGGTACCTTGAGAGAGCATAGACTGTATGCCAAGTTGAGTAAGTGTGAGTTTTGGCTACCTCAGGTCTCATTCTTGGGACACGTCATCTCAGGAGCAGGAGTCACAGTGGACCCTGCGAAGATAAATGTTGTGATGTCTTGGGAGCAGCCCAAGACAGTGACACAGATCCGTAGTTTTCTTGGGTTGGCAGGCTATTACGCACGCTTTGTCAGTAACTTTTCGCAGATCGTGCTACCCTTGATGCGTTTGACACAGAAGGGAGTATCTTTTGTTTGGGATAGTTTGTGCGAGTAGGCCTTCAGGACACTGAAGGAGAGACTTACTACAACTCCGATTCTTGCTCTACCGTCAGGTACATAGGACTACGCGGTTTACACAGACGCGTCAGGTGATGGTTTGGGAGCAGTGCTGATGCATAGGGGGCATGTGATTTCCTACGCTTCGAGGCAGTTGAGACCGCATGAGCGGAATTACCCCACACACGATCTTGAGTTGGCGGCAGTGGCCTTCGCTCTGAAGATCTGGCACCACTACTTGTACGGGGTTGACTTTGAGCTCTTCACAGACCACAAGAGTCTGAAGTACATATTTGATTAGAAGGAGCTGGACATGAGACAGTGCAGATGGTTAGAGCTGTTGAAGGACTACGATTGCACGATCTCTTATCATCCAGTAAGGGAAATGTATTTGCAGACGCCCTCAGCAGGAGAGCGCACACGGAGGGTATAATGAACTGGCTATACACTTGGGACTTACTTTCAGCACTGACGGATTGGCATCCGTAGGACAGTGCATCTTCTCCCCTTTCCGTACCTCCGAGGTACAGCAGTCTTTGGGACCGTATAGTGACAGGGCAGCAGACAGACCCGTGGATTCACGACAGATACATGCGGGCAGTGAATGATGAGTTTGACGACTTTATTGTCTCGGAGTCGATTCTGTGGAAGGCAGGTCAGGAGTGGTTCCCAACGATGAGCAACTACGTAGAGATATACTTGAGGAGGCGCATTGTTCGCATCTTTCCATTCATCCCGGCAGTACGAAGATGTACCACGATCTTCGCAGACATTTCAGGTGGGATGGGATGAAGAGGGACGTAGCTGGGCATGTCAGCAGGTGTTTGACTTGCCAGATGGTGAAGGCGGAGCACAGACGACCATCTGGTTTACTGCAGCCTCTCCCCATTCCTAAGTGGAAGTGGGAGAGCATTTCGATGGACTTTGTTACGGGATTGCCAAGGACACCGGGAGGCCACGATTCCATTTGGGTCATTGTTGATAGGTTTACGAAGTCAGCCCATTTTATACAAGTCAGCGTGACTTATACACCTTCTCAGTTGGCCAGATTGTACATACAGCACATCGTGAGGTTACATGGCATACCCCGAGAGGTAGTATCTGACAGAGACTCGAGGTTCACTTCCCATTACTGGCAGCAGTTCATGTCAGCATTACATACCGAATTGAAGATGAGTTCAGCATATCACCCTTAGACAGAGTGAGCGTACGATACAAACCTTGGAGGATCTTTTACGCGCTTGTTCTTTAGAGTGGAAGGGATCCTGGAAGGATCATTTACCTCTTGTTGAGTTAACTTGCAACAACAACCATCATTCGAGCATCGGCATGGCGCCATTCGAGGCTCTTTACGGGCGGAGAAGCCTAACGCCAATCAGTTGGCGTGAGGTAGGCGATCTTGCGTTGTATACCGTGTATCTCTTGGTGGAGACTACGAGGGTTGTTGACTTGGTGAGGAGGAAGCTCTTGACGGCACAGAGTCACCAGAAGAGCTACGCAGATCGACCACGCCGACACTTGGAGTTTCAGGTTGGAGATTTTGTGTTTCTACGTGTATCGCCCATGAAGGGGATACGACGGTTTGGAGTTCATGGTAAGTTGGCACCATGTTTTGCTGGGCCATTCGAGATACTTTCACGTGTTGGGAAGGTAGCATATAGATTGGCACTTCCCCCACGTTTGGCAGCAATTCACGACGTATTCCATGTATCGAACTTGAGGAAGTACGTGCACGATCCTCGGCATATCATCAGCTATGAGAGCCTTGACATAGAGCCAGAATTGACATACGAGGAGGAGCCAGTGCAGATACTTGATTTTGCGGTCAGGAGGCTTCGGAACAAGGAGATTCCATTGGTCAAGATCCTATGGCACCGACAGGGTGTTGAGGAGGCAACATGGGAGACCGAAGCAGCGCAGCGCGAGAGACACCCGCGACTCTTCTCAGGTACTCTCTCAGTTTAGTCTCTATTTAGCAATTCATTTCACTTTCTGGGTAAAAAACCTTCTTTGAGGTTTTTATGGGATAAAAATCTTTTGAGGTTTTTATGGCAAACCGACAAACCCGACTTAGAAGCGGAGTCTCGAGGACGAGACTCTCTTTGAGGTTTTTATGATTGTAACATCCCTAATTTCTAATGACCAATTAAGTCCAAGATGATGAATGATTAGTGAGTTTGATTGGCTTAGAAAGTTGAGAATTTAATTGTGATTAAGTATGAGAAATTAAGAATACATTAGTGGCTAATTGTGGAATTGTGGCTAGAGGGGATTAAGTGGCTAAGTATGATTAGTAATGTGATTACTATTCGTAGGTGGGCCTTATGTGTAAATAGGAAGAGTTGGTGGGGTTTATGATGAAATTTTTCCAAGGGTATAAGCACCCATAGGCGCCACCCCTTCACCTCCACTTCATCTTCTTCCTCTTGAACATTTGGAGCTCTCTTCTCCATGTCCAAAATTTCCATGGATCTCCATCTTCTTTCTTAGTTTTCTCCCTTATTTCTCAACCAAAATTTAAGTTCTTTGGCTCAAATTAAAGCCGGGAAGGAGAGGAACAAAGATCGAGTGTTGCATGTAGGATCCAAGGCCAAGCTTGGATCAAAATTGGTGATAGAAGGCTGGAGTTGTTGCTGTCCTTGAGCAGTTCTTGAGCATTGTTGAAGGTACAAATTATACCCCCTCTTTGCTACCATTAGATGGAATTTTCTCCACCATTTGAGCCTTATGTTGAGCTGTTATATCAAAGTGTTGATTGAGATTCTTGTTGGACTTTAATTTATTTTTTTGGAGGGGTTTTTATGGAAGGATTTTATAGTGTCCAGATCTGTCCATGTTGGATTATAACTGAATTCATGCATAATTTGAGGAGGATTTTTTATTTCTCTTGAGTAGTTTTTATTGCTGCTATATGCTCCATTAAGTTGGTCTTCAATCCATGTCTTTGGACTCGTACTTTCATGGGATTAGGAGCTTTTATGGTGGCTGTACATGGATGCTTGCTGAATGTTTTCAGATTTGTTGTGTTGAATGTTGGCTGAGATTTCTTCATGATTTGGGGATATTCCTTGAATTTCCTTATGTGGATTGCTTGTTGGTTGTGTCTCCACTAAGTCAACCTTTAATCCATGGGTTTGGGTACGAAATTGCATTGATTTTAATCTCCTAAAGAGACTATACATGGACGGCTATGTTAAAGGTTTCAGATTTTGTTGTTGAATGTTGGCCAATAATTTGTATGATTTGGGAGTCTTATTTAAGTTCTCTTGAATAGAATTGTTTGCTGACTAAGACTTCACTAAGTTGGCCTATAATTCATGGCCTTTAATTTGAAATTTTAGGTGATTTGGAAATGATTTGGATGTTATCATATACATGTAACTGAATGTGTCCAGATCTGTCCATGCACTTTAACTTAGAGTTTTAAGATGCATTTAGGGAGTTTCTTCAGGTCTCCATGAGTGTAAATACTTGTTAATATATACTCTTTCATATGAACCTTCAGTCCTTGGAGTTTTTTCAGAAAAATAACGAGTTTTGAGGAGTTGTTGACTACCTATATCATACTTGTCACTGAATGTCCAGATCTGTCCATGCACTTTAAATTAGTGTTTTAGGATGCATTTGAGGAATTTCTTCATGTTTCCTTAAGTGAAATTACTTGTTGATATATACTCTTTCATATTAACCATCAGTCCATGGAGTTGTTTTAGAAAAAAAAAGAGTTTGAGGAGTTATTGACTACCTATATCATACTTGTCACTGAATGTCCAGATCTGTCCATGCACTTTAAATTAGTATTTTAGGAAGCATTTGGGGAGTTTCTTCATGTTTCTTTAAGTGAAATTACTTGTTGATATATAATCTTTCATATTAACATTCAGTCCATGGAGTTGTTTTAGAAAAAGAAGGAGTTTTGAGGAGTTATTGACTACCTATATCATACTGTCACTGAATGTTCAGATTTGAGATTGTTACTTATAGAGGTAGGTTTGAAACACCTATTATGAAATTTAGAGATTTGGGGATAACCTTAAGGATACATATATATATGTAGTACCATACAGGAAAATAAGACTATATGAACTTTCCATGAAGCAAGTCTTCCTCTAAGAGTAGCCCGATCCTTGTAGGTGTTTGTGAATCTTTTGAGGGTGTAGGAAAGGAAGACGTTTTCCGTTAAGATAGCCAAGATCATAAGATAGATGTTCTTCAGTAGGAATTTAGAGAGAGACTATCATAACCGGTTAGTATCCCTGACCTAGGATCAGTTGAGGTTCTTATAGAACAAGTTCGGGTCTGGAACTGACAGCTTGTGAATGGGAAATAAATCAAAGAAACCTTAGACACTAAGGGTGAAACATGAAAATGAAAGAAATGGTGATGTTACATTTGGCTAGTCATGGAGTTTTATACTTCGACTGTGCGTGGGCGCGGTGACCCTCACCTGAGCAGAAGATGAGGTCGCTCAGGCCTGGGTAGCCGACACTGAGAGCATGGGTCTAAGATCCCAGTCTTTTTCACGTGTTTTCTTCGAGATGGCTCGGTTTTTATGCTTCGTTGGGATCCACGAGTTGTCTAGACCATTCCACTGACCCGTTGGTTTTTCTTAGACAGCCTAGGTTGGGGGCTCTCCGCAGTTAGTTACGAGCTTGCCTGGTTTTACTTAGCTCTTCTCCTTCGGGAGTTGAGCAACGTGAGAGGAAGTCGGGTCCAGCAGGCTTACCTCTTCTCTTTCCTGTCTCCAGTGGCGTAGTAGTCGTACTACCACTGCCTTTCCCTTGGACCACACTTCCACTGGGATTGGCGAGAGCTGACGATTCCCTTTGGGGGTTTCCTCACCGCTGAAAGTATTACCTCTCCGCCAGGCTTGTGACTTGGTGATGGGGTAGTGATCAATTGACATGTGACAGTTCACCAATTACCCGGTAAAGATTCTCCATTAAATATTGATGACCCCCTTTAATTACCTTTCTGCCAGGTTGGTGTCCTAGTGATGGGGTAATGGTTAGTAGACATTAAGGATTTAATTACCTTTCCGCCAGGCTGGTGTCCTGGTGATGGGGTATTGGTTTGTAGACACTAAGGATTTAATTACCTTTCCGCCAGGCTGGTGTCCTTGTGATGGGGTAATGATTAGTAGACACTGAGGATTTAATTACCTTTATGCCAGGCTGGTGTCCTGGTGATGGGGTAGTGATCAGTAGACATTGATGACCCTTTACTTACCTTTCCGCCAGGCTGTGACCTCGTGATGGGGTAAGAGATGGGTGACTTTTCCGCTAGGAGACTAGTGACAACAGTTCCGTTAGTAGACTAACGAGGGTTAGGTGTTGAGAGAGTTGTGAGTACGTTTCCTCTTATACACCTTCATGAGCGAGCTATCACATGTGTTGACCGAGGATCAATGAGTTGAGAGAACAAGCTAGAAGGAGTGTTGGGAACTTAGTTAGGATGCAAGACACCATCGCTTGCCTACGGAGGCACCCCAACCCTGAGACGTACACCATACCTCAGAGTCATAGTGTGAGGTTCAACCTGGACTTTGAAGTCCTACCCGGATATCGAGGTCCTAACCGGACCAAGACCACAGACTTACTTCTAGGCTTGAGTTGTTATTTGGTTAGTTCCATTGATCGAGGGAGACACGGTGTGGTAGTGAGCGAGTTTGTTCTTCTTGTTAGACTTCTGAAAGCAAGTAAATAATTTAAAAGAATCGATTAACCCACTTTTACTTGCTAGCTTCTTTTGTCTACTACAGTTACCTTACTGTTTTTCTAGCTGTTCTAGTCTTTCTTACTACTTTCTTAGTAGAACTGTGTAGAATTTGTACTTGACAATTTTGTGACAGATACTTGCTTGTCCCTTTTTCTACTTGTGGCAGGCAAGGGTCCGACGACCGAGTAGCCGGCGTAGTTGGTACTGCAGTCGTTTCTTTTTGGAGGATACACTTTCATAGCATATTTTCTTTTGGAGCTCATTAGACAGTTGTTGGTTGTGTTCTCCTCTGTATCCTCACTTTTGGGATTTATATACATGTATATTGAATGTTGTGGAACTTTAGCATATTATATGAATGAAATGAAAATGAATGGATATCCTTGTTGTTCAGTTCTGGTGCATTGTTCTTTTCTGCTTTTGGTTTTCTAGTGGTTGCTTGTTTTAGCCAATATAAATCGTGTGAATGTCATGTTTAAAAAGTAAAAAAAAATCCCCAAGTTTTCATAACAACAGATTAACTCTAAGCTAATTAAGTAGGCAAATGACGTGTTTGACGGGTAACCTAAGGTCCTCGGGAGGACGGGGCTTACAGGTTGGTATCAGATCAGAGTTACCCCGATACACGCATTCGCATAACGTAATAGCGAGAGTCTTCTGGTTTCTCATGAAGCCGATGGGGAAATTGTTGACATTCAAAAGATTTATGTAAGCACAAGTCACCAGAACATTTCATTCATATAAGTATCCCAAGAAGAGAAATAGTACAACTGATTATTTCCTAAAGTGTGCTTAACTATGTTATGATCCAATACAGGAAGGATCAGCATGGCACCCTGATGAATCCACACTTCATCATCTTTATTCTATCATTTTGGCACCTAAAACCCTAGCAAATGCCTGTAAATAGCCTTAAATCAAGCATCTTAGCATTCATGCGTATGCATCTCAACAGTGTATAAATTACTGTAATTAAGGCCAAAATTATAGAATAAATAAAGAAAAGAAAAAGAATAAAATATTGTAAATATTTTATGACTCAAAACCCCCGAGACCTAGGCATCTTGATGAATAGGTCGACAAGGAATAAAGTAGGGGGAGATAAGGTCAAAAACACAGAGAAAATACCTATTTTTCTATTCATTCTTTATTTATTTTGGGACCTATTTTTGGTCCCACTCTTTGTACATCAAATAAAGAAACTTTGTACATGAAAGTTGTAGATAATTTTATAAAGAAAAATACAAAACTGATTTCACAGAAAAATCATGTACAGACAAAAAGATATGGTCTGAATAAGAATCCAAAATCCCAACTTTCCAGACCCGTATCTCACAACTGACAACTCCAAATGTAGCAAACTCACTTTTAATTGTATATAGAATAAAATAATCTATCTAATGGCAGTGGTTTCGCATTTGGCGGAGCTACGGTTTGAAAGTTGAGTTTTGGACCCTCATTGTATACTTGTACATATTAAAATATTCAATTTATTATTTATTTATTATTCTTATAATTTCCTATTTTTATAATGCTGTAAATATTACTTATAATAATTATGTGTATTAAAATCAGAATAAAAACATAATTAAAATACAAATAAAAATACTTGTATATATTCACTACATAGGTACAATACCTATACTTATACCTGTATAGAATACACTTATATTTTATTAAATACACAAAACATCTCAGGAAAATAAAATAAAAATATATGTATGTATATAAAAGTATGTTATAATTTTATAAAATACTAAATAAAAATAATAAAAATAAAATACCAAAATAAAAATAAAATATCAAAATACATAGGTATTATACCTACATAGGGTTAAAAAGGTAACTTGTAAAAATATAAGTCATAAAAATAAATAAAAATCAGAATTAAATACTACATAAAATTTTGAACATTTTTTATTTTATAACCTTTATTTAATTCGGCCATTTAGTATTTTGAATAGAATTATTAATATATTTTTCCAGGGTTTTTCCTGGTTGGTCCACGTGGACCAACCAGGAGGCCAGGACTGTTGACCTCGGTCAACAGTCTGACCTACACCCTGTAGCCTTTGTCAGACCCATCCTTGACCCAATGTTCACCAATTTTTCGAGGCGCGTTCTTTCATCTTTTGAGCTCGAGTCCTTCTGCAAACTTTTTCCCCTACTACCCATCTTGCTCGCCCAAGGATCTTCTTGGGCTGAGAGCCTCTGAATCGAGCTAGCCGCCTCGTTCTTTCAACCCCCATCGTCAACCATACTTAAGCTCCACCTTGACCATCTTTTGAATTTGAACTGCAATTCATCCAGCTTTTTCCCCCCTTGGAGTCGCTACAACAACGTGGAGGTGACAGCTCCAGGTTTTGCACCTTCGAGAGGCGGATTTGATCGAGCTGAGCGTGTTCCACCACCATCTCCGGCGGGTACCCCCGTGAGGTATTCACCCTCTGGCCCTTGGCCATCGAGGCTGCCATTCGTTCCATTCTCATCCCCATTTCATTCCTGTTAGAGCTAGGATCCTTTCCCCCATCTTTCTGAGTTGAATCGATCACTGCATCATTCCATCGATCACCTCGTCGGAGCGCAACTCCGGCGAGCCCCTATCTCGCCTCCCCGTCCATTTCGAGAGCCACCCGAGGTCGAGGCATTTTGCCCTCGACCTCCCTAACTTTTCGGTGCAGGTATTGAAGCCCATCGAAGCGTCTGAAGCAATTTTGCTCTCTCGCCGGAGCACCTGAGGCCTTGCAGCTCCGCCATCTCCGTGCGAGGGCCCCGGCGTCCGCCGGTGGATTTTGAAGCTTCCATACATCACCCGACACCTGCAGGAGCATCCTCGACCACTTTGCAAGCTCAATCGTCGCCGTGGCCGGACGGAGGAGCTCGGAGAAGTTCGCCCAACCGGAGCTCCTCCGTGTTCTTCCCTCTGCCTCCGGGACCGTCGGATCAACGAGGAGCCCCCAGATCGCATAGGAGCCGTTAGATCTCCCCACGTGCCCACCGTCCGATCATCGGGGGAGTTCTAATCGCAGCCGCACGAGCCAACCGTCATCGGCGCCTGAGGAGCGGACACGTGGATAAGTGAAGTCGCCCAGCCGTCCGATCGCGCCTAGCGGGGGTAATTTTGCACGATACCCCTGCCATTTTTGTAATATTTTATTAGGACGTAAACTTTCCTTGGCCATTTAAAAGTTTTGTATTATTTGCAAAGAGACCCCCAGACTTTATTTATTTGCATTTGGGTCCTTCGCCACGTCACCTCACGTGACCTGTACACGTGAGGTGTGGGCATTTTGCAGAGGAACCCCCGTACGTTTGTGTATTTTGTTTTAGTCCTAAAACTATTGCAGCACGTGTAAACTTTTTGGTTATTTTGCAAGTAGGCCCCCAGGGTTTCAACAAATTACATTTCAGTCCTTCCCAGGCGCGTGCAAGTCACGCGCCCTGGTGGGAAAACTGCTAAGAGGCCCAGGCGGCTTTTGTAATTGCTTTTTGGTATTAAAAATTGAATATTCAGTGTAAAGTTTTGTGGAAAATTGCATGTATGCCCCTGGATGTTTTAGATATTGCAAATATACCCCTGCCAGGACTGTGTAATGTTTGGATGCTTGTTGTATTTATTTAATATATCATTTTAACTCCAAAAATTCCACAAAAATAGACTTAAGTATCTGGACATGTGTACTGTGACGCCATCTATTTAGTTTTTGATTTGATTTTATTTTCATATTTATTAAAAATCAAAAACATCTATTTTGTGCACTGTCTACCTTAGAAAATACCAAAAAAATATTAAAACACCTCCAAAAATTCCAAAAAAATCACCTAGTGTCTATTTTATTTTATTTTAGTGTCAGTCCAAAATATCATTAAAAATTTCAAAAGAAAAACACTAAAAATTTAAAAACACTTAAAAACTTCAAAAAAATATAAAAAATAGTAGAAAACTCCAAAAAATATAAACTCAGGTTCTGTTTATTCCTAATTTTGTCCTTTTTATTTGAAAAATAGTGTGAAAATTTTGAGTTACTGGTTGCTATTTTTAATTTGCATTTTATTCACAGCCAGCCTTATTTCCACTGTTTTGCTTCATTTCGGTATTTAAAAATATCAAAAACACCTTAAAAAAATCCCCAAAAATCACAAAAACAGTAGAAAACCATAAAAATATCAAAAATATTTTATTCCTGAATTTTTGAGTATTTTTGCACGTTTTTATAAATATTTTAGCTTGCTTTTTATTATATTGTCTTTATTCTCCAATATTGAAAAAGAAAAAAAAATATATAAAATATAAAATATAAAAATCAGAAAATTCAAAAATCAAAATACAAAATTAAAAAAAATTATTTTTTTTTAAAAATTAAAAACCCACAAAAAATATATTTGCTTGCTTGCTTAGTGTAGACACTCACACGTCACACACACACTTTAGCATTTTTGCTTGAACTACCCTGCTTGATCCCTGTGTTCGAACTCTCTGCATACTTGTCACTATACACCATTTGTGCAGAGTTAAAAATAAATTTTAACTCCGCATTAGTTCTAATTCATTGATCTTAGTGTGGGTTAATTGTTGACTTTAGTCCGGATTTAGTGTGGTCACCACACCGACTAAGTTCACGCTTTGTGTTGAACTTAAGACCACCTATTTTCGGCTAAATCACACCCCGAGTAGCTCGTGATCAGCCAGGAGAGATGGCGCAGGTGCTAGTCGCACTTGCTGATTTACGACAAAGATAGGATCAGATACTTGCCCAACAGACTGAGTTGGCGGAGCGACAGACTAGGATGGAGCTGAGGATGGAGGAGCTGTCTGACTCCTCATACCACCCATCCAGGGATGAGTCTGCTAGAGCTGAGCATTTATTCTCTGAGGAGATTCACCAGCATCCTGAGGCAGAGATTCCGAGGGAGTCAGGAGCCGACAGAGTTGAGGCAGGCCAAGGGCCTGTAGCAGGAGTAGAGGTCACAGGGTTTGTTCTTCCTACTGCGCCGAGACACCATGATGTCTTCACATCCTACCAGAGAGCTGGGGTAACCAGGTTCTAGGGCACGGGTACGTCTGATGAGGCTGAGTAGTGGCTCAAGACGGTGATGAAGGTATTCAGGATGATTCAGGCACCACCAGAGTCGTGGTTACCCTTTGCGGAGTTCTCACTTACTGGGTTTGCAGAGCGCTGGTGGGAGGCTACTGTGTATGAGATGGGGCGTGTGCCGACTTGGACAGACTTTGAGACCCACTTCAGAGGCCACTTCTTCTCAGGGAAGTGGAAGGAGACATAGCGCAGGTTGTTTGCAGAGCTGAGACAGGGCAGGATGACAGCGCGAGAGTACTTTGTGCGCTTCACAGATTTGTCACGCTACACATCTTCTGCAGATTCTTTTCCAGATGAGAATCTGGAGAAGTTTGTTCATGGCATGAGGGAGGACATTCTGGAGAAGTTGGTAGGGCTGAGACTGACTACCATTGCTGAGGTGACTGACGCAGCGGAACCGTAGTGGGCCCATAACCCACAGGTCCCAGTGCCCACAGCTACAGACTCCACCACCTTCACCTCCACCACGTTCGAGAGCTACCGAGAGGAGCTCCCAGTACAGAGGTCAGCAGAGACCAGCTCAGAGCGCAGCAGGATCCAGTGTCGGATCTATACGTCAGGGACAGATTCACGCAGTTACCGCTCATGAATAGCGGCCACCACTTTGGGTTCAGTCAATATTTTTTTGAATTTTTGGATTTCCTCCATACAAGGGAGGAGATCGGAATCATCATATACACGAGGAATGCCAAGAGCAGACTGTACAGCGGCATCCTCGGGGTCAAAGATGGGACTAGATGTGAATGAATGTATGGGTGAAGGGTCCGACAGATGGTACCTTTGCTCACAGTCTGAATCAAACAAGTAGCTCCCGAACTCTTTTTGGATACTTGAAATTTTCTCATTTTTTTGTATTTTTCGATTGCAAGCTCTCATGGAAATCCTTGAATGAACCCATATCATCAAATGATGGAATATCAGGGTTGATCTTATTTATACTAGTGAGGTTGTCAATCCTCTGTCTCATATGATCCATCATCTGGGTCAAGTGCTCAAGGGTGGACTCCAGGAAAGGTGACTCCAACAGCTCAATCTCGGGGAGATGTGAAGGGGGAAAATATGGAGGTGGGTATGGGTGTGGGCAGAAGTCGGAGTCTTGATACTGTGTGTAAGACCCGTCCTCCCGAGGACCTTAGGTTACCCGTCAAACACGTCATTCGCCTACTTAATTAGCTTAGAGTTAATCTGTTGTTACGAAAACCTGGGGAATTTTTTTTCGCTTTTTAAACATGACATTCACACGATTTATTTTGGCTAAAACAAGCAACCACTAGAAAATCAAAAGAGGAAGTGAATTATGCACCAGAACTGAACAACAAGGATATCCATTCATTTTCATTTCATTCATATAATATGCCGAAGTTCCAAAACATTCAATATACATGTATATAATTCCCAAAAGTGAGGATACAGAGGAGAACACAACTAACAACTGTCTAATGAGCTCCAAAAGACTACTGCTCTGAAATTATATCCTCCAAAAAGAAACGACTGCAGCACCAACTACGATGGCTACTCGGTCGCCAGACCCTTGCCTGCCACAAGTAGAAAAAGGGACAAGCAAGTATCTGTCAGAAAATTGTCAAGTACAAATTCTACACAGTTCTACTAAGAAAGTAGTAAGAAAGACTAGAACAACTAGAAAAACAGTAAGGTAACTGTTGTGGACAAAAGAAGCTAGCAAGTAAAAGTGGGTTAATTGATTCTTTTAAATTATTTACTTGCTTTCAGAAGTCTAACAAGAAGAACAAACTCGCTCACTACCACACTGTGTCTCCCTCGATCTATAGAACTAACCAAATAACAACTCAAGCCTAGAAGTAAGTCTGTGGTCTTGATCCGGTTAGGACCTCGATATCCGAGTAGGACTTCAAAGTCCAGGTTGAACCTCACACTATGACTTTGAGGTATGGTATATGCCTCAGGGTTAGGGTGCCTCCGTAGGCATTCGATGGTGTCTTACATCCTAACTAAGTTCCCAACACTCCTTCTAGCTTGTTCTCTCAACTCATTGATCCTCGGTCGACACGTGTGATCGCTCGCTCACGAAGGTGTATAAGAGGAAACGTACTCACAACTCTCTCAACACCTAACCCTCGTTAGTCTCTACTAACGGAACTATCGTCACTAGTCACCTAACAAAAAAGTCACCCATCTCTTACCCCATCACGAGGTCATAGCCTGATGGAAAGGTAAGTAAAGGGTCATCAATGTCTACTGGTCACTACCCCATCACCAGGACACCAGCCTGGCGGAAAGGTAATTAAATCCTCAGTGTCTACTAATCATTACCCCATCACGAGGACACCATCCTGGCGGAAAGGTAATTAAAGGGGGGTCATCAATGTTTAATGGAGAATCTTTAGCGGGTAATTGGTGAACTGTCACATGTCAATTGATCACTACCCCATCACCAAGTCACAAGCCTGGCGGAAAGGTAATACTTTCAGCGATGAGGAAACCCCCGAAAGGATTCGTCTGCTCTCGCCAATCCCAGTGGAAGTGTGGTCCAAGGGAAAGGTAGTGGTAGTACGACTACTACATCACTGGAGGCAGGAAATAGAAGAGGTAAGCCTGCCGGACCTGACTTCCTCTCTCGTTGCTCAACTCCCAAAGGAGAAGAGCTAAGTAAAACCAGGCGAGCTCGTAACTAACTGCAGAGAGCCCCCAACCTAGGTTGTCTAAGAAAAACCAACGGGTCAGCGGAATGGTCTAGATAACTCGTGGATCCCAACAAAGCGTAAAAATCGAGCCGGCTCGAAGAAAACACGGGAAAAAGACTGGGATCCTTGACCCATGCTCTCAGTGTCCGCTACCCAAGCATGAGCGACCTCATCTCCTGCTCAGGTGAGGGTCACTGCGCCCTCGCACAGTCGGAGTATAAAACTCCATGACTGGCCAAATGTGACATCACCATTTCTATTATTTTCATATTTCACCCTAAGTGTCTAAGGTTTCTTTGATTTATTTCCCATTCACAAGCTGTCAGTTCCAGACCTGAACTTGTTCTATAAGAACCTCAACTGATCCTCGGTCAGGGATACTGACCTGTTATGATAGTCTCTCTCTAAATTCCTACTGAAGAACATCTATCTAGTGATCTTGGCTATCTTAACGGAAAACGTCTTCCTTTCCTACGCCCTCAAAAGATTCACAAACAACTACAAGGATCGGGCTACTCTTAGAGGAAGACTTGCTTCATGGCAAGTTCATATAGTCTTGTTTTCTTGTATGGTACTACATACATACATACATATATATATATATATATATATATATCCTTAAGTTCATCCCGAAATCTCTAAATTTCATAATAGGTGTTTCAAACCTACCTCTATAAGTAACAATCTCAAATCTGAACATTAAGTGACAGTATGATATTGGTAGTCAATAACTCCTCAAAACTCCTTATTTTTCTAAAACAACTCCATGGACTGAAGGTTAATATGAAAGAGTATACATCAACAAGTAATTTTACTTAAGGAAATATGAAGAAACTCCCCAAATGCATCCTAAAACACTAATTTAAAGTGCATGGACAGATATGGACATTCAGTGACAAGTATGATATAGGTAGTCAATAACTCCTCAAACTCTTTTTTTCCTAAAACAACTCCATGGACTGAAGGTTAATATAAAAGTGTATATATCAACAAGTAATTTCACTTAAGGAAACATGAAGAAACTCCCCAAATGCATCCTAAAACACTAATTTAAAGCGCATGGACAGATCTGGACATTCTGTGACAAGTATGATATAGGTAGTCAATAACTCCTCAAAACTCCTTATTTTTCTAAAACAACTCCATTGACTGAAGGTTAATATGAAAGAGTATATATTAACAAGTATTTACACTCAAGGAGACATGAAGAAACTCCCTAAATGCATCTTAAAACGCTAAGTTAAAGTGCATGGACAGATCTGGACACATTCAGTTACATGTATATGACAACATTCAAATCATTTCAAAATCACCTAAAATTTCAAATTAAAGTCCATGAATTATAGGCCAACTTAGTAAAGTCATAGTCAGCAAACAAATCTATTCAAGGGAACTTTAATAAGACTCCCAAATCATACAAATTATTGGCCAACATTCAACAACAAAATCTGAAACTTTTAACATAGCCGTCCATGTATAGTCTCTTTAGGAGATTAAAATCAATGAAATTTCGTACCCAAACCCATGGATTAAAGGTTGACTTAGTGTAGATACAACCAACAAGCTATCTACATAAGTAAACTCAAGGAAGATCCCCAAATCATGAAGAAATCTCAGCCAACATTTATCACAACAAATCTGAAAACATTTAGCAAGCATCCATGTACAACCACCATAAAAGCTCCTAATCCCATGAAATTTCGAGTCCGAAGACATGGATGGAAGACCAACTTAATGGAGCATATAGCAGCAACAAAAACCACTCAAGAGAGATCAAAAATCCTCCCCAAATTATGCATGAATTCAGTTATAATCCAACATGGACAGATCTGGACACTATAAAATCCTTCCATAAAAACCCCTACAAAAGATAAATTGAAGTCCAACAAGAATCTCAATCAACACTTTGATATAATAGCTCAACATAAGGCTCAAATGGTGGAGAAAATTCCATCTAATTGCAGCAAAGAGGGGGTATAATTTGTACCTTCAACAGTGCTCAAGAACTGCTCAATGACAGCAGCTACTCCAGCCTTCTATCACCAATTTCGATCCAAGCTTGGCCTCGGATCCTACATGCAACACTTGATATTTGTTCTTCTCCTTCCCATCTTTAATTTGAGACCAAGAACTCAAATTTTAGTGGAAAAATGAGGTAGAAAACTAAGAAAGAAGATGGAGATCCATGGAAATTTCGGCCATGGAGAAGAGAGCTCCAAGTTTTCAAGAGGAAGAAGATGAAGTGGAGGTGAAGGGGTGGCGCCTATGGGTGCTTATACACTTGGGAAAATTTCATCATAAACCCCACCAACTCTTCCTATTTGCACATAAGGCCCACCTATGAATAGTAATCACATTACCAATCATACTTAGCCACTTAATCACCTCAAGCCACAATTCCACAATTAGCCACTAATGGCATCTTAATTTCCCATACTTAATCACAATTAAATTCTCAACTTTCAAAGCCAATCAAACTCATTAATCATTCATCATCTTGGACTTAATTGGTCATTAGAAATTAGGGATGTTACAATCATAAAAACCTCAAAGAGAGTCTCGTCCTCGAGACTCCGCTTCTAAATCGTGTTTGTCGGTTTTCCATAAAAACCTCAAAAGGTTTTTAGCCCATAAAAACCTCAAAGAAGGTTTTTTACCCAGAAAGTGAAATGAATTGCTAAATAGAGACTAAACTGAGAGATACCTTAGAAGAGTCGCGGGTGTCTCTCGCGCATCCCTGCTTCGGTCTCCCATGTTGCCTCCTCAACACCCTATCGGTGTCATAGGATCTTGACCAAGGGAATCTCCTTGTTCTGAAGCCTCCTGACCGCAAAATCAAGTATCTGCACTGGCTCCTCCTCGTATGCCAATTTTGGCTCCATGTCAAGGCTCTCATAGCTGATGATATGCCGAGGATCGTGCACGTCTTCCTCAAGTTCGACACATGGAATACATCGTGAATTGCTGCCAAACATGGGGGAAGTGCCAATCTGTATGCTACCTTCCCGACACGTGAAAGTATATGGAATGGCCCAATAAAACGTGGCACCAACTTACCATGAACTCCAAACCGTTGTATCCCCTTCATGGGCGATACACGTAGAAACACAAAATCTCCAACCTGAAACTCCAAGTGTCGGCGTCGTCGATCTGCGTAGCTCTTCTGGCGACTCCGTGTCGTCAAGAGCTTCCTCCTCACCAAGTCAACAACCCTCGCAGTCTCCTTCAAGAGATTCACGGTATACAACACATGATCGCCTACCTTGCGCCATCTGATTGGCGTAAGGCATCTCCGCCCGTAAAGAGCCTCGAATGGCGCCATGCCGATGCTCGAATGATGGCTGTTGTTGTAAGTGAACTCGACAAGAGGTAAATGATCCTTCCAGGATCCCTTCCGCTCTAAAGAACAAGCGCATAAAAGATCCTCCAAGGTCTGTATCGTACGCTCACTCTATCCATCCGTCTGAGGGTGATATGTTGAACTCATCTTCAATTCGGTCTGTAATGTTGACATGAACTGCTACCGGTAATGGGAAGTGAAACTCGAGTCTCTGTCAGATACTACCTCTCGGGGTATGCCATGTAACCTCACGATGTGTTGTATGTACAATCTGGCCAACTGAGAAGGTGCATAAGTCATGTTGACATGTATAAAATGGGCTGACTTCGTCAACCTATCAACAATGACCCAGATGGAATTGTGGCCTCCCGGTGTCCTTGGCAATCCCGTAACAAAGTCCATCGAAATGCTCTCCCACTTCCACTCAGGAATGGGGAGAGGCGCAGTTAACCAGGTGGTCGTCTTTGCTCCGCCTTCACCATCTGGCAAGTCAAACACCTGCTGACATGCCCAGCTACGTCCCTCTTCATCCCATCCCACCAGAATTGTCTGCGAAGATCGTGGTGCATCTTCGTACTGTCGGGATGAATGGAAAGATGCGAACAATGCGCCTCGTCAAGTATATCTTTACGTAGCTGCTCATCGTTGGGAACCTCTACCCGACCTGCCTTCCACAGAATCGACTCTGAGACAACAAAGTCGTCAAACTCATCCTTCACAGTCCGGATGTATCTGTCACGAATCCATGGGTCTGTCTGCTGCCCTGTCACTATACGGTACCAAAGACTGTTGTACCTTGGAGGTATGGAAAGGGGAGAAGATGCACTAACCTACGGATGCCAATCCATTAGTGCTGCAAGTAAGTCCCAAGTGTATATCTAGTTCATTGTACCCTCTGTGTGCGTTCTCCTGCTGAGGGCGTCTGCAACTACGTTTCCCTTACCGGGATGATAAGAGATCGTGCAATCGTAGTCCTTCAACAGCTCTAACCATCTGCGCTGTCTCATGTTAAGCACCTTCTGATCAATTATGTACTTCAGACTCTTGTGGTCTGTGAAGAGATCAAAGTCAACCCCGTACAGGTAGTGGCGCCAGATCTTCAGAGAGAAGGCCACTGCCGCCAACTCAAGATCGTGTGTGGGGTAATTCCGCTCTTGCGGTCTCAACTGCCTCGAAGTGTAGGCAATCACATGCCCCCTCTGCATCAGCACTGCTCCCAAACCATCACCTGACGCGTCTGTGTAAACCGCGTAGTCCTGTGTACCTTACGGTAGAGCAAGAATCGGAGCTGTAGTAAGTATCTCCTTCAGTTTCCTGAAGGCCTGCTTGCACGAACTATCCCCAACAAAAGGTACTCCCTTCTGCGTCAAACGCGTCAAGGGTAGTACGATCCGCGAAAAGTTGCTGACAAAGCATCTGTAATAGTCTGCCAACCCAAGAAAACTACGGATCTGTGTCGCTGTCTTGGGCTGCTCCCAAGACATCACAGCATCTATCTTCGTAGGGTCCACTGCAACTCCTGCTCCTGAGATGACGTGTCCCAAGAATGAGACCTGAGGTAGCCAAAACTCACACTTACTCAACTTGGCATACATTCTATGCTCTCTCAAGGTACCAAGCAGTGCTCTCAAGTTGTTCTCATGGTCCCATTCATTCTTCGAGTAAACCAGCACGTCATCTATGAACACCACAACAAACTTGTCCAAGTAAGGACGGAATACTCTGTTCATCATGTCCATTAATGTCGTGGGGGCATTCGTCAGTCCGAATGGCATCACTACAAACTTGTAGTGGCCATACCGTGTCTGAAAGGTTGTCTTCAGGATGTCTGTCTCCCGAATCCTCAATTGATGGTAACCCGATGGGAGGTCGATCTTCGAGAACACTGAAGATCCCTGTAGCTGATCAAATAGATCATCAATGCGTGGTAGAGGATAACGGTTCTTCACCGTCCTCCTGTTCAACTGCCTATAATCAATTCATAACCGCATGGTTCCATCCTTCTTCCGAATAAAGAGTACAGGAGTGCCCCAAGGTGAAGTGCTTGGCCTCACAAAGCCTAAGTCAAGCAACTCCTGTAGCTGCACCTTCATCTCTCTCAGCTCTGCGGGTGCCATGCGATACGGAGCCATGGAGATCGGCTGTGCATCGGGAAGTAGCGAGATCTCGAACTCGATCTCTCTAACTGGAGGTAGTCCTGGTAACTCCTCAGGAAACACGTCGGGATACTCCGACACAACTCTAATGTCCTGAGTCATCGGCTCTCTGTCTGTAACCTCCTGAACAAAGACCAGAAAAGTGTCACATCCCTGATCAACCAGTGGTTGTGCTCTCAGCATTGACATGTACTCCATCCTGGAGTCCTGCAATGTCCCCTCAAAAGTGAACTCTATCAAGCCGGGGATCCTGAAGACAACAGTCTTCCTATAACAGTCGACTAAGGCATGATGTGTAGACAACCAATCCATGCCAAAAATCATGTCGAACTCGTCAAGTTGTAGTAGAAGACAGTCCGCAGTCATCTCGTGACCGCCTATGGACACTGGTAGCCCTCTAACTAGCCCACTTCACCAGGCCATGACCCAATTATCTGCTCCTCATCATAAGAAGAGAAAGCGGAGGAGCAGATCTGAGCATCATATTCTGACCATGGCCACTTCCCACGCCATCACACACCGCCCTATTCTTAGGAAGAATAACACAACTACCCCTTTCATTAGTTGCACCATCTCTGACCATATATGTGATCACACTCTCCTGGACAGCGGTGCTTCTATTAGTATCATACCCTTCTCCCTGGTACAGTCTCTTCATTTAGGGCCTCTCATGAAAACCAGGATGATTGTTCAGTTTGCTGATGGATCTATTAAGAAGCCAAAGGGTATACTTGAAAACACCGTCATCTTAATACAAGGCATGAGGTACAATGTTGATTTTGTCGTATTGCCCATGGGGACCTCCATTGGGGAGCATTCTCCAATAATCGTGGGATGATTATTCCTTGCCTCTACGAGGTTCATTATTGACTATGGATCAGGAGAGATTCATTTCTGTCCTATTGACAAAAGTGAAGTGATCATCACTGCACCCACTTTCGATCAAAGATCCGCACCTGATGTGACTTTACATGTCCTAGCTGACCCCGAGGATCATGACCTTGATGAGACTATCAGATACTTTTGTTGTATGTTGGACTCCATTGAGACTTGAGAATTCCTCCCTGTGGAGGAAGACTCGGAAAGCAAGGACCTCAGAGTTCCTTCTTCTGCTGTTTGGCGATGTGTTGATGACATCCGCGGGATTTACACGATTGATGCCATTGAGTGGGGGGAGATTCAGAGACTAGACAAGACGGACATGACTTGACTACTTCCATTGATGAGTCCGTTCTTGTTCACGTAGATCCAGATGAGACTGAAAAGGCTGAATTTGATCTTGTTGCTTTTATCCAGGAATTCGGGCCCTTTGATGGGAATGATGATCCGGTTGAGATTGTAGAGGACGAACATGATTCGACTACTTCCACTGATGAGTTTGTGCATTTTGGTTTTGACCTTGATGAGACCTTGCAGGACGACTTTGACTCCACTTCTTCCGATGATCATGAGTTCGTCCCATTTCACTTTGACATCAGCGAGACACCCAAGGCTGGACCTAGCCACACTACTTCCATTGACCCATTTGTGCCTTCACACTCTAGGACCACTGAGGACTTTCACCGTGTCGACCCTTCGATTTGTGTCATCTGTGGACCCCGATGTTGACCTGCACTGTATTAGATCTACCCCTCAATGGTCCCTCAAGAAGGTTCGCTTTCGACCTTCTTGATCCTTTGTATATCCACCCTGTTGTATATTCGCATCCGTGTCCCTCTGTCCCTCCACCATTTCGCTCATCCACCCATTCTCATGTTCGTCTTGCTTAGGATGTACTTTTTCCTAAGTATAGGGGGTGGAGCCGAGTGTTCATTCGTTGTTCCATTTCATCACTCTTGTTGTTTCCTATATTAGGATTTCTTTTACCCTAAGTGTAGGGGGAGTGATGTGTACATTCTCCACGATCTCTTCTTCCATCTTCTAATCTCTTTTCTTCTTTTCTTCTTTTCCTTTTCTATTTTCTTTTTCTACCGAAAAGGGGTCACCCCTTGTTGTCAGTCTTCTATACTTAGGACGTACTTTGTCCTAAGTATAGGTGGGTGAGCACCCCAAGTTCTTCAATTATTTGATCCTCTCCATTGTCTCCTCTTCTTGTATATACTTAGGGATATCTTACCCTAAGTATAGGGGGAGACATTCTGAGTACGATCTGTTAATTCCCACCCTTGACCCTCCCTACTTTGTGTACAGTCTGCTATACTTAGGATTATTTGATCCTAAGTTTAGGGGGACGGTCAACTTCTCACTCGATCATTTCTCCGTTCATTCTTTAGACATTTCTATACTCAGTACGAGTTATGTCTTCTTTTTTCTCTCTGATCTATGAGCACATAGCTCAAGCTAAGTACAGGGGGTCGTATATACTGCGTATATACTTCAGCCATAACTCATACTTTTGTATTTTTATTAATAATTATGGCTAAAATTTATGTTAAAATTCATTAAAACACTAAAAAAAATATGTTATTAATCCTCAAATTCTTTTTGTATTTACGGATTAATAAATCAGGTGAAAATGTTTTTTGCAAAATGTTTGAAAAATAGTTTGAAAATCTTTTTGAAAAACCCTTTGAAAACTATTTGAAAACATTGTGTTCAATATTTTCAACCTTTGTGAAAACATTTTATTTATGTGAAATAAAATGTTTGAAAAACAAGTTACAAATGGTCTGAAAATGGTTACAAAAATATTTTTAAAAATATATACATATTGTTTGAAAAACTATTGCAAAATGATTTCAAATGTGTTTAAATGTTTGTAAAAATGATTTTTTTAAATTATTTTGAACTATAGTTTGCAAAACTATTTGAAAAACCTTTTTCAAGTAAGTTTGAGGAATATATACATCGCACCAAAATTCTTTATTAATTATATATACTTCTATAAAATTTATCACTTACCCCTTGTAAATTCTTAAAATCTAACTCTTGTAAAATATAAGATGCATCCCTTTGTAAATATTTGTACCTAGT
The DNA here is from genome assembly GCA_037367405.1 of Ottelia alismoides. Classification (NCBI taxonomy): domain Eukaryota; kingdom Viridiplantae; phylum Streptophyta; class Magnoliopsida; order Alismatales; family Hydrocharitaceae; genus Ottelia; species Ottelia alismoides. Next base: position 1,052,300 of record JAZKJV010001721.1, read on the forward strand.
TTTTATCTAAAATCTTTCATTTTCAAAAAAATCCCAAAAACATTTGCAAAACTAAAAATCACAAAAACATTTGCAAAATTAAAATCAAAAAAATTGCATATGCATCATTCTTTTTCAAAAATCCATAAAAAGTTCAAAATCTTTGAAAATTGCATCACAAAAATATTTTCTACTTTCTGCATAGCATTTGCATAGCATAAGCATTTTTCGGATTGAGTTTTGTAATTGAACAAGTCTAAGTAAAATCTGAAGATTGGAGCTTGGTTGGACCTTAAAATCTACCTAATAACAGGAACCTTATAGGAGCTGGAATTGAGGTACTTCAGGTCTAGTTGACTTAATTCTTTGAGTATTGTGAGACTTGGTTCAATGGATTCTTGACAGCCTATGTAGAGTATTTCGGAGCATACGCACGACTCTTGTTGATAATGACCTAACTTGGACACCTGCACCTTTCACTTGGCTTAACTCATTTGGAGTAGTGAGGGGATTGTATTTACGGGTATGAGACGCACACAAGTGGAAACATTTGTCCTCCTCTAGGGAGGGAAGTGCACACCAACCCTTCAAGTAATGATGAATTTTGAAGATAGGAGAGTGTGGGTTGCAATAAAGCTTTAAAAGAGGGATAGTCTACTGGATCAAGAGGAAAAACTCCTTATGTAAATGCTGCTTTATATATTTCAAAAAAAACTCCAAAAAATTGGGCAGGCCTGAAAAGAAAATAAAATGCATATCGGAGTATGTGTATATATTTGTATAATCAATAAGCAAGGTTGAGCTTCAAAGTCAAATTATGTGATCTTGCAGCTGGATAACTTGACTACACGGGTCTTGCATCCTAGGATAGGTAGCTACACTGGCTACCGTCCATTCTTCTTTTCACCGCCTCCTCTTGAGCTGGTTGTCACTTGAACTTAGAAGGGAATACCGCGCTCCTCGAGGAAGGAGTTGCTGGATTGGGGAATCACTGGGTTGTCATGTTGGAGAAATCAGTCTCTTTGTCATTTCAGTTGGGGAAAGCCACTATCACTTACACCGTACGAGTCAGATTCATAGTTGTAAGGGTTTGCGTATGAGTTGAAGTATTCTAGCCTGGCTATTGAGGATACTTGAGCAGAGTTTTGAGATTCTCGAAGGCTATTGGATTTCAAATCTGATTCCCATTAAGGTTCCGCCCGTGCATAAATTCCAAAGGTCCGACTTGAGCTTCAAACTTTGATTTTGTGAAGACAAGTTTGATAATTAAATGTAATCCATTTTCTTCTTTTTCTTTTCTTTGTTTTTCTTTTCTGCACTTATTGCATAAGTGTTTGCTAAGGAATAGCAAAGGCAAGTATATGGGGATGATGAATCTCTATTTCATCATCTTTATTATATCATTTTGACCTTAAAAACCCTAATAAATGCGTGTAAATAGGCTTAATTTAGGCATTTTATCATTCATGCATCATTGTGTAAATAGTGTTTAAGATACGGTTTTTAAGCCAAAATTATAGAATAAAAAATAAAAGAAAAAATAATAAAATATTGAATATATTTTATGACCCGAAACCCCGAGACCTAGGCATCTCGATGACCGGGTCGACAAGGAATAAACTAGGGGAGATAAGGGCCCAAAAACCAATAAAAACCCCCTTTTATTTTAATTCCTTTTTATTCATTTTTGGGACTAATTTTTAGTTTCACTTCTTATACTCCAAATAAAGAAACTTTGAACATGAAAGTTGTAGATAACTAAATATAGAAAAATACAACATTTATTTCATACAAAAATATTATACAAATAAAATGATATGATATGAATAAGATTCCAAAATCCCAACTTCCCAGACCCATATCTCACAAATAAAAACTCAAAATATATAAAAATCACCTTTAATTGTATATAACTTTTAATAAGCTATTTAATTAAGCTGGTTTCATATTTTTTGGAGTTACGATGTGATAGTTAAGTTTTGGACACCTATTGTATACTTTACCCGATTAAAATATTCATTTTATTTATTATTATTTATTTTTATAATTTTATAATTTTATAATTTTATAAATATTATTTATAATATATGTACATATTAAAACAGGAATAAGATCATAAAGAAAATAAAAAATAAAATATGTAAAGGAAACTTATAGATAAAATACCTATATCTATACCTATATAGATAATACAACTATTTATTTAATTGTATATATCACATCATAAAAATAAAATAAAAATATATTTTAGCATATAAAATTAAGTTATAAATTTATAAATTAATGAATTTATTTAATAAAATAAAACATTAAAATATATAGATAAATACACCTATATATAGCCCTTAAAAGGTAGCTTTGAATTAATTACCTCAAAAAAATAAAAATCATAATAAAATAACTTAGAAAATAATAACCATTTTTATTTTATAACCTAAAATTAATAAAATCGTTTAATATTTTTAATCGAATTTACAAATCTTTTTGCCAACGATTTTTCTGGTTGGTCCACATGGGCCAACCAGATTCGTCCATTGGTTGACCTCAATCAACTCTCTGACCGAGGTATGTTCCTTGTAAGAATTGATTTTTGTCCCATTTTCGACCATTTTTCGAGGCCGCCTCATTCACTATTTGGTGTTGTGGTTCTGCACTTTTTCTCCCCAATGATCGATGATAGATGCCCAAGGCTTACATTGAGGATTGCGTCAACGATACGCCCAATATTCTTCGATCTTTGGAGCCCTTCACCAATTCCATCCGATGTACATAACCCGCATCTCAATCTTCTCCGAATTTTGGAAGTCTCTTTTGGCCTTTCTCTTTCTTCCTTCTTGCGCACAAATGGTCTACGATGGTGACAACATCCTCGCCGTGCTTCTAGGTTGAGGGAGGAGGACTTAAGCGAGCTCCACATCTCTGGCGAAGACCTCGCCATCGAGGTTTTACCTCTGGCATATCTGGCCACTGAGGTTCATCTTTTCTTGCTTTTTCTTGCCTTCTTAGCTTCACCTTAGCCTTAGGAATCGATTCCCACCTTCCCTTACACCTTGTACCCAATCGAGCATCCTCGTTCGTCCCTCGCCGGAGCTCGCTTGTTCCTTGTGTTCGACACTCTACACATACTTGCACCTATACACATCTTTGTTGTAGAGTTATAATAAATTTAACTCCGCACCACTTTTCATTGTTTGATCATCTATTGTGGGTTAATTGTTGTTTGAAGTAGGGTTTCGTGTGAGGTCAACTCAACAACTGTTGGTTCACCTCATGAATTAACACGACCTCTGCAAAATCCTCTTCAACAATTATATATTCATATCCTATATAGCTATTATATTATACATATTACCCATATATGTTTATATACATATATTTATTACATATATGTATTTAAATTAAAAATCGGATAATATAAAACAAGAAAATGAAATTATAAAATCAAAAACAAAAAAAGTGATAAATTAAAAATCCATAAAAATATAAAATATTAAAAACCCAAAAAATTAAAAATCTTTATAAAGACATAAAATTATTTTTTAATTTCTTTTGTTAGTTTTGTGGTTATCTCCGTTTCTCCTTTGTGGTTCGACCCCTACACTTGCATCCTATACATATATTTTGTATGTTATAATAAATGTTAGCTCACTATTACTCATTGTTTGAGCATTATTGTGGGTTATTTTTTTATTGACACACTATATTGAGGATATATGAGAGCTAAGAGAGCGGTCGACGCAACGATTGCCAGACCTGACTTGTCAAGCATCGCAGACCTTCCAAGATCCGACGATAGGATCCCTCCTCGATTTTAGTGTCCATCAACATATAAAATAATCTTCGAAGCATTGGTAAGTTTGGTATAATAAAATATGATACATGAAAAGTAACTTTACTATTGCCTTCAGTAATAATTAGCGAAGCATCGGTAAGTTGTTAAGGTACTTAAGTAACCAAGGCCATATAACTTGTATAACTAAGAATGAGAGAAAGGGCAATAATACATAATAATCTTTTTGTAACATCGGAACTGGCATCGGTAATTTGGTATAAAAACTTCTATGTAACTAACTTTTAGTATTTCCATCAGTAACAATATATGAAGTATCAATAATTTGTTAGGATACGTAAATAACTAAGGCAATATAAATGTATTAGTAAGAATATGAGATAGACAAGTAAGACATAACATATTTTTTGTAACATAGGCAAGTGCCATCAATAACTTTAGTATAATAAAACAACATATATGACAAATAACTTTACTATTACATTCAGTAACAATTTTCAAAGTACCAGTAAGTTGTTAGGATACGAAAGTAAATAAGCCATATAACTTGCATCAGTAAGAACGAGAGGAAGACCAGTAACACATAACATTTTTTTAACAAAGACAACTGACATTAGTAACTTGGTATAATAAAAAAACTTATATACTAACTACCTTTACTGTGGACATCAGTGACAATTTTCAAAGTATCGGTAATTTGTTAGGATATGTAAGTAATTAAAGGAGTATTTGGTGGTTCGATAGTGATTCAAAATGATGAATATTATCAGTAAGTGGAGGAAAATATCAATAACTAGAATCAACTTGCAAGAAAAAGGATCATTGGAATCAATGACTTTATATAGTGTTGAATAAAAAATTTAAAAAACTAGTTTTTTACTCAAAACATTATAAGTAATTAATGTGGATATATAGTAGTTTTGAACATACTACTCAAATATTTCGTTGATCAACAAAAACATTTTATTTGATCCCAAAGCAATAGCTATTAGAAATACTATACTGAGTGAATAAAAAATCATTTGTAATGATGGATTAATAGTTGATATATACGAACAATTACAACATAGAAATCCAAACTTCATCTCAAATGGTATTACTGCTATAAGATTTAAAAAACCTTACGAATCAAATCCCTGAAGGATATGGTATAATCTTCAAGCGCATCACGGAAGCGTGAGCGTCATATCAAATATGACGACAAACGACTAGTCGCACTAGTTGTTCTATGCAGCGGAATTTAAAAAATTTTTCATGCGACGAAACCACATGATCCAAGAACACTTCTTGGATCGTTTCGTCTAAACCACAAACAAGTAATAGGATTACCTCTTGAAGCGTGATTGCGATCGAGTCTCTAAACGAAGAGACCTCCTGTCTCAAGTCCGATCCGACGGAGGGGACGCTTGCGAGCACGGGGATGAATCGTGTGCTTCTCGCAATCCATGTTGATGATCCAAGCAGTGGATCTCCTGATCTCGACACACGAGATCCGACGTCTTCTTCACGAGCGAGGCGCACCTAAGGAGACGGAGATCCACGAGCAGACGATCGGGCAGCATAACGACGACGCTGCGGCGATGGAGAACCTCTGTAGGGCATCCATGGTGGATGGCCATGAGAGGGAGAGAGAGAGTAGGCGTGTAGAGAGAAAGAGAGAGAGAGAGACTCATGTTCTCTTGGTGTAAAGAAGAGCAAAAGGGTGCCCCTCCTTTTATAATATTTTGGGATCCATGGATCTCAATCCATGGACAACACAAATCCAATGGCTCTCATTGATTGTGTTTCTTTTAATGGCCAAGATTTGTGTTCGTAAAAACCAACAAATATTAATTTAATTTAGATTAAATATATATTGATAAATCAATATAATTCAATCACCAAATTAAATGAACTAACATTGGAGATAATGGAAAGGAGGCTCCTCCCTTCCATATAGGAAGAGTGGACGTCCACCCTTTCCTTTAGCGATTGGTGGACGTCCCCCCTCTCCTATTAGGAATGGAAGACTCCAATGCAATCTCCAAGATTGCATATATCTCCAATATTTACAACAACAATTGTTGTAAATTATTCTACAAAAATAATTCATAATTATTGTGTAGACATTGCAATCTTGCCATTGAAAATTTTTTTGAATCATATTCAAAACACAAAATAAAATGTAAATTACATTTTCAATTTAATGTCCAATGTGAATCCATTTCACATCAACATTTAATTAATGAATGTAAATTACAAATAGCTCTCTCTTGTATATTATAAATCACATTTATAATATATATGATTAATGTGGATAGTATTATCCACATTATTCATATCCATGATAATTAAATCACATTTAATCATCTTGGATCTCTTTTCTCTTGTGCTCAAATAAGATGAATCACATTCACATTATCTTTGATAATCAAATCACATTTAATTATCTAAGATAACTCTCTTTATAATATGAATCGAATTCATATTAATCATTATAATTAAATCACATTTAATTATCCATTTTCTCAATGCCCGGATACTTATATCAACAATGAAATTATCATGAACTCTTTCAAGGATAATGCGCTTTCTCCGCGAATACTTGGAGAGAAGGACAGGGCGATTGTATTGTTCCACGTATAGTGACTTAGATATTGAGATCACATCTCAAATCCAGATCTCGGGCCTCCCATAGATGCTTGATTAAATCAAGACCGTAAATCTAATCTTCTCATTGAATCTGAATTACATTCAGATCAATGTCCAATATTTGGACTAAGATTAGATTACTTCTCTACTGAGAGGAGTCACTAAAATCCAGACCCGTTTCATCACTCCTTAGGAATGGAAGAGTCATGGTTATACAATCGTTTATGATCACATCACCCTCAGGTATTCCCAATACCTGTACATCCTGCATACTGGAAGACTCAGAATAAACCCGAAGTATTAGATCAACTTTATACTATCTACTTCAGGGTTTTCTCAGTTAGTTCCTCATTTTGATCATTGGGAGTTGGTATCGATCATATACTTTCCAAAAGCATATATAATACCTAGATCTTGATCATATACTATCCAAAAGTATATATCAAACTTACAAATTCAGTCAAGCTTCCAAAGCGAGACGACTGTGCGCATAGAATTTTATTCTTCCCAATATCTCATGAGTGAGCTTAGGTCTTCCGGGTAAGTAGTGAACCTGTATGATCCCTTTGAGAGATCGTATTACTCATATGCCCTTATATGCACACCGGCGCGCCGGTGTATAGACCTTGGTTAGGTCATCAACCTATTGGTCTGCCAAATGTACATACTCAGACATATAGTAACACATCTGTCTCCGGTCAGAGGATGTGTGCCTATATCATGACAACATACGATATAGGATTTTGGTTATCTCGATCTCGTTAAATCAACTCTTTGACCTAACTAATCTGACACCTCCGAATCTCTATTGCTATGCAGAGGACCTGCAACAAGAGGTCGGTCAGATATCAGCCTAACTGAGAAAGGATTGCCATCTCCTACTCAGGCTGGAGATCATCTCTTCTTAATCATTTACTGTGCTTGATGAGTCCTCAATCTAACTCATTAGATATTCACCTAAGCACCAGCCTCTATGATTCAATAATTGAATCAACAGCTGTATGATCATTAAGATGGCCATGGTACATAACCCTAATTGTACTAAGGGACCTATTATGCAAATTATGTATTCTTCATTTCAGATTAGGGAATGATATTTGCAATAACATTTATTGCATAATGGCTCACTGTGGGCTCGCATGTCCAACAATCTCCCACTAGCCCAAAGAGCCATTAATGGGCTAATCACTTAAACCCACATTCATGTGACAATCATAGGCTATTTATAAAATAGCTAGGTAAGCTGATCAGTCACTCTGTTCTCAAGAGACTATGCCAAGTCCTTTTACGGCACTTGCATATCCCCTAGTAACAGTGCTTGCATCCAATGCGAATGTTGCATCTTATAAAACCAATACTCAATATTGTTATAGTGTCCTTGACACTATAGCTTGATAATCATTATAGCCAGTATGCCCATAATCCTTATCAGAATACCTTTATTCCTAGAGATCTCTATCTCCTAAGGTATCTACAGTTAAGACCCTTATAGATCACTATCTACAAGGTCTTAAACTTTTGAAGATAAGACTTTGAGATCACTATCTCTAAGTTTCATCATCTTTGAAGACATTGTTATTACTGCAATCAAGTGTTTTATTCCGTAGTAGGATTAGTAATAGATTACTACTCCCACTGCATGGCAGACATCTGGCTCATTTGCACATCTAGCATACACTCAACTTCTCGTAACTGATGCACAAGTGCAAGCAGTTCTAGCATTCATTTCCTCAACTCTTTGAGGTGCTATCCCTTTAGATAGGTCACTACCATATCTTAAGGGAAGGAAGCCTTTCTTGGAATTTGCCAGAAAATGGAATAAGTCCAAGGTGTACTAATAATGTGACGGTCCTAATATCCTCTTCTCTTTGCTTCTGAACGACTTCAGAACTAAGATCTAAGAGGTATCCTTGAGATCATATCTCAAGGTATGGAACAACCAAATTATAAAACACTTATTATTATTCTTATAACATTCTAAATGATTAGAATAATATCTACATTTAGCATGATGAATACAATGGCACTCCCACTAAGCTTCACATGGTTCATCAAGATTTTATCTGAAATCATAACATTTATAATTTCATCAAATCTTATGTTCCAACTACAGGAAGCTTGTTTGAGTCCAAAGATGGAGTTCTTTAGCTTGTACACCTTGCTTTCCTCAACCATGAAGCCTTGGGGCTACTTCATATGAATATCCTCAGAGAGGTATTCATAGAGGAATGCAATCTTGACTCAGATCATGAAGATGTCATAGTCAAGTTTTGTAGCTATAGTAAGCAATATTCTGATGGATTAAAGCAAGGTCACTGGAGAGCAAGTCTTGTCGCAAGCGATGTCTTCTCTTCGGTGTGTAGCTCATGGCTACGAACTGTGCTTTGAAGGTCTCTACCTTCTCATCAGGTTCCCTCTTTCTCTTGAAGATCCATTTACACCATAATGGGTCTTACCCATATAGGTGGATCCTCGAGGGTTCATATACAACACTTGCATATGAAGTCTACATTAGACTTTTATTTCTAACATGCATCTTTCCATGTCATGATCCTCAAGAGTTTCATCACAGGAAGTCAGATCATTGTTAGATTCAACTGACACATGGAATCCATCCTCAAACTTATTTGAAGAGGTATTAATGTTTCATCGTTAATTATCTATTTAGTTTCCGATTTCAGGAGCCTCATTATCTTCTCATGATTAAATGAGTTCCTTTACTTCATTTTCATCTTGATTCTCAAGAGAGTCATCCTCTAAGAATCACATTCTCAGAGGTGAGATCCTTTAAGAATCTCAAGGTCATAAATAGGTATCTAATACCATCCTTTATTTTCCTAATGAAGTAGCACTCTCTAGTACCAGATTCCAGCTTAATTACATGGAACCTTACTAAGGATATATAATGTAGTCTCTACCACATATATATACCTGGAAACTAAGAGATAATTATGCTAAGATTAATCATTTATCAAATCATGTCACACATGATCAATTGTATCTCCCTACAACTCTATTGAGTTAAGGTTCATTAGGAGGAATAAGATAGGAATGATATTCACATCTCCATAAGGTATTCCTTGAATTCATCTAATAGGTACAAGCTACCTTAGTTAGATCAACTTCATTTCATCTTCCTTCAAACTTGGTTTTAAACCAAAATTGTGAAATCTTTGAACATTTCAAAGTTTTCTAAGTGAAGAGAAGAAAGCTCATATCACAAATAATCATTAATAGATATCTCATATCCATAATGTTTATTATGATACAGATGATTCACATACATCAATATGTATGACATCTTGAATACCTTAACATCTTACACATTTCCCAAAGAAGGGTGTATTGGACATTTTACTTTGAATACAATATTCATAAGTATGCAAGTTTTGAAATTTTAGACATTCTAAAGTTTCATCTCTTACTTGTCCATTGATGAGATCAATAGATATATGTCTAAAACATGATGCTAGATCATTGTCAAATGATCTTTATCCTCCTATTGATCTTTAAAGGTTTAATTTTCAGTATTAGAAATCTTAATGAACCATTCATTAATTTTCTAATTTAGTGGAGTCCACTAGATGTTAGATTACTATCTGAAATATCTCCATCATAACTCTCTATGGTAGGTTTATTCCAGAATTCATGTTTATTTCCAACATTTAGAAATAAACTATGAGTGTATTCTAATATCCAGGTCATAGAGACATTCTCTAAGACTAAGGGCTCCCACTAAAAATATGAAGTCTATTGATCCAATGGAAATTGTTGCAACAATTGCATCACTTCCAACATGGATGACCATTAAAACATTAAGATCAAATTTCTAATATTCTAATACAGATGCAACCAAATGCAAGTGTCAGTTGAATTAATTTGGTGATTGAATTATATTGATTTATCATTATATATAATTAATCTAAATTAAATTAATTGTTATTGGTTTTTTACCAACAAAATCATAGCCATTGAAAGAAACACAAATCAATGAGAGCCATGGATTTGCGTTGCCCATGGATTGAGATCCATGGATCTCAAAATATTATAAATAGAAGGGCACCCCTTTGCTCTTCTCTACACACAAGAGAACATAAGTCTCTCTCTCTCTCTCTTTCTCTCTACACGTCAACCCTCTCTCTTCCTTTCTCATGGCCGTCCACCATGGATGCCCTAGAGGGAGTCTCCATCCCCGCAGTGTCGTCGTTATGCTATCCGATCATTTACTGGTGGATCTCTGTCTCCTTCGGTGCGCCTCGCTCGTGGAGAAGATGTCGGATCTCGTGTGTCGATATAAGGTGATCCGTCGCTTGGATCATCAACATGGATTGCGAGAAGCACGCGATTCATCCACGCGCTCGCAAGCGTCTCCTCCGTCAGATCGGACTTGAGATAGGAGGTCTCTTCATTTAGAGACTTGATCGCAACCACGCTTCAAGAGGTAACCCTAATACTTGTTTGTGTTTTAGATGAAACGATCCGAGAAGTGTTCTTGGATCATGTGGTTTCATCACATAAAAAAATTTTAATTTCTACTGCATAGAACAACTAGTACGACTAGTCGTTCCTCGTCGTATTTGATACGACGCTCGCGCTTCCGTGATGCGCTTGAGGATTATCCCATATCCTTCACACCCCTCTTCCTCTTTGCTCATGACTCCAATCTGAACGAAGTGTGAATATGGTATAGGGTTGGCATGCGAAACCCATGAGAGCAATCTGACAGTACAATGTCCCTCATTTGACTTCAGACATGGGCCAAGGAGTTCAATGACAAATGATCCAATGGAGCAGGTTGAGTTATGTTGAGATATTTACATCTCATTATTGCGATTTTATAGTTTCTTTTCTCTTATGTCTACTTTATGTAATTTCTTCCATAGAGCTTTTCTTCTATATAAGAGGGATCTAGGACTACGATGAATGATAACTTTTCATTTCACGCCTTTCCACATGGTATCATAGAGAGACTCCTAGATCAGAGCTTGTACCCTAGAACCATCTCCCCACCTAAACCATAGCCATTTGCGGCCGCCTCTGCTGACGCCGGTCACTCCTCGCATGCCATTGCTATCGGTCTCTTCCCGCGCCTCTGTCGGTTCCTATTCATGTCGCCTCCTCGTGTGTCGTCGCTTTGTGAACCGACAGGCTGCCGTCACCGCCTAGGTTTATGTGTACTTCAGGTCATGGTATCAAGGGTGGGATTTAATCATCTAAAATCACCCTAGTTACCCAAATGAGGCTTCAAAGGATGGGAGAAGTTGTGGTATGAGTCTACATCCATAATCATCTCCTCATATGTCAATGTAGATGTAGAAAGTATAGTTTGCAGACCCAATCTTGGATATTGGTATCATCATGTCAGACAACAAAGTAGATGTTTCATCCCTGGGTGCCTTCAAAGATCCAACACCCATTGTCAAGATGCATGGAACAAACTATGAACTATGGGCCATGCAGTTCATGAATCTGATGCAGTGTAATGTCAAGAAGCACATCCTCACGGTAGAGGAATACCATGACAAGATTGGGGTGAATGCCTCATGGGAGGCAGATGACGCATATGCGCATGTGTGGCTATCCAGGATTATGTATATGGAGATAGACAATGACATACTGAGTCAACCTACTGCAAAGTCTATGTGGGACATTCTCGCCGCTACGTACTCCCCGGCGAAGAATGAGTCGAAGATATTGCAACTTCAGCACGATATCTTCACGTCGAAGCAGAACGACCGTCCATTCCATACCCTTTACACTCTCTAAGGGGTATGTTTGAGAAGCTACATGGTTTTATTCCCTTGGCTACTACACCTGAGCAACTCAAGGCGTATAAAGACTCAGTGATAACTGGGGTTTTCTAGCAGCCCTTTATCTTGAGTACGATACTGCTCGAGCATAAATTCTTATTGATGTTACCATACCTCTGATGGAGGAGGCATACCATAGTGTTAAGCAGGCTTTCTATATCTTCTGGTACCATTGTGCAATCACAGACCTCTTCAGCTATGGCTACCTCCATAGAAAGCCATTTCACGATATATCGATGATATATCAGTATCGAAAAATCAAGGGTATCGATATCAGGTTGTATATCCCTTTACAAGTAAATATCCAATATTGCATCGATATATCGACAATATATCGAGTGTCGGCGATATATCACCAACATAAGGCATCTTCCAGCATGGAAATACATGCAAACATGTCCTATTTCAGCCTATATCGGTCTCATTTCGGTAATATCGCCCATTTCACCTACTGCAAGCTTGGAAGGAGTTCCCCAATATCTTGGCTTCATTCCTTTGAGTTAACAAGTAAAATTTCAGATCTACTCCGACTTCTTGTGTGAAATTGTGATTTTTTAGGATTTTCGTTCATAGTTGTTAGGAAATGGATATTCTAATTTTTTGGTAAGATTTGAATTAATTAGTGAGATATTTGGTGAAGTAATTTGGGGTTTTTGAGTTACATTGAGATATTAAGTTTGGTTATGGATGAATGGAGTTGGAGCGCTTATTTTAGACATAGAAAATCAAGATTTTATGGTGATTTTTGTTAAAAAAGTAGTAATTAATTAAATTCGTGAATTGAAAATTAAATCTACAATTTAGTTATATTTTAGGTTAAGAAATTTGGGATTTTGAGATACATTGAATAATAAAGTTAATTACATTGAGAGATTAAGTTAAGTTATGGATGAATGGAGTTGGAGCTCTTATTTTAGACATAGAAATTCAAGATTTTGTGGTGATTTGTATTTAAAAAAGTAGCAATTAATTAAATCAATGAATTGAAAATTAGATCCACAATTTAGTGAGATTTTTGGTGAACTAATTTGGAGAGTTTGAGTTACACTGAGAGATTAAGTTAAGTTATGTATGAATGGAGTTAGATCGCTTATTTTAGATATAGAAATTCAAGATTTTATGGTGATTTTTGTTAAAAAAATTTGGAATTAATTAAATTCATGAATTGAAAATTAGATCTATAATTTAATGAGATTTTTCGTTAAGTAATTTGAGATTTTTGAGTTACATTGAGAGATTAAGTTAAGTTATGGATGAATGGAGTTGGAGCTCTTGTTTTAGACAGAGAAATTCAAGATTTTATGGTGATTTTTGTTAAAAAAGTAGTAATTAATTAAATCCGTGAATTGAAAATTAGATCCACAATTTAGTGAGATTTTTGGTGAACTAAATTGGGGGTTTTGATTTATGTTGCAAGATTAAGTTATGTTATGTATGAACGAAGTTGGATCTCTTGTTTTTGACATAGGAAACATGATTTTATGGCAATTTATGTTAATAATAGAGTAGTAATTAATTAAATCCGTGAATTAAAAAATATATCTAAAATTTAGTGAGGATTTTTGTATTGGGGTTTTGGAGTTATGTTGCAAGATTAAGTTAAGTTATGGATGCATGAAGTTTGATCTCTTGTTTTAGACATAAGAAACATGATTTTATGGTGATTTATTTTAACAAAAAGTAGTAGTTAATTAAATCCGTGAAGTAAAACTAAAGATTATCAACAAATAATTGATTATTCTCCTCATATGTCTCATGAATGTTTGTTGTGTATTTTTTTTGCAGATTTTAGGCTTCAGTAAATCAACATCATGGCACACTCTAGTTCAGAATCTGGTGGTTCTAGTGATCAGTTGGATAATGGAGAGATTGGTTGGAAGTATGCCATAGCTCCAAACAACAACAAATCGATACCAGAGTGCAACTTCTATGGGAAGAAATTGGGAGGACGGAACATTATGAGACTGAAGCACTATCTTGTCGGCTACAATAAAAATGTTGCCAAGTGCACTCGTTTTCCAAGAGATGAGGGGAAGTTGGTGGAGGCCAACTTGGAGGGGAAGAAGGACAAAGATATGGAGAGGTCCAGATTGGATGGACAATTCAAAGAATTCATGTTCGAGAAGGAGTTTAATGTTCTCTCCGATTCAGACGATGACGACTTTTTTTACCCCACTTACATTCAGACAACAGTAGGGAGGAGGGCATACAAGAGAGCCACAAAAGAGTCTATGAGGAGCGAGATTGAGAGGAGGGAATTCGATGGTGCATGTGGCATCTTCTACGGTGGTGGCTGCGAGAGTGGTTCTGGAGGTGCATCAGTACCACCACCCACCAAAAAATACAAGGGGAAGGGACTAGAACCATTCTTGACGAGGAGTAGGTCCATGCAGCATATGTCAAGAAAGGATCCGAGACAGAAGACGGTAAAAGAGATGTTAACCAATGCACGAGAAAGAGTGTGCAAGGACATCGACAAGCTTTTCTTTGGGGAGAGCATTCCCGCCCACATCGCCATTGGACCATTTTTGCAGCATGCCATTGATGAGATTGCCGCAACGAGAATGGAGTCTCCTACATCCAAGGAGCTAATGAACAAGTATCTTGGGAAGGAGAAGGAGGAGATGAATGATTACATCTCCGAGTAGAGGAGGAGATGGCCAGAGTACGGGGTGACATTGATGTGCGATGGCTGGATAAGCTACAAGAGGAGGCAGATCATCAACTTCCTCATTTACTGTGATGGAAAGACCATTTTTTTAAAGGCAGTCGATGCATCTGAACACATGAAGGACCACAAGTACATGCTGAAGTTGATAAAGGACGTCATCAAGGATGTCGGGAAAGAAAATGTTGTCCAGATTGTCACGGACAATGGTATAAACTTCAAGAAACAAGTGAAACAATAATGAAGTCTAGCAGTTACAATATTTTTTGGACACAGTGTGCTACATATTGTATATATTTAATTCTAAAGGACTTCAGCAAGATAAAGCTCATCACAAAGGTGGTGGAGCAAGCACGAACAAAATCCACCTTCATTTACGACCATTCCAAAGTGCTGGCTTTGATGAGGTGAACGTGCAATGGTGAGATGGTGAGGCTTGGCATCATACGCTTTGCAACCAACTTTATAGCATTGCAAAGACTCAAACAACACAAGATACGAATGAATACCATGTGTTACCAAGATGAATGGTTCGAGATATCCGAAGCTTGGACTGAAAGAGGATGAAAAGTGGAGTCAATCATCAACGATCTCCACTTCTGGAATGAAGTGACTCAAGGCACGAGGATAATGGATCTGGTTGTTTCTACATTGAGGATCATAGACGGCGACAAGAAGCCCACTATTGAAGTGATCTATGAGGCAATGCGCTACATGAGAGAGAAGGTCAGAGATGCAGTTGGGAGAGAATTCAAAGCATGGTGGACATCATAGAGGAACGGTGGTCCAAGATGCTCTCACATCCTCTTTACAAGGATGGTATGTATTATCTAATAACTCTTTTTTTTTCATTTTTGATGCATTAAAATTTGAGAACCTGTGTGACTGTGTCTAGCTTATTACTTAAATCCCAAGTACCAGTACAAGAACGATCTTGGTACAAATACCGACCTTCTAGCAGCAGTACAAGCTGTGGTGGAGAAGCTCGTCAAGGATGAGAAGACACGTACCTCATCCATGAATGAGGTAATTTTGATTTGTTCATGAATGAGTAACAAAATAATCACTAAGAAAAATATATGACATTTTGTGACTTTAAACAATGTGCCGGTTAAGTACTTTAAAGATGCCTTGGGTTCTTTTGGCAGAATTAACACGGTTAATGGACGAGGCAATATTCTTCCTAGTAAGGACTAAGACAAAGAAGTCAATTGATTGTGAGGTATAACTAATTTACTTTTATCGATTTATCTCCTTTTAGATTTTCTGCAACGGAATGGCAGTTACTATACGAGATGGAAGCTCCCAACCTACAAAAAATGGCAGTAAAAGTATTGTCCCAAACTGTATCTGTCGGTGGTTGTGAGAGGAAGTGGAGCACATTCAACTTGATCCATTTGAAGAGACGGAACAAGTTGGGAGAACAAAGGCTCCATGATCTTGTCTTTGTGCAACTTGATGTTGAAGATGAAAAATGCAAGGGAGGGCAGGACAAAGATGACTACATAGACCCCATCGACCTTGCATACATTTTCAAGATGCACGATGACAATGCAAATGAAGATGTTCTGCAGAGGTGGTTGGGTTCTAATGGTGCTCCACCGCTTGACCAACTGGGAGGCATGGCGAATCAAAATATAAGCCAGCAAATGGGAGCAGATGTTGGTGACTACATGGTCAGATCTGGACGAATCACACACCCTCTTGGAGGGTGGAGCTTGATGCCATTGTGGATGACATTCTCTCCAGTGAGTCGAAATCCAAATAAAAGGATGCCAGTGAAAGTGATGATAATGGTGATGATGATGTTGTTGTTGGACGTGGTGGATCAGGTGATGGGGAGACATATTCAGGGGGGTTAGGGTCAGCAGGGGGTGGTTGTTGACCACATGTTGATACACAACTCGAGGCAGAGAGAGAATACACGGAGCGACATTGAAACACACATGGGCAATTTGTCACAAGTCCGAGTCCAGGACCTATAGATTATGATGCATATGGACGACATGAGCATCATCCTACGAATATCTACATGGATGATTTGATATCATCTATAGGTTTGTTGAGCCCAATGCCTTAAATGTCTGATTTTGTTTCCATTTCAGTAAGCATGGAAAGAGAAATTCAGTGGAATTTCGGTGGATATTCGATGAAATGGTCAGAAATTGAGTAAATTACTTGAAAACTCATTTTTTATGAAATTAAGATTTCTAATATTCTTTAACCCAAAATGGGATAGAAATATATATTTTTTGCGAACTATAAGATATTAACATGGTATGTTACCTTAAATTTCCATCCAATCGCTCCAATAGTAAAAAAAAGTAGTATACGGCTCAAAATAAAAATTAGATTTGGAACCAAAATTAGAGGCCATTTGTTGCGCCTTTGAATATGAAGAGAATGGAGACACATGCAATAATAATAGAGAAAATATAAGGCCAACAAAGAGTAATAATCAAATGATATGTTATGTTAGAAATTAAAGATTGAAATGGTAGCTTATAACTTGTATCTAATCAAAATACTTTCAACATAGAAAAACATTTACTTTTAGGATTAAAATAAGACACACCCATACACTTGCAAACACAAATCTTTGTAAAATGTACATCAAAGAAATGCATTGTATAGCTTTTGATCATAAAATATATGCTATACAAGACACACACAAATCCACTAACACCAAGAAACTGCATAACATTCATAAGCACAATCTATATCCAATCAGATAGTAGGCGAATACTTATAATCACAAGGTTTTGAAGGTTGCTAACAACCTATCCCCCACACAACCATACGTACTCCTTTTAGTAGAGAGAAGCCACATGAAAGCAAAGACTTAAATTTTGAAATTTAGTTTCATTTTGCCATGTCCGGAAGGAGAAATTTCGGATAATTTTGGTGAAATGGTCGAAAATATTGGAAAAGTCTCTAAACTGGGCTTTTTCCCAGAAACTAAGGTTTTTGGTATTCCTAAGTCAATAATAAAATAGAAATGCACACTTATTTGTAAAATAGAATTGTAAATATAAGTTTTGAAGTGATATTATAGTCATAATCATCACACATGTTGATATGTAAAGCAATGTGTTTCCTAGAGTCAGAGTTGTATGCTAAACTAGAAGAAAAACCATGATAATCACCTTGTCAATAAGAATGAGATGGCCCCTATAATAACTACCAATCGAAACACACACACACATATTAAAACAAAAAAAGAACAAAAAATAGAGCTCTTTAGTTAAACACTTGAACTTAACTCTTAAGTTCATGGCTAACAGATTTCTTTTGGATTTAGATCGAAAATTTAGAAATTAACTAAAGAAACTTCTTCAAATAACATAAAAGTACTCCAACAACTCAACACATCACTAATTAAATAAGTGAAAATTCATTAATATATGCAAATTTCGATGAAAACAAAGGGTAGATTCCCTTTTTTTGATTCATTGAAATGCCATGCAATTTCAATGATATTTCATTCGCATTTCAATGGTATTTCATTGAAGTCTTGGAAAAAGAAATAAAATAGCATTTTGATTTTGGTGACCTAGAGAAATGGAAATTTCAGAGAAATTCCATAGAATTTCGTTGAAATTTGAGGCCATGGTTGAGCAACAAGGACATTGATAATCCATACCGTGGAGGAATACCGAGTCCCCTGTGCAGATATGGATCTTCACAAGATGAGAGATCATTTGGCATCTTCCCTGAATATTTTCATGCTCCTCCTCCTGAACATCCTCCTCACTCTCAAGCATATGCTTATCCTCCTGGACCTCCTCCTCAGGCGTATGATCCTCCATCATATCTATATGGTTATGGTTGGTATGGAGGATATAGCGGTTACAACAATGAGAACTACCAAGGTAGCCAACCTGAGCTGAGCTAGGGTTGCTTCTTTGGTGGTGATAGTTTTGGTTTCTTCCCTGAGTACGTGCTCGTGCCTCCTCCGACATGCCCTCCTCCTCCACAGAGATCTTCTCATACTACATCGTCAGCATCCCGAGGATCTCAAGCCAGTACTTCACAACCTCGTCGTGCACCTCGCTATACCGAATCTAGTGCTACTTATCCTTGTCTCAGGATATTCATAGGGATCAATGAACACCAATACATACAATATGTTATGGATTACAAGGCCATGTACTCGTACATGACATGGGAAAACTACTGCGAGTTCATTGAGTCCCTGATTCGTTATGAGAGACAACAGGGCAGGGGGACTGATTCAGATCCTCCTCGGAATTATTGATCCTAGGTAATCACTTTTACAATATTACATTAATTTGTAGTTTCTTTATTTATTTTTGTGAATAGATAAATCTTTATTTTTTTCATTCACTATGTGCCAGATATGACCGATATGAACCATGCACGATATAAGAATAATGATCTATATATGCTATCTAAGTGTATACTTGTAAGTTATTTAATGGTCTAATAACTTGGACGGACTCCATTTCCAATATGTATAGGTCGACAATTAACAGTACCAGCAATATGTTCGATACGACCGATATGTACGATATATTGGATATAAATGATTGATATGTCTGATATAAGTGTGTATTTGTAGGTTATTTTTTTAAAAAAAAATCTTGGATGATCTTAATTTTTGAAAATGGTAAAAAATGGATTTTTTGAGCCATTTCCAACATTTCCACCGATATTGTCGATATATCCCGAAATATCTCGATATATCCTTTTTCGGGCGGCCGATAAGATATCTGATACCGATAAGGCCTTCCTTGGCTGCCTCTCAAGGTAGGGGGAGCGCTATACAGTACTGTGGTTGAGGTACCCATGGTAGGGAGGGGATAGTCGACTATGTCAGCCATGCTCCTACTGCTATAGGTCGGGCCACTCTGAGGAAACATGCTATTCTAAGCATGGTTTTTTCACTTCAGCACGTGTTGCAGAGCAGACTCAACAGGTTGGGAGTCCATCACCTGCATCTGACCAGAGATTTGACGAACTTGTAGCGTGGCTCAGGGAAATTATGCTTGCTCCTGGGTTAACCAGTCCTCCTTGGGGATCCTCAAAGGTAGTTGCTTCAGCATCAACGTCTACATCATGTGTAACATATGCTCTTACTAGTTGTTACAAGGTAGATTTGTCAGAATGGATTATGGATTCAGGAGCATCCCATCATCTTTGCATTGATAGAAAGCAGTTCAACACTTACAGTCCAACTCAGTCAGGGAGATCTGTAGTAATTACAGATGGAACACACTCTCCCATTACTAGTTAGGAGAAGGTGCAGATAACTCCCACAATGTGACTTCAGAATGATCTTTATGCTCTTGATTTTTTTTATGAATTTACTGTCTATTAGTCAAATCACCAAGGATTTACATTTTCATGCTATATTTGACCCATCCGCTCTTGTGTTTCGGGACATTCTTACAAGCAAGGTGATTAGAATTGGCTGTGAGCATGGAGGTCTCTACAGACTGGTGCAATCTCCATATGTTGTTGCTTCTTCTCTTCGCACCGGGTCTGTTTCTCCCTATGTGTGGCACCTTCGATTTGCTCATCTTCCTCTACAGAAGTTGTGTCATGTTCTTCTACAGATTCCTCCTCGCACTACTCTACAGTGTGAGGCCTGCCAGCTTGGGAAGCATCATCGGTCAACATTCCAATCGCTAGGATAGAAGTAGTCATAGTCTATTTGAGTTAATTCATTTTGACATTTGGGGTCCAAGTCATGTCCAAACCATCAGGGGCATAGGTTTTATCTTGTTGCTGTTGATGAATTTTCTAGATTTTCCTGGGTTTTTCTTCTTAAGAACATGTCTGATGTTGATCATGTTATTCAATCTTTTATTAATGAAATAAGGAATGTTTTCTCTGTAAATGTCAAGTGTATTCATTCAGATAATGCACTAGAATTTTGTAGTACTCAACTCTCTCAATTCCTTAGAACCTATGGTATTATGCATCAGACATCTTGTTCTTATATGTCCTAACAGAATGGGGTGGCTGAATGAAAACATCGCCACCTTTTGGATATTACCATGACTCTCTTGATACAGAGTCGTCCTCCTCATTTGTATTTGTTGGGAAAAATAGAAGACTTGTTTATTCCATAGAACCCTAGGCTCTCTTATATAGAGGATGGACCTATGGGTAAACTACATAAGGTAGAAATGACGAAAATAAAATAAGCAACTACTACTCAGAGTATATAGAATTATCTCTACCTCCTCCTCGAGATGGAGCATAGATGTCAATCATGCTCAGCTTGGAAAAACACCTCTCAAATGGTCCTCTGAGTAGTACCTCACCGTTTGTTCTCCTATACTAACATGTGAGGTAGAAATTAGTCCCTTCTGAATCATGTCTCTAGTGTAGTGACAATCTACCTCAACGTGCTTCGTTCTTTCATGGAATATAGGATTATTTGCATTGAACAAGGCAACCTGATTATCACATTGTAACTACATGGGCAGAGGTATATTTATATACAAATCCGTCAGCACTACTCCAACCCACATCATCTCTGTGCTTGCTTGTGCCATAGCCCTATACTCAGATTCGACACTCGAAGTAGCTACCACTATTTGTTTCTTACTTTTCCCAAAAACAAGAGAATTGCCAACGAATACAACAAAGTCAGACGTAGACTTCCTGTCTTTAGGACACCCTGCATAGTTTGCATCAGTACATGCAAAAACAGAAAGAGTTGTTCCTTTCTTGAATAATAGTCCTGCACTTGGAGAAGATTTCAGATATCACAATATCATATATATAGCACCCATATGAAACTGTCAAGGTTGCTCCATGAACTGACTTACCCGATTCACTGCAAACGAGATGTCAGGTCTAGTAATAGTGACATATAAGAGCTTCCCAACCATCTCTCTATATCTTCTTTTGTAAACCTTTTTTGTATTATCTTCATATAGTTTCATGCTAGGGTTCATAGGAGTGGTGGATGGTCGACAACCAATCATGCTTGTCACAACAAGCATATCGTAACATACTTCCTTTGGGTCATCACAAGACCCTGTGCATTCCTAGCAAATTCTAACCCTAAGAAATATCTTAAGGTTCCCAGATCGTTCGTAACAAACTGACGGACTATAAATTCTTTTGTCATTTTATTCCCATGCTCATCATCACATGTAACAAGTATATCATCAACATAAACCATGATCACAACAATGCTGTAGGTATCCCCTACACAAACAGTGAGTGATCTGCATTTGATCTCTTGAAACCATGTCCTTCCACCAAATCTGATAGCTTTTAAAACCAAGTCTTTGGGCTTTGATTAAGGCCATATATTGCCTTATGGAGTCTACACACCTACTGACACTCCCCTCAGCAGCAAACCATGGAGGCTACTGCATATAAACCTCCTCCTGTAGATATCAATACAAAAATGCATTTTGAACATCAAGCTGAAATAAAGGCCAATCACGTACCGCTGCAAATGAAAGAAGGATATGTAGAGTGGAGTGGCATGCAACGAGAGACAAGGTGTCCATATAATCCACACCATAGGTCTGAGTAAATCTGCAAGCTACGAGTCTGGATTTGTAATGATCAAGGCTCCCTTCCACATGGTGTTTAGTAGTAAACATCCATTTGCAACCGACAACTGAGGCTCTAGGAGGAGTAGACACCAAACTCCAGGTACCACGTGATTGCAGGGCGGTCATCTCTTCTTCCATAGCTAGGCGCCAACGACTATCCTTCAGAGCCTCCTGGTAGCTCTGTGCAATATCCACGACAGATAGAGCAATTGAAAATCTCTGAAAGTCCCTATTAGACGATGGAAGGATACCTGGGACGCAATAGGATAAGAGTCACATGTACGCTTTTGCTTCCGTAATGCAATGGGTAAATCCATGTCATGGCTAGCATCATTCACTTCTAGGCTAGTTTCTTGTAATGATCCCTTCACAGACATATCTCCATACCCATCATTAGAAATCATATTATTAGAATAAACTTGAGGTGTGCTGGATGACGAGCGATGTCGATGAGCATATATAGATCGACAGAAATAGAATTTTGGTAATGGATGAACAAAATGAGACTGGGTAGAAGACTATACTGGTGGAGGAGGAGGTGGCACTGGTAGTGGCGGAGGTAGGAAAACATGTACAAATAGCGGAGAAGACGGAGATGTGGGAGGAGGTGCCATCTAAACCTCATCATCAGAATCTAACGAGGCTAATCTATCTCCTGTAGGGGAGAAAAACATTACATACTCAAAAAACATGACAATAGCACTAATATAATATTTCTTGCACAAAGGATCATAACATCTATATCCCTTCTAGGTCCTGGAGTACCCAACAAACACACATTTGAAAACCCTAGGAGAGAGCTTGTCAAGACCTAGAGCCAACTGGTGTACGAATGCAATCAAACCAAATACACGAGGGTAAGTGAGAACAACTCCTTATCAGAAAAGACAATGGATAAAGGAGTTTTCTCACCCAAGATAGTATAAGGCATGCGATTCACCAGATAACATGTCGTAAGAACAACATCCTCACAAAACGAATGTAGGGTATGACTCTGAATAAGTAGTGTCCGAGTGATGTCAAGTAAATGGCGATGTTTTTGTTCTGCAATGTCATTTTGCTGAGAAGTGTAAGGACATGTTGTTTGATGAATAATGCCATGTGATGAGAAGAAATGGAAGAGAGAATGCATCCAAAAGTCCAAACCGTTATCTGTTCTCACAAATTTCACAAAGGAAGAGAAAAAATTCTGAACTTCATTGATAAAAATTTTGATCTTATCACCTGCTTCGGATTTATTTTTCAATAAGTAATCCCATGACAACTAAGAGAAATTGTTAACTGCAATAAGATAAAACCTGTGCCCCTGATGATCACGAACACGACTTGGACCCCAAATGCCAACATGAAATAATTCAAACAGGGAGCTACTGCTCCGACTCCGATGACTAGGGAAAGACGATCGATGATGCTTCCATAACTGACAAGCCTCACACTAGAAGGAGGATCCTGGAAGATTTATGGCAAAATATGACGCATCTTCTGGAGAGGGATATGACCAAAATATAGATGCCAGGTAAAAGGAGAGACTGGTCCGGCAGAAATAGAGGATGCGCCTACAAAGGGAGTTAGGACCAGTCGATAGAGACCACTGATGAATCCATGTTCATCACTCTTTATTCTTTTATTTTAGCCAATTATCTTGGCAAACCATCATGTAAATAGGTGTAAATATAATAACTTAGCAATATGCATGCATGTGCCAATATTACATAATTAGCATGTATTTGTGCAAAAATAAAAGAATAAAGAACGAAAAGAAAAATAAGGAAGTATTTAGAATAAATACTGAGTGACCCGAACCCCAAGAGAGGGCCAAGCATTGGCCTGACCGCCAAGTAAAACACGTAGAGAGAGATAGGGCCACTCTAGATTGTACATATCAAGGGTATGAATAAATAAATTATTTTTGCCAAAATAAAAATAAAAATATGTTTTTACCTCCTTGTATATATTTCTAAAAATAAAATAAAAATGAGAAAAATAAAAAAATAATAGTCTCTCTCACTAGTACATAATACATGTATATATATTCCCTTCTATATTTATTTTATACATGTAAATAAATAATAAAAATAAAAAAATATTTTGTACTTCAAAAATTATGTTGTAAATAAATAAATTATAAAATTGGGGTATTTTTGTAAAAATAAAAAATTAAAATTTATTATACAAAATACATATGTATAATATACATGTATATAATACAATATACTGTATATAGAGTAATTTATTTTTCATAAAAATAAATAAATTCATAGAAAAATCCCTTGAAAAATAATAAACATTTTTCATTTTATTCATTTTTTAATTTAAATAAATTTATTATTTTTAATCTATTTATTTTTGAATTTTCCCGGCTATTTTGTCCTGTAGTCTATCTTGTCTTTTCCCCCGACGCATGTGATTGGTCCACGTCGGAGTGTTGACCTAGGTCAACCTCCTCTTTCAAGACTTGACTCGACCCAACTGCTCCACCGGATTTTATTCTCCAAATTTTCCTGGACGGATCATGCGTGGCCTTGCCACGATTCTTCGCCCGCACCATCCCCGTGGATCTGTTACCTTTGCGGATCCCTAGGAAGGCTCAGATCTTCCTCGGTTTGTGTGGTTCCACCCGATCTCTCTTGCCACCTGGGAACGTTATAAAATCTTCTCATTCACTCCCCCAGGTCGCCAGCTCGTGCCTCTCTCCCTCTCGATACCCTAGCCACCTTCAGCAGAGTGACAACCATCTGGAGCGCCGCCTGGCATTCGATTTGGTGCAGCGACACCGCATCTCAGCCTTCGTGGCCAGAGTTCCACCGCGAGTAGCCTCCCTTGCCTTCCATCGCTTGGTCGAGGCCATAACCCCGACGACCACCTTCACCAGGAGCGCATGTGTTGATCCAGAACTTAAGGTGAGCCTCTTATCCTCCACCTTTTTTGTTTCAATTAGAACTTTCATCGTAGCTCCGGCGTCACTCCGCCAGCCCCGACCAGCCGGTCGGAGCTCCATTCCTTCACCCCAACCGCTCCCATATCATCGCACAATCGCCCTTCATCTAGCTCCGCACCCTGATCACCCTAATCTTAGCCTCTCTAACCGAGATTAGGCTCTAGGTCTCCTCCCATCGCCTTTACCGGAGACCAAAGTCCGCCTCACATCGCATCTTTCCTTGTTAGCCCAAATAACCCCAATCGGAGCATAGCTCCGAGTCAGAGCTATCCTCTGCAGGTTATTTCGTGTGTTGGGGGTCATCTTTCCACCTTCACCAGGGCTCGCCGGAGCAGCTCTAGGCTGTCACCGTCGATACGCCCATCCAGCCATTGGAGCATCCATCAGAGCCGTCCAGTCGACGCGGAAGCACCTTACCTTCACGTTGGTGTCCTCCGATCTTCTATCGGAGCTGGGGATCTCTTCTTGGCTCCAGTGCCGTTCGCCTGAGTCCTGTTCCTCCAGACCAGTTCTGCAGCTTTGGATGGACCGGGACCATCCAGATCAGATCAGAGCCGTCCATCCAGCTGCCTTGTAAGACCGTTGGATGTCAAGTCTGACGGTTACGTACGCACCACATCCACGATCGTATGGTACCGTCAGATCTGACGCCTGACACCATCAGAGATGCATGTCCACACCCGTATGTAGCGGTCAACACACGTCCACCCCACGAACGCCTCACATGCTCCGAGAGTATCTTTCCCTTTTTACCCCGCATTTATTTTAGTTTACCTTTTAGTCTATAAAATACATTCGTAGTTGAACTTATCTACATTTTTCCCCCTGTAGTTTCTGTTATTTACACTTTAGTCCCCCTTGTCTGGAGACACGTGTTTCGTCAAGTGCACCTTGTGTTTTTGCAGTTTTAATCCTAGACTTATTTTTGGTTATCTATTGAACTAATACAATATGAAATTGCAAATATGCCCCTGTGAACGTGTTTTTGACGCATGTGTTGAATTTATTGGTAAAATTGCATGTTTACCCTCAGACTTTTTGTGCAGGTTATTGTTTAGTATAGAAACTTAAATAATTTGCATTTCAATCCCTACGAATTGTGTGTGTCATTTTTTATTAAATAAATATCAAAACTACTCCAAAAATTCCCAAAAAATTACCAGTAGCTCCTGCTACTGTGTAATATTTTTGATACTTTTTGAGATGCATTTTGATTTTATTTGCTATTTTCTAAAAATAAAAAACCCTAAAATGTGTCCCTGTATATTTTACAAAACCCATAAAAAATAAAAAAAAAATACCTTTAAAAATTCCAAAAAAAATTTGTGAGTGTTTGAATTTCTGTGTTATTTTCATTTGATTATCATTTATAAAACACCTAAAAATTGCAAACGACTAAAAACTTTATAAAAATCATTAAAAATTCTCTAAAAATAAAAAAATTGTGTTTTTCATTTCTCTAGTTACATTTTATTTTAAACTTTCACATAAAATTGCTGCCAGGATTTTAGAGGCATTTTAGATATTTTTAATTTTCCTTTTCATCCAGGGTGTACACTGTTTGCTATTTTTGTCTTTCTTTATTTTAGTTTTTTTTATAAAAATCAGAAAAAGCCCATAAAATACCCCAAAACACTTGAATATTCTAAAATTACAAAAATTATTTTATTTTTAATTTCTGAGCTTTTATACCTTGATAAAAAAATGTTGTGTTGTGTTTGCTTTTATTTTCTAATTCATTTTTCTTAATAGAAAATATAAAAAAAAATAAAAATAAAAAACCACCAAAATAGTTTTGGCTTCTTTTTAGATTTCTCAGCTAGTTTGTAGGATTTTCTCGTGCTCCTTGTGTTTGACCCTGGTGTCTATACCAGGTAAAATAAATAGCAAGACCGCTTGCCTTGTTTTCATGCTTGTTTGATTTTGTTGGTGGTCTCTAGCTTCTCGTTGAGACCGATCCGAGTGGTTGAGGTGGCAAAGACCTTTGATATTACTTAACCTTGGTCGCTAGGGCTGCTCATCAGAATGGCGTCGTTACCGGGGAGCACAGCTTAGTAGTCATTTTCTGTTTTTATTTTTGTTCTCTTTTTTTTTCATTTTTATTTCTCCTTTTCTTTATTTGCTTTTTAATTTTGTCTTATTTCTTTTTCTTTATTTCTAGTTTGTATTTTCATTTAATTTTTTGTTTTAAATTTTCAATAACTATGATATGACCATCTTGTGTTTCTCTATTTCTTGCGAGGGCTCGACGAGCGAGGGCGGCTTTCCTAAGAGTGCCGGTGCACCCGAGTGAAGCAGAGGTAGCTCGTTTCTGCATAGAGCTGCAGGAGAGTGTATGAGAGGAGGAGTAGAAGTCTTGGAGGATTTTTTGCTTTTATTTCATTTTTATTATATAACTTGTAATAAAACAGGACTCAAAGACTCTTTGGACTTGGCATTGTATCAAGGTTTATTTCGCCGAACACCGGTGTGCTCGGGGGACCTCACTGTGATTTTTCACCGGTTTGTTTTCCTGCACATTTATTTTATTTTTGATTCACGCAGAATTTGGCCCCTAAACATAGGATTTTATCTTGACTGTGACATAATTAATTAAGGTCCCAGCCCTAATTATCTGTCTGCACATATAGATCGTTAACTGGACTTAATTAATTAAATCACAGAAAAAGCTAATCTGGTCACCCTAGAGGTCATGTGCCGCTAGAGGTCGTATGCAGTGCTGGCAAGATCCGTTGTGGCGGACACCGATCGGCATCATAGATCGGACTCCGACCTCTCTTGTTGACCTTTTAGCTACTCTTCTTCGCGTGTAAAAATTCTTCATCTAAGACCGTTTTCTTCGTGCATCATATATGTAGTTTAATTTCTATCTTTATTTTATGCACGGATCACCCTGCATGTAGAGTGCTGGCATCAGGTACGCATTTTTGACATTGCATGCATCATCGTGTTTGACCGTGCATCAAATTTTTCGACTTCCCCTATTTTGGACTTAAAATAATCAGGAGAATCGAAAAATTCGTTAGGCATTGCTTGCTATTGAAAAATACCTAAAAAGAAAAACCATAAAATTGGGACTGCTAAACACACTTGACCATAAAAGACATTCACTGAAAATTCTATCTTGGGAGAGCAATCCCTTGTTTAGTTTGGATGAGCAAGAGAGTGACCCACACACTAGGATAGAGCCATGTCTGACCTTTCTTCAGTCTACTGATTTCGGGGTTACTCATTCTCATGTGACGATCGCTCCAGTTTCCGGTAAAGCGGGCTGCGATATCCGTTGCAGAGCGAGTTGATCGGGTAGGCGGTAAACGGTCCGTAACTTGTACTGGATAGTAAGGATCTAGCTTCGGGATCGGGACAGTCTCCTCAGAGCGTCAGGTTCCTACCAGCTCGCTTAATCTCTCTCATAGACTGAATTATCACCTAATAAAATTGATAAGATAAAAGACCCAACCTTTACAGTCATCATCTCAGTGTTGAGTAGGTGAATTGGGAGTTTGTTTTCCTGATCTTGTGTGTTTCCAAATCTCATCCGCCTTCCTCTACATCACAATGATGGGTCGGAGGTCCCTTAGGCAGCCTTTGTCTGCACCGCTTTCGAGTAATCCACCACATTCATCTAGGTTGGTTCATGAGAGCGAGGACCCGCTCTTCGAACCCGAGTTTGACTTCGCCCTGTTCCCCCTCGACCACCCTTCAACCAGTCCCGAGGTGCCCGAGCAAAGACAGCAGCAGATGCATATTCATTTGATGGCACCTGAGTTTAGGTCTTTTGACTTTTCAGAGACCATGTCCAGCAGCAAGGAGCATACTGATGGACCCAACCTGACTCACACGTATGTTCTTGACCAGGGTGCCATCAACAACACCCTATTAGCTTCCTTGGAGACTATGCAGCGCCAGATCAGAGACCAAGGATCTTTCATGGCTGACATGCGTAGGGAGATGGCTTAGATGCAAGAAGACAGAGCAGAACGGAGCCGATGGAAGAGGAGACATTACAGAGCTAGGAGGAGGAGAGGGATGAGATCCAGATGAGCCCCAGGAGCCCATCCGACCAGCACACCCGATGAGAGAGTTGCACAACCCAGGTGCAACTCTGAGAACCGTTAGATGCAGCTGCCTGCTATTCTGGGAGATTTCAAACTCCCTCCTCAGACTATTCAGTTACTGCCCAGATTTCACGGGCTAGCCACCGAGGAGCCGCACCTCCATCTCCAGGAGTTCGAGATGATCTGCAGCACAGTCCATGACAGATTCGTGGATGAGGATACCATCAAGATGATGGACTTTCCATTCTCCCTCGTCGACAGAGCAACCTATTGGCTGAATCACTTAGGGAGATACGTGACTTCGTGGGAACATCTTCGGAAGAAGTACTCGAACAAGTACTATCCACTTGATGGGACGAATGCAGCGAGAGCCCTCATCAACAACTTCTCCATGCTTCCCAACGAGCAGTTTCATGAACCATGGGACCGATTCAGAGAGCTTATCGACCGGTGTCCACATCATGATATATCCAAGTCCAACCTCATGTAGAGCTTCTTTTGTGGGCTGACATCGGAGCTACAGGGGCTAGTGAATGCATCTTGTGGAGGATCATATTTTGTGAAGGATGAGGATCAGGTCTAGGCGATCTACGAGGAGATGGCAGAGAATTACAACGTCATGTACCAGACCCGACTCTACACACAGGGGAAGCCCCCACCACAGGCCGTGTCCTATCAGAGGATAACACGGGTCGATGCTGATCCATCCACATGGTCAACAACACAAGCAGAGTCGTTGGCCTCTGATATGGGTATCATCAACGAGAAGCTGGACCGCATCGAGATCATAGAGAAGAAGCAGTGCCATGGTATGTCGCAGATCGATCCGATGGCACAAATGCTGAGTGACCTGAAGATCCAGATCATGTGTCTCTAGGAGGCACAAATGGCTTCTCATCCTCGTCTCAGGTCACAGGCTAACCCCAGCAGCAGCAGCAGCTCGACCCTGCCGTCCGCCCACTACAGACAGGTTCACCACATTCATGTGGAGCCGTTCCAGCAGTCGCAGTAGCAGTACGTCTAGCTACCACCGTCTTAGGACACTAATATGGTGGTATACCAGCCAGATCAGCTTGTGGCAGTCCTATCCCCACTCCCTTACGAGCAGGAGCCGTTGATGGAGGTCAACGGGATTTGGTACGACCGACCTCAGCCTGAGATCTGCTGAGACCATCTCGGATTCTGATGATCGACCAGAGGTGCCTCATCCCAGCAGTAGCCTCCCGTTCAGGTTGGGAAGTACAACCAGCAGTAGAAATAGCCCCAATTCCCTCACCAATCACAGCCACAGCTGCACTACCAGCAGGGTCCTCGTCCCTACCAGTAGGGACAACCGTGGAGGCAACAACCTCAGCAGTATTCTCAACAGTATCCCCCTCATCCTTCCCAGCAGCAGCAACAACCTCAATTCCAGAGAGGCAACCCATCCGGTTCTCATGGGCCAACCTATTAGAACCCAGCACTTGACGACATAGCCCGCCTTATTTCCGAGCAGCATGCTACTTTTAGGCAGGAGATGGACGAGTTCTGTCAGGAGATGAGGGAAATCGTCAAGGGCAAGGATGCCATACCCGCTCAGATTGAGCCGAATCCGAACAACATGAAGAAGAAGTCTGAGCAGGTACAGTTTACAGAGGTTACCACTCCTAGTGACTCATTGGGTGATATTACTTCCTATACTTTTGATGCTGACTTTGTTACACTTAAGAGCGATAGGATGCCAACTGGTAGTGCCTCGTCTGAGCGACATCACCATGAGGACTCAGGAGCACCATATGAGGAGGAGAGCGTTGTTGATGCTGTTCATGATGACGATGATGATGGTGGTGCTGACTCCACCAAGGATGTATATCCAGCTGACGATACTGAGGCTGTCGCTTCACTAGATGCAGGAGGTGGTCCTGATGCCACCAACCATTCAGATGCTGAGCTAGAGAGCGGTGCTGATGCCGCAGTTCGTGATGTCGTGGGTGGTACTGAGGCCACCCCTTCTATTCCTGTTGCATTTCCCACTATTTCTGTATCTCGGGACTATTTAGAAAAATCTTAAAAAAATGAATAATGGAAAGGGTTATTTATTTTCGAGTCCATCTGCGATGTCTGGAGATGTTGGTATGGATTATGTTTCATCTCAACAGCAGGGGCCCATTCCTAGCCCTCTATGTGAGGAGGGTCCAACCATTCCCTTCCCTCAAGCACTTTGCTTAGCTAAGGGGA
This sequence comes from Ottelia alismoides, assembly GCA_037367405.1. NCBI lineage: Eukaryota > Viridiplantae > Streptophyta > Magnoliopsida > Alismatales > Hydrocharitaceae > Ottelia > Ottelia alismoides. The sequence goes on from JAZKJV010001721.1 coordinate 1,083,938, forward strand.
ATAAAAAAGAAAATCTAAAAAATTCCCAGCAGTTAGAGTTCAGCAATCAGATGATAGACAGATTCCAGATTCAACAGACTCTACAGGAGGCACTTGAGCACATCCCTCTCTTCTAGAGGAACTTGAGAGAAAAGACTACCATTCACAGAAAGAAGAGGAACTATCATGCATAGATCCATGTGCTTATCCGTGCCACCTGCTTTGCCATTCAGAACCGTCTTCCAGCCAAGATGCCTGATGCAGGAGCTCCCTATGTCAGATGTCACATCTACGAGCAGAGGTTCGATCATACTCTATTAGGCAACGGCTCTTCCATCAACCTACTTCCGGCAGCCTTACTCGATCTATTCGAGTTTGGCCCTCTTCGATAGAGGAGGATAGTCCTTCAGTTTGCTGATAGATCTTTCAAGAGGATGAAGGGGCTGTTGAAGGATGTGGGCGTCACAATTCAGGGCCTGAAATTCCCCGTTGACTTCATTGTGTTGGACATGGAGATCTGTGAGTCTGTGACCAATACCCCCATCATTTTAGGATGTCCATTCTTGGCCACAGCCAAGGCAGTGTCTGATCATGATAGCAGGAAGGTGTACTTTCACATCAAGGGTGAGAGTATACAAATAGAGACGATTGATGAGACCAAAGTACGAGATTCAGCCTGCTCCGAGCAGCTCAGTGATTCAGAGCAAATGACAGAGGCAGAACGAGACATCCACCAGGAGTGCAATTTTGTGATTACAGATGATGAAGCCGCTTGGTATGATCCCATTGTGCGAGCCATCCTCTCACATTCAGATGCCACATATTCCCATATTCCAATAGAGGAGAGCTTGTAGAGCACACTCTTGGCAGAGGACACATTCGAGGCTGCGGACTGTGTTCCGGATAGTGATCCAGTTTCTTTCCCTTGTGATTCAGATTCAGATCCCTCGCAGTCAGATATCGATTGGGAAGAGTTTGATGAGTTGATACTGTATCTGATTCCAACATAGCCAGTAGCTAGGGTAGAGACTGATCCTATACATAGTACAAATACACCAGCGGAGTAATCTACACCAGATTTCCATGATCAGTGAGAGTTATCCCATGCAAATTTGGTAGCCTTCACTCAGACTTTTCAAAGGCCAAACTTGCCAGCTCCCAGTTGCCCAGAGCTGAAGTCTTTGTTGTAGTTGCTGAAGTATAGATTCCTTGCGGGTGAGCATGAGATGCACCTAGTCATTATCTCAATAGATTTGACTGGAGAGCAAGAATCTTGTTTGATGAAGGTTCTTGAAAAGAACTGCAAGGCGATAGGATGGAGCGTAGCTGATCTTTAGGGGATAAGTCTGGCCCTGTGCTCCCACCATATCTATCTCCAAGAGGATGCTAGGCCATCATATGAGTTCCAACGACGGTTCAACCCAAACCTTCGAGAGGTTGTCATGAAGGAAATCTCGAAATGGTGGAGTGTCAATTTTATCTACCCCGTCTCCGACTCCATGTGGGTTAGTCCATTACATGTGATGCCCAAGAAGACGGGCATCACTACAGTTGTGAGTGAGTCTGGAGAGGAGATAGCTACCTGGGTACCCACTTCTTGGAGGGTTTGTGTGGACTACAGACGATTGAACCATACCACCAAGAAGGATCATTTCTCACTTCCTTTTATTGATCAGATTATAGAGAGTCTAACTGGGAATAGTCATTACCGTTTCCTTGACGGGCACTCCAGTTACAATCAGGTGGCCATTTCACCCGAAGACCAGGACAAGACTATATTCACCTGTCCGTTTGGGACATATGCTTTTAGACGGATGCACTTTGGTTTATGAAATACTCCGGAGACATTCCAAAGGTGCATGTTGTCTATCTTCTCGTATATGGTGGGTGATTGTTTAGAGGTCTTCATGGACGACTTTCCGGTCTTTGGCGATGGGTTTGATGCTTGTCTTGACTGCCTAGACCGCATCCTTCAATGATGCATCGAGGTCCATCTTGTTCTATCCTTGGAGAAGAGTCACTTCATGGTGACTCAAGGGACGGTGCTTGGTCATATCATCTCCAACAGGGGCATGGAGGTTGATCCGGCTAAGGTGGATATCAGGAAACTCAATCCACCGTCCAACTTACGACAGTTACGGTCCTTTCTGGGGCACGTCGGTTTCTACCGATGATTCATTCATGATTTCAACAAGATTGCCAGACCGTTGACTGATTTGCTGACTAAAGACAGAGTTCATTGTAGATGATAAGTGTCTTATGTCATTTGATACTATCAAGAGTCTAGTTGTTGAGGCTCCTATCCTTTAGCCGCTGATTGGTCTCTTCCATTTGAGATCATGAAGGATGCCTCCAATTTTGTCATAGGGGTCGTGTTGGGAAAGAGGAGGGATGTAGTACCTTTTTCCATTCACTACTCTAGCCGTACATTGGATGCCACGTAGCGGATCTACACTGTCACTGAGAAGGAGATGCTAGTCGTAGTTTTTGCCTTGGATAAGTTCAGGTCGTATATCATTGGATCAAAAGTGACTATCTTTAATGACCATACCGCCATCATGTACCTCATATCTAAAAGGATGCCAAAGCGAGACTGACTAGATGGATCCTTCTACTCCAAGAGTTTGATATTGAGATATAAACTTGGTCAAGAATGTGGTGGCGGATCATCTCTAACGATTAGAGCATCTTGAGGAATCTGAGCAGTCTGACCCCATTTCTGATACCTTCCCAGATTAGGTGATCCTTACTATCGCCTCACTCCAGTGGTACGCCGACATTGTGAACTATTTTGTTGCCAAAAAAGTTCCACAAGGTTGGCCTAGGAAACGATTTTAGACCTTCCTTGCGAAGTCCAAGTTCTAACACTAGGAGGATCCCATCCATTATCATGAAGGAGGGGATATCGTCTGGTGTCGATGCATTCCTCAGGAGGAGCACCATAGCATCCTCACATACTGCCACAAGCTTGAGGCATGAGGACATCACTTTGGGAGGAGAACAACACAGAAAGTGTTCCAATCCGGCCTATGGTGGCCTACCCTCTTCAAGGATTCTGATGAATAAATGAAGAGGTGTACTGACTATCAGAGGATGTGCACTTGTGGACATCATGATATGATCTCGATGCAGCTCATTCACTTCTGTGAGGTTTTTGACGCATGGGGCATCGATTTCATGGGTCCATTCCCTAAGAGTCATGGATTCGAGTACATTGTGGTTGTTGTGGATTATGTTAGTCATTGGGTTGAAGCCATCCCCTCCCAAACCACAGATGCTAGGACAGTTTGCACATTTTTTAGGAAGAACATCATTTCACGGTTCAAGGTGCATAGAGTTTTGATATCTGACGGGGGGTCTCATGTCATCAACGACAAGGTAAAGGCCCTTGCTAGTGAGTTCAGCATAGACCATGGAGTAGCCACTCCATATCATCCTCAGACCTATGGTCTTACTGAAGCGTCGAACAGGGAGATCAAGACGATATTGCAGAATTTAGTATGTCCAGACCAAAAGTATTGGTCATAGCTTTTGGACTCGGTCTTGTAGGCATATCGGACTTCCTTCAAGACTCCTTTGGGTACATCTCCCTTTCACCTCATTTATGGTAAGCCCTACCATCTACTTGTTGAGATTAGGCACAAGTCACTTTGGGCTGTCACAGATAAATTATTGGATCCAGTGAGTGTATGAGATCAAAGGAAGGCAGAATTGCCAGCCTTGGAGGAGCTTAGAGACACAGCCTTTTCAAGCAGCCTACAATACAAGGAGCAAGTAAAGGAATGGCATGATTCTCATATCAGCCATAAGCAGTTTGAGCCAGATCAGAGAGTATGTTTGTTTAATGCTAGGCTTAGATTATTTCTAGGGAAGTTGCGGAGTAAGTGGAAGGGACCATACCTGGTCTAAAAGGTACATGACAATGGGAGTATTGACATATTTTAGATGTCATCTAAGTCTACCTTTCGTGTTAACGGGCAACGGCTCAAACCATATCTAGATCGTGAGCCGATGGTCGTCGACGTCGCCCCAATTCCTTTTGCATGAGACGTGGTCTTTAACTCACATCCATTGCATCTCATGACTGATTATCATTGTCCTTCACCTTGTATAGATCCAGATGTCCATATAATCTCATTCTTTAGTCCAACACCCCATTTGCATCTTGTGATTATGCTATACTTAGGGTGTACTTTACCCTAAGTTTGGGGGGGATGTCAGACTTTTGATTTTTTCTTTTGATTCTTTTTACCTCTGTTTTGCTTCTTATACTTAGGGATATATTACCCTAAGTATATGGGAGGTAGACCCTGTACATTCGATCGCTCGGAGTTCCCTTTATGTACAGTCTGCTATACTTAGGATAACTTGATCCTAAGTATAGGGGGAAACACCGAGTCCTCTTCATGCTATACTTTAATTCGTCATTGTAGTTTAGCATTCCTTTTCACTTCCTTATACTAAGCACGAGTTGTGTCTTTTTCATCGCTCTTGATCCACTCTGAGGACATCGTTTGAGCTAAGTATAGGGGTTGTCGTATATATTTCATATATACTTTAGTCATAACTCGTACTTTGTGTGAGTGTGTTAATAAAAATGGCTAAAATCCTTTATCTAAAAATCATAAAAATTTAAAATTTTTTCTTGGACATAAAATTCTTTCTTGCACATACATAGCTATTTATAAAAATTATTTCTGTACAAATGTCTGTAAAAATGTTTTATTTGTAAAAAATTGTGTAAATATTTTGATATCAAAATTATGTTTATAGTAGAAATTTTTTGAAAAAGTTTGAAAAATAAAAGTTTGCAAAAATACTCGTGTAAATGTGTGTAAATAGTTTGCAAATCTTATGCATTCATTCATTCAAACATTTTTCAAAAATTTTGCATGTTTTCAAAATTTAGTGTAAAAAGTTTTTTATAAAGTTTTCTGAATCATAGATTGACATTTAAACTAGCCTAGAATTAAATTTAAAAATGGAGCTTGGTTAAGACCTTAATCCACCTAATTCTAAGAGGAACCTTATAGGGCTTAGGGTTAAGACTTTCGGATCCATGGTGACTTAATTCTTCAAATCCACTAGGCAATGATAACATGTCATCTTGATGAGCCTAAGTAGAACACGTAACAATGCACATATGACTCTCACAGATAATGGCTTTGCTTGCACCACCACCTTACACATAGCTCTCTACGGATGAGGTGGTGAGGAGGCAGTTTTCCTTGGCTTGAGGTAGCATACGAGGGTAGTACTTCTAGGCGGAACCTCTCATCTTCTTTTAGTGAAGGAAGTGCGTCTCAACTTGGTCTGATAGCATTGATGTCTAAAGACAGGAGTTGTGGGTTGCAATAATGCTTCAAAAGAGGGATAGTCTACTGGTTCAAGAGGAAAAACTCCTTATGTATATATGTTGCACCATGTAGATATGTTGTACATATGCACATCAAAAAAAATGTGCAAAAGAAAGAAAAACTCCAAAAAAGTGGTGGGTGTGATAGAAAATGAAATACCCACCGGAGTGTATATTGCCAAAAAAAGCAAAGCTTATGTTACCCACTCTCATCTCATGAAGCTTGTAGTAGGGAGACTTAGCTACACTGGTTGGGCTCCCAGGTATACCTGAATACATTGGTCATGGTCCATTCTCTTCTTCCTCCTCTTCTTGAGCCGGTTGAACTTGAACTTAGAAGGGAATACCCCGCTCCTCGAGACTAGGGCATTAGAGTTACCTTGTTGAGGGGGGTTGTTACTTTACTGTTTCTGAGGTGGGGAGCTACACATCACTTACACAGTACAATAAAAGATTCATGGTGATTAGAGTTCGTGTATGTAGACTTGTTCTGATCTAGATTATTGAGGAGTCTTGACCATAGATTGGTGGAACTAAGAGGCTATTGAGTTTTAAACCTAGGTCCAAATAAGGTTCCGACAAACTAATAATCCAAAGGTCTGACTGAGCTCTATACTCCAATTTAATGAAGACAAGTTTAATAATCAACCTTGATTCTGCTTCTTTTTCTTTTCTTTCTCTTTTCACTTGCTTTTTCAAATAAGTGTTAGCTAAGGGACAATACAGGGGTGATGAATCCATGTTCATCACTCTTTATTCTTTTATTTTAGCTAATTATCTTGGCAAAGCATCATGTAAATATGTGTAAATAGAATAACTTAGCAATATGCAAGCATGTGTCAATATTACATAATTAGCATGTATTTGTGCAAAAATAAAAGAATAAAGAATGGAAAGAAGAAGAAGGAAGTATTTAGAATAAATATTTAGTGACCCGAACCCCAAGAGAGGGCCAAGCATTGGCTTGATCGCCAAGTAAATCATGTAGAGAGAGATTTGGCCACTCTAGATTGTACATATCAATGGTATGACTCAATAAATATTTTTGCCATATTAAAAAAATGTTTTTACCTCCTTGTATATATTTCTAAAAATATAAGAAAAATAAGAAAAATAAAAATAAAAATAAAATAAAAGTCTCTCTCACTAGTACATAATACATGTATATATATTCCCTTCTATATTTATTTTATACTTGTAAATAAATAATAAAAATAAAACAAAAATTATTTTGTACTCCAAAAATTATGTTGTAAATAAATAAATTATAAAATTGTGGTATTTTTGTAAAAATAAAAAATTAAAAATAATTGTACAAAATACATAGGTATAATATACCAGTATAAATACAATATACTGTATATAGAGTCATTTATTTTTCATAAAAATAAATAAAAATCACAGAAAATTCCCTTAAAAAATAAACAATTTTCATTTTGTTCATTTTTTAATTTAAATTCATTTATTATTTTTATTCTATTCATTTTTTATTTTCCCTGCTATTTTGTCATGTAGTCTATCTTGTCTTTTCCCGCGACGTCTGTGATTGGTCCACATCGGAGTGTTGACTCGGGTCAACGCCCTCTCACAGGGCTTGACCCGACCCAAGTGCTCCATCGGATTTTATTCTCCGAATTTTCCCGGGCGAATCATGCGTGCCCTTGCCCTGATTCTTCGCCCGCACCTTCCCCGTGGATCTGTAACCTTCGCGGATCCCTAGGAAGGCACGCATCTTCCTCGGTTCGAATGTATCCACCTGATCTCTCAAGCCACCTAGGAACATTATAAAATCTTCTCGTCCGCTCCCCCAGGTCGCCAGCTCGTGCATCGCTACCTCTCGATACCCTAGCCACCTTCAGTAGAGTGACAACCGTCTGGAGCGCCGCCTAGCGTTCGATTTGGTGCAGCAACGCCGCAACTCAACCTTCGTTGCCGGTGTTCCTCCACAAGTAGCCTCCCTTGCCTTCCGCCGCTTGGTCAAGGCCATAACCCCGACGACCACCTTCTCCTGGAGCCCAGGAGTTGATCCAGAATTTCAGGTGAGCCTCTTATCCTCTGCCTTTTTTGTTTCGATTACATCTTTCATCATAGCTCCACCGTCACTCTGAAGGATATGGAATAATCCTCAATCGCATCACGGAAGCGCGATCGTCGCATCGAATACAGTGAAGAATGACTAGTCAAACTAGTTGTTCTGTGCAGCGGAATTTAAAAAATTTTCATGCGATGAAACCACATGATCCAAGAACGATTCTCAGATCGTTTCATCTATAACCACAACAAGTATAATGCAATACCTCTTGAAGCATGGTTGATCAAGTCCCTACGAAAAGAGACCTCCGATCTCAAGTCCGATCGTCGGAGAAGTAGCTTGCGAGTGCGGGGATGAGTCGCGTGATCCTCGCAATACAACAAGTTTATCCAAGGATGGTGAACTCCTGATCTCGTCGTATGAGATCAAACGTCTCCTTCATGAGAGTAGTACTCCAAGAAGACAGAGAGCCGTAGAACGTTGAAGCGACGGTGCAGTGGCGTAGGCGACGACGATGATCTCCTCTAGGGTCTGGTGTACAGCCACCAAGTAGAGGGAGAGAGAGTTGGCGTGTGTGGAGAGAAAGAGAGAGAGAGAGATGTGCTTCCAAAAGCATGTAAGAGAGCATGGTATGCCTCTCTATTTACAGGGTTTTAGGATCCATGGATCTCAATCCATGGGACATATAAAATCAATGGATGAGATTGATTTATGTCAATCCAATGGTCAAGATTGTTGTTGGAAAAAGCCAACAACTTATGATTTAATTTTGATAAAATATATTTGACAAATCAAATATACATCAATCCTAAAATTAAATCAATCAAATAAGGAAGCAATGGCATGGAGATTGCATCTCCCATGTCAACATGGTGGATGACCACCAATTCCATGTAGGACTTGGTAGCCGTCCACATGTTACCATGTGGAGGCAATCTCATGAGATTTTATGAGATTGCATATCTCCATGTATTTCTCCTTTATTTAATCTCAACAACATTTGTTGTGATTTATTCTCCAAAAATAATTCATAATTAATTTTAAGAATATTGTAATCTTGCCATTGGAAAATTGTGAATTACATTCACAACCCAAAAGAAAATATAATTTATATTTTCAATTAATTAAACAATGTGTATCCAATACACATTGAAAATTAATCAACAAATATAAATTATAAATAGCTCTCTCTAATACATTATAAATCACATTTATAAAATATTATTAATAATCGGATATTTATATCCACAATTTTCTTATCCATAATAATTAAATCACATTTAATTATATTGGATAATTCCACATACATCAAGATAATTAAATCACATTTAATTATCAACTTATCAATGCTTACATTTATGGAATTATTCTTGAACCCTTCATGAATAATGCGATTTCTCCTCAGATACTTAGAGATAAGGACAGGGCGATTGTATCGTTCCACGTATAGTGACTTGGATATTGAGATCACATCTCAAATCTAGATTCCATGGACCTCTCATAGATGCTTGATTAAATCAAGGTTGTAAACCTAATCTTCTCATTGCATCTGAATCTCATTCAGATCAATGTCCAATTCATGGACTAAGATTAGGTTACTTCTCTACTGAGAGGGGTCACTAAAATCCAGACATGTTTCATCACTCCCTCGGAATGGAAGCATCATGGTTATACAATCGTTTACGATCAAATCACCCTCAGGTATTCCCAATACCTGTACATCGTCCATACTGGAAGACCTATGATCATCCTGAAGATATAGATCACTTTTACATTGTCATCTTCAGGGCTTGATCACTAAGTTTCTCAATCTTGGTCCTTGGGATTTGGTACAGATCTTATGCTTTCACAAAGCATATATCTTACCTTCAAATTCATGTCATGCATCCAAAGCATGATGACCATGCATGGAATTTGATCAGTCCCAATACCTCATGAGTGAGATCATGTCTCCCGGTTCACAAGTGAACCTATATGATCCCTTTGAGAGATCGTATTACTCATATGCTCTTTCATGCACACCAGCTCGCCGATGTATAGACCTTGGTTTGGTCATCAACCTATTAGTCTGCCAAATGTAGTCACTCAGACATATAGCAATACATCTGTCTCTGGTTAGAGGATGTTTGCCTATGATGTGATAGTATTCAACATAGGTCTTTGGTTATCTCAATCTCGTTAAGTCAACCCATTGACTCAACTAATATGATACCTCTGAATCACTATTCCCATGCAGAGGACCTGCATCAAGAGGTCGATCAGATATCATCCTAATAAGGAAGGATTGTCATCTCCTACTCAGGCTGGAGATCATCACTTGACAATCATTTGATGGTGCTTGATGAGTCCTCTATCTAACCTCTTAGATATTCATTAAGCATCAACCTCTATGATTTAATGAATCAACAACTGTGTGATTATAAAGTTGGCCATGGTACAAAACCCTTATTGTACAGAGGGACCTTATAGTGCATTCATTCAAAAAATCTCAGAAAGGGAGCGAAACATGATCAATAACTTTTATTAATAAATCATTTATTACAATAACATTTATTGTAGGAATGGTTCGCCTCGGGCTCACATTGCTAACAATCTCCCACTAGCCCTCAGAACCATTCAGGAATAATCCTTAAACCCATACTCATTACATGCGGGTCGAAAACCTTCTGTGTCAGAGGTTTGGTAAGAGGATCAGCAACGTTGTAGGCAGAGGCCACCTTGGTGATGATGATGCCACCATGCTTTTGTATCTCCCGAATGATGTGGTATTTCCTTTCCACGTGCTTGCTCTTCCGATGCCATTTGGGTTCCTTCGCATGGTCAATGGCTCCAGTGTTATCACAGAGTAGCGGGATGGGAGTATCAGAGAAAACTACGCCAAGCTCCAAGACGAACTTGCGCAACTACACCGCCTCCTTTGCAGCATATGATGCGGCAATGTATTCGACTTCTGTAGTTGAATATGTTGTAATGTCCTTCTTTTTGTTTCTCCAGCTCACAGCACCACCATTAAAAAGGAATACAAACCCTGATGTCGACTTTCGATCATCAATATCCGATTGGAAGTCAGATTCTGTATATCCCAAGACTTGTAGATCACCATCTCCATAGACCAAGATGTAATCTTGCATCCGTCTCTGATATTTGAATATATTCTTTACTGCATTCCAGTGTTGTTCTCCATAGCAGGTTTGGTAATGACTTACCACTCCCCCTGCATGGCAGATATCTGGCCTAGTACACATCATGGCATACATTAAGCTTCCTATAGCTGATGCATAAGGGCATCCAGCCATGGCTTTCTTTTCCTCAACAGTTTGAGGAGCCATTCCTTTAGACAGGTGGATACCATATCTTAAGGGCAGGAATCCTTTCTTGAATCTATCCATACAGAATCTTTCAAGAATCTTCCTAATGTATCCATGTTGTGACAATCCCAAAATCCTCTTTTCTCGGTTTTTTAACAACTTCAGGCCTAAGATGTAAGAGGCTTCTCCAAGATCTTTCATCTCAAAGGTATGGGACAACCAAATCTTCACTCTGGTCATCATCCCTGTATCATTCCCAATGATAAGGATGTCATCTACGTAAAGCATGATGAACACAATGGTGCTCCCACTAAGCTTCTTGTACGCACAAGGTTCATCAGGATTTTGCACAAAATAACTCTTTATGGTTTCGTAAAATCTGATGTTCCAGCTATGAGAAGGTTGCTTGAGCCCATATATGGATTTCTTCAGCTTGCATACTTAGCCATCCTCAGTTAAGAAGCCCTAGGGCTGCTCCATATAAACATCCTCCTCACGGTATCCATTGAGGAAAGCTGTCTTGACGTCCATCTGCCAGATGTCGTAGTCAAGATATGCAACTATAGCTAGCAGTGTCCTGATGGATTTAAGCATAGCCATAGGAGAGAATGTCTCATCGTAGTCGATGCCTTCTCTCTGTGTGTATCCCTTGGCTACGAACCGTGCCTTGAAAGTCTCTACTTTCCCATCAGGTCCCCTCTTTCTCTTGAAGATCCATTTGCACCCAATGGGTTCTACCCCTTTAGGTGGATCCTCTAGGGTCCATACACCATTATTATGCATGGAGTCAATTTCTGACTTCATTGCTAGCATCCATCTATCCATGTCATGATCCGCGAGTGCCTCATCAAATGAAGTAGGATCATTGTCATTCTCACTTGACACATGGAATCTATACCTTTCAGGTGGTGCAACCACCCTCAAACTCCTTCGAAGAGGTATGGGTGTTTCATCTTTATTTATCTCTTAAGTTTCTGGATTAGGAGGCTTAGAATCCTCAGGGGATTCAATGAGTTCCTTTACTTCGTATTTATCTTGACCTTTAAGGAAATCATTCTTCAGAAATTTCACATCTCTAGAAACAAAAACCTTTTGGGTCTCAGGGTCATAGAGTTGGTATCCAATACCATTTCTAACATACCCAATGAAGCAACACTCACGAGAACGAGATTCTAGCTTACTTGCGTCCACGTTCTTCGCATGGACCAAGCAACCCCAAACCCTCAAGTGATTAACAGTAAGTTTGGTTCCATAGTAGAGCTCATGAGGAGTCTTAGGTAAGATTTACTAGGACTCTTATTTAGGATATATATTACAGTCTCTACTGCATAATGTGCTTTGCTCATCATTGAACGAACCATATCCATGATGGTGCTATTGCGTCTTTCAGCAACACCATTAAGTTGGGGAGTTTCAGGAGGAGTGAGATTGGATACAATTCCATTCTCTTTAAGATATTCCTTGAATTCATCTGAGAGGTACTCGGCACCTCGATCAGATCGAATCCGTTTAATCTTCTTATCAGTTTGGTTCTCAACCAAAGCCTTGAATTCTTTGAACTTTTCAATGGTTTCAGATTTATGACGTAATAGGAAGACAAACCCGTATCACGAATGGTCATCAATAAACATCAAGTAATATCGATATCCATTTCGAGTCGCGGTACTGAAGGGACCACATACATTAGTTTGTATTAGGTCAATAATACCTTCGCATCTTGTAACCTTGTTACGGAAAGGCATCCTGGTCATTTTACCTTGAATGCAGTTCATGCAAGTAGGTAAATATTGAACATGTAGAAAATCTAAAGGTCCATCCTTTATTAATCTATTGATCTTATCAACAGATAAATGATCAAGCCTTTGATGCCAAATCTCATTCGAAAGATTTTCATCCTCCCTTGATATTTTAGGGTTTTTATTAGTGGATGTAACATTCATAACACATTTATCAATGCACAAATCATAGAGTCCTCCAGAAGTCAAAATGCCATCCATAATATATTTATCATAACGATTTATGACTAATTTATTACAGAATAGGAACGAATATCCACTTCTAACTAGCTTAGATACAGATATCAAATTCATTCTGACTTCAGGTACATAAAGACACTCTTTAAGTATTAGGACTCTTCCACTAGATAATGATAGTCGACAAGTCCCGACAGCGACTGCTGCAACACTTGCATCAGATCCCATCTTGATGACTATCTCCCCTTCTTCAAGTTTTCTAGTTTCCTGAAACAAATGCAACAGAGTGCATACATGAACAGAAGCACCATAATCAACAACCCAACTTCCTTCTCGTCGAACGAGAAAACATGTTTCAATGATAAAAGTAGATTTCATACCTATTGGGGCTTTACCTTTCTCGATCGACTTTAGGTAATCAGGGCAGTTACGCCTCCAGTGCCCCGGCTTCTTGCAGTGGTGACAAGCGTCGGTTTTTTTCGACACCATTATAGTGGATGCATTGGAAGATAAGCCAACACCTTGTCCCTTCTTCTTTCTCTTCTGGGCCGGGCCCTTCCGAGAACCTTGCTTCCGACCGTTCTTCCCTCTGACCTGTGAAACCATTGCACTGTCAGCGGGACCATCTTTCTTCATTACGTCTTCTGCAGACTTTAATGCAGCAAGAAGCCTAGCGTTTGTCAATTCCAGCTTGTTCATGTGGAATGAAACCATGAAGTTATTGAAAGACTTGGGCAACGACAACAGAATGAAATCAGATTGCTTGTCTGCATTCATGGTTGCCCCAAGAGTCTCCAGCTCCGACAAGTACCCAAAAATTTTGAGTACATGTTCACAGACCGAAGTTCCTTCCTGCATCTTGCAGCGAACGAGTTCCTTCATAACGTTGTACCGTTGGGTACGGTTAATGTCACCAAACATATCTTTCAGATTCTGCATTATCTCCTGGCAAGTACACATCTCCACATGTTGTTTCTGAAGAACATTGGAGAGAGAACCCAAGATGTAGCATCTAGCGGAGACATGATCTTCATCATACTTGTCATTGTATGCTTTCTCTTCCTTTGATTTAGGGTTTTCATGCTTGTCATCTGAGAGCACATAACTTATGCGCTAGGTTGAGAGAAAAAACTCCAAATTACGGATCCAATCCGAGTAATTTGGTCCGGTCAACTGGTTGACCTCCAGAAGCCTGCTTAATGGGTTCATGGACTTCATTTTCTGAAATTAAGAATGCACTATATTTGAACATATAATCATATATTCAAATTTATGATATTTGATTAAGGTATTTTAAATAAAAATATTCTTGCATTGTCAACTTTGAAAGTTCATTCCCTTAATCACTTTCAAAGTAAGAGATATACTTACTGCTATATCTCTATCAAGAACTGGGATCTCCTCTTTATCTTTGTCACATCCCAATAATATGAGAGTCTACGACTCCAATAAAGAGAATCGGGAACACATTCCTCCTTGCAAGTCCAACTTGCATTTCCCAATTTGGTCTTTAATACCCAAGCCCACCACCCCTAAGGTGATGTTGACCCGTTGTTAATTGTACCAACCGTCAACAGGAATAGAACTCACTATGCACAATCCAATATCGCCCCAATAATATGAGGATCCAATGTTGGGGTCACTACGTATACTGCCTTACTCTTTCGAGAAGCAAATTGCCTGATCCAGATGCGCTTGCATATAGGAGCTGTCACTTCGTACAAGCGTCTCCTATATACAATCCCTGGTGACGAAAACCCTTCGCCTTGACGGGAGACCACGGATGTCACTTATGTGTTCCTCTACCTCTTATTCAAATTTTAATTAGTTATCATGAATCATATTCATATAATTAATTCTTCCAAGGGAATTAACAACTCTATTCATAATAGAGTATTTTAATTGGACATAATTAATTCAATCATATTAATCAAATTCAATCAATCAAACTTGATTGTTTTACTTGAATATATATATAGTATTATTCTCAAAGTACGTATTAATTCATATTTTAATAATTTTAAAATATATCTTGATTTCTTCAGCATTGTCAAGTCCCTACCCGCTGTCATGGCCAGTATCGACGAGAGTGGGATGGACCACATACGTTGCAACCTGCTACCCCAGCGATCTCCGACTAGACACCATATCCACCTTGGGAAAGGATAATGCCAAATAGATCAATTTGTACTTGAGATGATCATTGGTTCTTCAACTGAAATTATACCATATAGTAATAATCAAAATATTTTTTATTATAAGGAAATTTGCTAGGCAAATTCTCAATCCTATTCAAGCAAGGAGTTTGGTGATTGTGTTACCAATTATGATCTAGATCAAATCTAATCAATTTATTAGTTGAGGCCAAGTCAATCAAGGAAATAATAATCTTCCAATATTTCTCAAATACTTTCCATAATTATTTCTTGAAATTAACAATTAATTTCATTAATTGACAATCACATGGTTCTTGATTAGGACTGTTAACATATCTCAATCAATTTAAATCCAAATTAGATAAAATCGATTTTCAAAGATTTCTAATTTGATTTAGGACAGAACCTAAGTGATATTTTACATATTTTGAGGCAGATCATAATTAACTCATTAATCATGTTAATATTTACAGTTCCCGCAACCGTGAATACATGTTCATTATAACAACCATATCTCGAGCAAATAGAATCCAAATTACGTAAACTCAGATCCTATGGTTTCCTTATTTAACGGGAAAAAAATCCAAGTGATTACTTCGTGTTTAAACAATTTAAACAGGGCCGAATTTATTGATTAAATAGAAGTGCGAAAATCAAATGCGACAAAAACTTTCGCGACCTCTACGAACCCATCGTCCTAGGTTTGCTGATCGTATCTAAAATCTTCAACCTGAGGCTCTGATACCACTTGAAGGATATGGAATAATCCTCAAGCGCATCACGGAAGCGTGATCGTCGTATCGAATACGACGAAGAACGACTAGTCGTACTAGTTGTTCTATGCAGTGGAATTTAAAAATTTTTGATGCGATGAAACCACATGATCCAAGAACGATTCTCGGATCGTTTCATCTATAACAACAACAAGAATAATGCAATACCTCTTGAAGCATGGTTGATCAAGTACCTATGAAAAGAGACCTCCTGTCTCAAGTCCGATCATCAGAGAAGTAGCTTGCGAGCGTGGGGATGAGTCGTGTGATCCTCACAATAAAACAAGTTGATCCAAGTACGGTAAACTACTTATCTCGTCGTACGAGATCAAACGTCTCCTTCACGAGAGTAGTACTCCAAGAAGATGGAGAACCGTAGAACGTCGAAGCGGCGATGCGGTGGCGTAGGCGACGATGATGATCTCCTCTAGGGTTTGGTGGACGACTACCAAGTAGAGGGAGAGAGAGTTGGCGTGTATAGAGAGAGAGAGTTGTGCTTCCAAAAGCATGTAAGAGAGCATGGTTTGCCTCTCTGTTATAGGGTTTTAGGATCCATGGATCTCAATCTATGGGACATATAAAATCAATGGATGAGATTGATTTATGTCAATCCAATGGTCAAGATTGTTGTTAGAAAAAGCCAACAACTTATGATTTTATTTAGATCAAATATATTTGACTAATCAAATATACATCAATCCTAAAATTAAATCAATCAAATAAGGAAGCAATGACATGGAGATTGCATCTCCCATGTCAACATGGTGGACGGCCACCAATTCCATGTAGGACTTGGTAGCCCTCCACATGTTACCATGTGGAGGCAATCTCATGAGATTTCATGAGATTGCATATCTCCATGTATTTCTCCTTTATTTAATCTCAACAACTTTTGTTGTGACTTATTCTCAAAATATAATTCATAATTAATTTTAAGAATATTGCAATCTTGCCATTAGAAAATTGTGAATTACATTCACAACCCAAAACAAAATATAATTTACATTTTCAATTAATTAAACAATGTGTATCCAATACACAGTAATAATTAATCAACAAATATAATTATAAATAGCTCTCTCTAATACAATATAAATCACATTTATAATATATTATGAATAATTGGATATTTCTATCCACATTATTCTTATACACAATAATTAAATAACATTTAATTATATTGCATAATTCAACATACATCATGATAATTAAATCACATTTAATTATCAACTTCTCAATGCTTAGATTTATGGAATTATTCTTGAACCCTTCAAGAATAATGCAATTTCTCCTCAGATACTTGGAGATAAGGATAGGTTGATTGTATTGTTCCACGTATAGTGTCTTGGATATTGAGATCACATCTCAAATCCATATCTCATGGACCTCTCATAGATGCTTGATTAAATCAAGGCCGTAAACGTAATCTTCTCATTGCATCTAAATCTCATTCAGATCAATGTCCAATTCATGGACTAAGGTTAAGTTATTTCTCTACTGAGAGGAGTCACTAAAATCTAGACTTGTTTCATCACTCCCTCGGAATGGAAGCGTCATGGTTATATAATCGTTTACGATCAAATCACACTCAGGTATTCCCAATACCTGTACATCTTGCATACTGGAAGACATATGATCATCCTGAAGATATAGATCACTTTTACACTGTCATCTTCAGGGCTTGATCGCTAAGTTTCTCAATCTTGGTCCTTGGGATTTGGTACAGATCATATGCTTTCACAAAAGCATATCTCTTACCTTGAAATTCATGTTATGCTTCCAAAGCATGACGATCATGCATGGAATTTGATCAGTCCCAATAACTCATGAGTGAGCTCATGTGTCCTGGTTCACAAGTGAACCTGTATGATCCCTTTGAGAGATCGTATTACTCATATGCCCTTACATGCACACCAGCTCGCCGGTGTATAGACCTTGGTTAGGTCATCAACGTATTGGTCTGCCAAATGTACACACTCAGACATATAGCAATACATCTGTCTCTAGTCAGAGGATGTTTGCCTATGATGTGACTGTATTCAACATAGGTCTTTGGTTATCTCGATCTCGTTAAGTCAACCGATTGACTCAACTAATCTGATACCTCCGAATCACTATTCCCATGCAGACGACCTGCACCAAGAGGTCGATCATATATCAGCCTAATGAGAAAGGATTGCCATCTCCTACTCACGCTGGAGATCATCACTTGACATTCATTTGATGATGCTTGATGAGTCCTCTATCTAACCACTTAGATATTCATCAAGCATCATCCTCTATGATTCAATGAATTAACAACTGTATGATTATCAAGTTGTCCATGGTACAAAACCCTTATTGTACAGAGGGACCTTATAGTGCATTCATTCAATCAATCTCAGAAAGGGAGTGAAACATGATCAATAACTTTTATTGATAAATCATTTATTACAATAACATTTATAGTAGGAATGGTTCGCCTCGGGCTCACATTGCTAACACACTCCACCAGCTCCGACCAAGCGGTCGGAGCTCCGTTCCTTCCCCCCAACCGCTCCGATATCATCGCACAGTCGCCCTACATCTAGCTCCGCACCCTGATCACCCTCATCTTAGCCTATCTAGCCGAGATTAGGCTCTAGGTCTCCTCCCATCGCCTTCGTTGGGGACAAAAGTCTGCCTCACATCGCTTCTTTCCTTGTTAGCCCAAATAACCTCGACCAGAGCACAACTCCGAGTCAGAGCTATCCTCTGCAGGCGGTTTCGCATTTTGGGGTCATCTTTCCACCTTCACCAGAGCTCGCCGGAGCAGCTCCAGGCTGTTGCTGTTGACACACCCATCCAACCGTTGGAGCATCCATCAGAGTCATCCAGTCGATGCGGAAGCACCTTACCTTCACGTTGGTGTCCTCCAATCTTCCATCGGAGCTGGGGATCTCTTCCCAGCTCCGAAGAAGTTCAACTAATGCATGTTTCTCCATACCAGTTCTACAACGTTGGATCGTCTAGGACCTTCCAGATCAGATCAGAGCCGTCTATCCAGCTGCCTTGTTAGACTGTTGGATGCCAAGTCTGACGGTCACGTACGTGCAACGTCCCTGACCGTCTGGCACCGTTAGATCTGATGCCTAGCACCATTAGAGCCGCACGTCCACACCAATCTGCAGCAGTCGACACGCATCCACACCACACGCGCCTCACGTGCTCTGAGGGTATCTTTCCCTTTTTACCCCGCATTTATGTTAGTTTACCCTTTAGTCTGTAAAATAAATTCGTAGTTGAACTTATTTGCATTTTCCCCCATAGTTTCAGTTATTTGCACTTTAATCCCCCTTGTCTGGAGACACGTGCTTCGTCACGTGCACCTTGGTGTTTTTACAGTTTTAGTCCTAGACTTGTTTTTTGTTATCTTTTGAATTAATACTTTCTGAAATTACAAATATGCCCCTGTGAACGTGTTTTTGATCCATGTGCTGAATTTATTGGTAAAATTGCATGTTTGCACCCAGACTTTTTGTGCGTGTTATTGTTTAGTACAGAAACTTAAATAATTTGCATTTCAGTCCCTATGAACTGTGTGTGGCGTTTCTAATTATATAAATATCAAAACTACTCTAAAAATTGCCAAAAAAATTACTAGTAGCTCCTGCTATTGTGTATTATTTTTTGTAATATTTGAGACGTAATTAGATTTTATTTGCTATTTTCTAAAAATAAAAAATCCCTAAAAAGTGTCCCTGTCAATTTTAGAAAACATATACAAAATAAAAAAATACCTTTAAAAATTCAACAAAAAATTGTGAGTGTTTGCTTTATGTTGTTTTAATATCTTTGTTATTTTAATTTGATTATCTTTTATAAAACACCTAAAAATTGCAAAAGACTAAAAACCTTATAAAAATCATTAAAAATTCTCTAAAAATAAAAAAATTGTGTATTCATTTCTGTAGTTAGATTTTATTTTACACTTTCAAATAAAATTGCTGGCAGGATTTTAGAGGTATTTTAGATATTTTTAATTTGCCTTTTTAACCAAGCTATACATTGTTTGCTATTTTATCTTTCTTTTATTTTTAGGAAATTTTATAAAAACCAGAAAACCCATAAAATACCCAAAAACACTTGAATATTCTAAAAACACAAAAATAATTTTATTTTTAATTTCTGATCTTTTCATACCTTTATAAAATTGTTATGTTGTTTGCTTTTATTTTCTTCCATTTTCCTTAATAGAAAATATATTAAAAAAATAAAAAAATAAAAACCACCAAAATAGTTTTTACTTCTTTTTGGATTTCTCGGCTACTTCGTAGGATTTTCTCGTGCTCCTTGTGTTCGACCCCGGTGGCTATACCAGGTAAAATAAATAGCAATACTGCTTGCCTTGTTTTCATGCTTGTTTGATTTTGTTGGTGGTCTCTAGTTTCTTGTTGAGCCCGATCCGAGTGGTTGAGGTTGCAACAACCTTTGATATCACTTAACCTTGGTCGCTCAGGCCACTCATCAACCACCCTGCTCATAGTCACAACCATTCACCCTGCTCGTAAGAATGTCCTAAATAATAAGAGACGATGCGTCAATATAGCTCTACAGTGCCTCTTTTTGTAATCTAAATAATGGATAACATATTCATAGAAAAATCAGGGGCATGTAACACGTTCTGTAGACGTATTGAAGGCGTCAAGGTAATCTCACCCCTGTCATGTGATCGGGGAATGAGTACCATTAACTATCACTACAGTTCTTCCTAGGGGAACCTATCTGTAGGATGTAAGTTGCTTGTCTCCACATAAATGGTGTGTTGCCCCAGAGTTCATAATCCACTCTGTAATTATAGATCCATAACAGGATGTAAAGGCATAAGTACTACCTGAGGTGCTAGTTGTAGCAGAGGTACTAGCGGAGGCAGAAGATGCAACATCTGAATGGCTCTAGGAGATGATGAAGAGGGAGGCATATGTCTCGTAGTTTGTCCACGAGATCATCAAACCTCTGATCTAGAGTAGAAGCAGCGGGAGACTCGACCTGCTCTGCTACAAGGGATGATGTGGGGAAACCATGCTTGGAGTAGCATGTCTCTTCGATATGACGTGGACTATGGCAAAATGTACAGGGCTGACGGATGCGGCCTCCTTTACCGCGAGGACCACAACCATGAAAGAAAGAAGCACCTCTTCTGCCACGGGAGGATGCTAAAGCTGAAGAATTCTGAGTAGGTGTAGAGGGTGGAACAATTATCCTACTAAGAGTACGGAAAGCTTCTTCCATAGGAGGATTCGTAGCATCTGCAAGAATCTGGGAATGAGTAGCATCATAGTCAAGATCCAGAGCTACCAGAAAGACACCAACTATGGTATCTTTCTGGTATGTCTTCTATTACTCCAGGGTAGACGTAAGAGGCATGAAGCTGCGAAGCTTCTCAAACATCCCACATAAGGATGTATACAATGAATGGAGAGGTTGACCGTTCTGCTTGATCATGTATATGTCGTGCTGAAGTTGAAGTATCTTGGTTTCGTTCCTCTCCTGAGAGTAAGTAGCTGCGAGGATATCCCACATAGCCTTAGTAGTAGGCTGGTGTAAGACATCATTGACGATCTCTACCGTCAATGTCCCTGAAATCCAGACTTTGGCATATGCATCATCTGCCTCCCATGAGGCATTTGACCCAGTCTTACCCATCGGTTCCTCCTCAATAAGAATATTCTTCTTACCATTCGACTTCATGAGACTCATGAACTCCATAGCTCAGAACTCATAGTTCATCCTGTCCATCTTGACTATAGGCGTTGGACCTCTAAAGACACTTGTAGTGGGTACGTCAACTTTGTTCTCTAACATGTTCCTTGTAGAAGAATAGTAGGGTTACATAGACTAATGAATGGGTGTCTACACAGACATGTATGGATTTGAATGCATATGTAGACTTATGCACCCAAACCCATTATTCCTAGCCGAAATCCTACGATGCAGCAAAAGAGGGTAGCTGGCATCTACAAAGGCTGACGACTGAGGATGAGATACCGCTACCGGGGCCGCTAGGTACCAACGAACCAGCAAGAACACTACAGCGACGGTTGTGGTGTCGCTGGGCTGCACATGAGGCAGCGACGGGGCCGCTAGGCTGAACTGCAATGGAGGGGGGGCTGAATCCAGCGGGGGCGGCAGAAGGAGAGAAAGGATTGACGGCGGCGACAGAAGGAGAGAGAGAGAGAGAGAGAGAGAGAGAGAGAGAGGCCGGTGGGTGGGGTAGGGTTAGGGTTTGGTTACGGAGCACCGTCTAGGATCGTGTCTCTGATACCATGTTGGGAAAACTAGAAGACTTGTTAATTCCATAGAACACTAGGCTCTTTTATATAGAGGAGAGACCTTTGGGTAAATTACATAAGATAGACATGATAAAAAAATTAGCAACTACTATTCAGAGTACATAGAATTATCTCTACAGTATTGGGGGATGTGGTTCTTACTGCTTACGCCTTGAGTTTTTGGATCCGCTGCCTTTGTTCGTCAGATTCTCCAGATCATGACAAGCTCTCTCCTAGAGCTATCAAGTGTGTGTTTATTCGGTATTATAAGACCCATATGAATATCGTTGCTTTGACCCTATTCGAAGAAGGTATTATGTTGTTTTGATGTCACCTTCTTTGAGTCTATTATGTAATTTTCTCCTACAAGTGACAAGCTCATTCCTTTGGAGAATGGAGAGGAGGTATATATACCTCTACCTCCGATTTCGTCTACTCCATGCTCCACTGCACCACTGCCACCATTGCATTCACCACCCCCGCATCCACCACACCACCTATACCACCTGCCTCACCTACTTTCTTTTCACAAGTTTACCAGCGTCGATCTCGTGCTCATGTGCCTCTTCAATCATGCAGCAAGTCCCAGATATGTTCTGAGCATTTGAGTTATATTGATGGAATTGGTGATTTGCATGTGCAGCTTGAGGTGCATGATGTTGCTGATGATTCAGTCCCTGCTACCGAGGAATGTGGATATGTATATCCCTATTGCATTATGGAAGAAGAGGTATGCATGGACTATGTATCCTCTTGCTTCCCATGTCTCTCTGGCACGACTCTCAGAGGATTTTCAGAAGTTTGTTGTGGGTCTTTCAACTATGGAGATACCACGATCATATAAGGAGGCATTGCAAAGTAGCCAATGGCGTCTGGATATGGAAGAGGAGATGACAATTACAGTCTCGTGGTACGTAGAGTGTTGATGGAAAGAAGGATGATCCCCTAAATTGGGAGTCACCGCAATTAATTAAAACATCAAGGAGTTAAAGTACAATATCAGGAAAGCTAGGATTGATACATGGCATTACAATGAGAAGTTACATTTTCTGAATAAAACCTTTGATTATTGAAGATAAGTCATTTCACCTGAACCAGATGGCCCATAGAACCACAAATGGCTTAGAAATGTCATGGTTAGAGTTGTCTCTCATCGATCGAACAGACCTCCAGAACTCCTCTACCCCTCCAGTCTCCGCCTAGGAATCCCATTCTCTCTCCAAACCCGCACAGAGGCTGGCCATCTGAAGAACAAATGATCTGAATCCTATACCATCCCCTCGTACATGTCGCACATAGTTTCAACCACGCCAAACAACCTCCCCCTCCTAGCATTATGGCACAAGTGGTTCCTTCTTAGACACCACAAGCATATTTTAATTCTGCATAGGATCTTGGCAGCCCAAACCACCTTCATGTTCTGGCACAGTTCCAAGTCCTGCTCCTCTGTTGCTCCTCTCATTTCTTCATTTGCTTTCTTCACCGAGAATCTCGTCCCCCTCCACACAAAATGGTCAATGTCGTGTGCAAAGTTCTTCGGTGGAGGGATATCCTCGTGCAACCTGATCAACTACTCCAGGCGCTGGTCTGATAGATCTGACGAGAAGGCCGACGACCATGTACCCACTTCCGCCATTGATGAATCTCCAAATTCATGTATTAAAATTGATATGGTGTAACACGGGAACTTAGATTCTCATACAGAACCAAGAAGGAATCTCAATGATGATGTTCTTGGCTTTAATTTATAACATGGGAAGTCCAGGGTCGAACACAAGAATGCGGGCAATTTATTGATTAAATTTAGATCTCGAATATTTTAAATAGAAATTTTGGGATAAATTATGTTGAGATGATGCACAGAACACAACAAGATATGATTTTTTAAAACATTTTTCATGCAATTAAATTAAATGTAAACAACGAGGCACAATCAACATTAATAGAACAACCACACTTAAAAGCACACGATAGATAACTTGGATTAATCGTGAAAATATCTTTAATTTATTGATTATTAATTAGAGCGTTGATTATGCAAAGTGTGATATAAGTCTCAAAATCTTTTCTACATGAGTTAAACTTTCATTTTTATGCTTTATAGAGATAGCGAGCAATTAAATCCTTTAATGACCTGATAGTGATTAAAATAACTAATAATAGGTCATTAAAAATTAATGAACATAACAAGTTCAATTGATTATTCAAAGTGCATTTTAAATCATGATAAGAGATATAGGTGAGCACCTAAATTATCAATCAAGAGTGCCATGAAATAGATCAGCAAACAAGCTTTCAAACAAGACCAAAATCACATGAATTGGATTTAAGGATAAAAAGATATTCAATAATGAATCCAAGGACATAAATGTAAGAAAAACTTCCTAGTTTTATTACAAATCAGGACAGATAGGGACTAAAATGTAAGTAAAATAATTCGTAGGGCCTAATATACAAATAAAACACAGGTTGGAGGACTCACATCCAAATATTGAAAACTCAAGGGTAGGCACTGAAATTTTCCCCAATCACATGCTTGTCCACATGACTCGTATAGGTCAGTAGTGGAGGTTGAGCCACGTGTCAATGCCTATTGCTTCTTTGGTGGATAGGAATGAGGCTTGGATGGAGGTTCGGCTTCCGAGCCTAAGGTCTGAAATGTTGATTCAGTTAGCAAAGTGGCTTGAATACAACCGTCGGATGAAACCCAATTTTAGGGCATCTAATGGCATCTGCAAATCCGTTTTTCTTCGGATCCACCACGCACGACGGTGCCCTAGGCTACGCTCTGGTGAGGCAGACTGCACTCCTCCTTGCTTCTCTTCACTGCCTAATATTCAGGTGACCTTCGTTGAAGCTCCACAAAGGTTATTGATGCTTGAAGAAGACACGAAGGTTCCTTGATAATTATGTCGATGGAGTTCCACCAGATAGAAAATGGGAGACCATCACTAAGCTTCAAACTCCGATCATTGAAGCCCTCTGATATCCTGCAGGGTTAGTACAAAGCTGAAACACTTTGGGAATCTATTGGGATGTTAAATACGCAGAATGGAGGCTCGATGAAACATGAAGGATCTGAGCCCTAATGGTCTTTTTCTATGCAAGAAGAAAGAATGAAGGAGGTGATCACAGAAATGGAGAAATTGATTAAGCATGAGGGAGGATACACGTGGATCAACGGTATGATGCTGAGGTATATGATCATTCAGATGAGAAAATGATTAAGTAGCATCCATGAAATAAATCCGAGAAACTATAAAGAAAAGAGGCTTAAATACTAACTTGGAGATGAATGAAAGATTTGAGGATTGAATCTTAAGCCTGCACGAGGTTCAAGACCTCGATCTTTGCTTCACAAAGAAGCCCAATGTTCAAAGCTCACGCAAACCTTCAATGGAGGTATGTAACATGAGATAGTGCTCGTGGATCTCGCTGGTGAACTAAGCTCATCATCGCTCTTTCTCTCAAAATCTCTGTGTCACAGAGGTTCAGGAAGGCTCAGAGTAGTCACTCAGAGTGGCAGATAGCCGGAGCAAGGGATGCATGTGATGTATTTAATAGGTGATTACTAGGGATTAATGTTCTCTAGGCAGTGGTTTCAACCACCACCAATTAGCACGGGTTTAGGGTTAGGAATCATGGTATGACTGGCGTGGAAGAGAGTAGTGAGGAGAGGAGGTTGATGGAGGTTTCGAGGGTAGTTGGTGTATATGGAGGTTGTCGAAATTGGAGTGAAGTTGACATGAAATAAAGAGTTGCAACAGTTGGGAAGAGAGGGCTGGAGGTTGACGGAGATGAAACGACTGTTTGATCTTGATATGATGGTTCGCTTTTAGGCACAGACAATCGGTTAAGATGCGCCTGGTGGATGTCATTAGATAGTGTAGATGTCGATGCTAATCAACTTGGATATGTAGAGGCAAGGTGATCAGACAGTCAAGAGAGTATGCGAGTGGCTACAAAATGAACGGGCCATGTGACGAGAACTGAAGGTGCCACGTGGCCCAATCAGAATTGAAGAAAATAGAAAAAACATAGTAAAATAAAAAAGAAATAGTTAGAGGGAGAATTAGAAAAGGTGGTAAATATGAAAGTTGTAGATGTCGATGAGATCTACAACTTTTATGTAGAAGTCAAAGACATCAGAGTCATTTATACATAGATAAAAAATAACAACCATATAAAACCATTTTCTTTGATTTTTCTTTTGCTTATTTTTTTAGATTTTTATTTTATTTTATGTTATTTTATTTATACAAAAATTTATTCTAATTTTTATTTGATTTTTAATAAGAAATAAATACATAAAATATTACACCATATTAATATATAATAATTACTGTCAATTTTTACAACACACAAATTAGTGATAAGTGTTAATTAATCAATGAATCTTGTGATTAACTTATGCAAGAGAGATAAATATAATCAATTAAGCTAATAAATATAGGATTTATCACCCCCTATACTTAAGCTAAGCTCGTCCTCAAGCTAATAAAGAAAGAATGTATTAGAGAGTTGGTTCAATTAGTGAGATCCCTGACATGTGCATGTGAAAATACAAGGCTTTATTTGACCTAGAACATTAGGTTTTAGGAATCCTAAAACTCTAAGTTGATCCAAGTATTAATCAAAAGGAATTTAACTCTTCTAATTGTCAAACTATCAATTTATACATACATACATACATACATACATACATATATATATATATATATATATATATATATATAAGAAGTATGACTTACTGTAGACCGCATCATGAGAGTAGAATCAAAACATCACCAAAAATTTCAATCTCAGAAGCTCTCCTTTGGACCCAACCCTCAAGTTTAGGGAATGAATCTAGTCTTCCCTCAATCCACCGTGTCTTTAGTTTGTCAGACTTCAATGGTAAAGATGAAAGACCAGATAATGGAGGATGAAGGATTGTGTAGTTATTTTCTCTTCCTCTCATTGGAACATGGTTCTCTCAAGTGCCGAAACTCAACACATTATTCATTTTTGATTTTTTTTCCAATCAGTGTGTCTGTCAAGAGAAGTTGGAGTCGTCTGTACTTGCTTTCCTGGGAGACACCAGGGTGTGCCTTTTTTGAGTATCTAATATACCTTCTACACCCAGACTTGTAGCATTTATGATGCAGAGCCCTTTTTGGGTGCTATCCCGACTCCAGGTCCTATTAATGGTGGTCCAAATTGACACTTTGATAGGGTTGGGAGCGCTTGGCTTTGGTGGAATCTCTTTTGATGTTTGGCTTTGTAGGATGAGAGCTTTTCTTTCATTATTTCTTTCTTTTCTTTGTTTTTGGCTAGCTCCACTACTTTTTCCAAAAGATTGACGCATGCTGATTAACTTATTAATTTAATGTCATAACACCCTGGCACTTTTGGTTAGATTCAAGAGGTAGCATGAGAACATGTCCCATACTGTCTAAGATGCCAACACTCAGCTTTTCATGAAGCTGTCATTAATTTTATCCCATACTCGAGCATCATATAGATCAAGTCCAAACTCAAACATCCAATTTTAGTTTCCTTGGTGATATCTTGACTCATCTCAGTCATAAATGCAGACATGCATGTGAGTGATAGTCGAATTCTTTTAAGGAAGATTAAGTCCAAGACCCTAATGATTAATATCTTTAAACTTGGAGAGTGTGAATTCCTAAGTTCTAGGGACTCCTTAAATCAAGTATAAATGATCATCTCAAGCCTTGAGTGCATAGTGAAAATGCCTAAGCAAAGACACCAATTAATAAGTCAGTGTGTTAGGTATTTACAAAAGAATGAAGGAATTATTAGATTTATTTAGACAAAGACAACAGACTAGGTATCTTTGACAACACATCACAGATGAATAATTCTACAATACCCAACACAACACTATGAACTCCAGTTACATAAAAACCAAGATCGGATCTATCGAGGTTTAAAATCACAGGCCGCCTTATGTTTTAACTGCTTCTCCCTAATGGAGAATACTTCAGAGTTTGAATATGAAAGATCTTCATCAACTTGAAATTTCAACCTTCTATAATGATGCCATTGTTCCTCAAAAGTGATATCCATATCTACATGGGAAGCCTCAAAATTCTTCATGATTATGGGAAGATGGATCAAATCATTAAGTCCTGCAACGGACTTTTGGGGTTTCCTTAGAAGAGAAAAACTAGACATAGATGGGTAACCCCACTTACAAGATGGGAGAGATTCCACAGACTGGAGATCCTTAAAAAATGGTAAAGGTACTTATATATATAATTCTTCTATCAATACATCATCCATCTCAGTTGTCATCACTCTTTTCAAAGAACTCTTTATCAACTTGATCTTCCAAAATATAGAATTAAAATCCAGACTTTCCTCCATAAGTAATACTGAAAGACTCTAAGGCAAAACAAACTTATAAAGAGAAAGAAGAACCGATTTGGTGAATCGTCACGGCCTCTGAGAACCTTAAAACTCAAAAAGGATACCCGAAGAGACACAACAAAAATTGTTTTATGGTTTTTATTGAATTTGAATAGAGTTAATTAGTTATTCTCATTTACACCCTTGGTTTTGAGAAGAATTCGTTGACATATTTCTAGCGTTTATGTATTTTTGTGTTATGTTTACTTCCTTGTTCCATCTTATGTGATTTTACCATAAGCTTTCTCTATATAAGAGAGCTTAGGGTTCCTTGGAATAAACGTCTTCTCATTCTCTTATTCCAACATGGTATCAGAGCCATCACCCTAAAGCCTAGCCTCCCTCTCCTCTTCTCTCTCATCTCGCCGGCACCACCACCTTCTCTTTGTCATCTCGCCAGCATCGCCACCCCTGCTACCACCTTCTTCTCGCTGTAGGCACCGCCTCCCTCTTGTCGCCACCCTCTCCCGCCGACCACGCCACCCTCTCCCCCCCATTGGCCTTGTCCCATCCTCTCTCTCATTACCTATGGATTTTAGTGCATAGCTATACATATGCACTCAAATGCTTGGATGTTTATGTATACATCTCTTCCTCAGTCTACAAACTCTAGTTCTCTGTCTCCGGCATCAATGTCAAAAAACAAAGTCAACATGCCCTCCATAGCTGTTTTCAAAGGTCCAGTGCCCATTGTCAAGATGGATGGGATGAACTACGAGTTCTGGGCGATGCAGTTCATGAGTTTCATGAAGCCAAATGGCAAGAAGCACATTCTTACCGAAAATGAGTTGGCAGAGAAGACTAGAGTTTATGCCTCACAGGAGGTTGATGATTTGTATGCCAAAGTCTGGCTATCAGGCACACTGAAGATGGAGATTGCTATTGATGTACTCCATCAGCCCACTACTATGGCAATGTGGGACACCCTTGCTGCGACATACTCGTAGATGAGAAATGAGGCCAAGATTCTCCAACTGCAGCATGATATATATATGGTCAAATAGAATGGTCACCCTCTGCATTTGTTATATACATCCTTGCGGGGGATGTTTGAAAAACTCTACGACATCATTCCCCTTACGGTGACTCCTGAGTAATAGAAGATGTTCCGGAATGCTACAATGGTGGGGGTCTTGCTAGCGGCCCTTGACTCGGAATATGATGCGGCCCGCTCGTAGATTCTTGTAGATGCTACTATTCCTCCAATGGAGGAAGTGTACCGAAGACTTAGAAGAATTACAGTCTCGTCTACTGCTACTACTCCATCCCCTTCGACGATGGCAGCTTCTCGAGGCAGAGGAGCCTCTTTTTCTTTCTGTGGTTTTGTACCTCGTGGTTGAGGTGGCCGCTTTCGTCAACCATGCACCTTTTGTCATCGCACTGGTCATACAGAGGATACATGCTATTCTAAGCATTATTTTCCTCCTCGTCTTGTGTAGCCGACCATGCTGTGTCTCCACAGTCATCCACTTCAGACCAGCGGTTTGAGGATGTTATTGCCAGACTCCGAGATATCATGCCTCCTACCTTTACTGATTCTCCTGGAAGTCGCTCGGACATTGCAGCTTCAGCTTCTGTCAATACGTCAGCCCCTACTAGCACATCAGGTAGTGCCTAAGCCTTTACTTCCTGTCATGGTTTTGAAGTTTCAGAATGGATTATGGACTCTGGTGCGACACATCATCTTTGTCGAGACAAAGATAAACTTATATCGTACAGGGAGTTTCCGCCAGGGAGATCTGTCGTGATTGCAGATGGGACCCATCCTCCCATTATTGGATAGGATAGATCACTTTAACACCCTCTATGCGTCTACAAAATGTCTTGCATGCCCCAAAATTTTCAATTAACTTACTATCTATCAGTCAGATTACAAAGAATTTGCATTATTGCGCTATTTTTGACCCATCGTCTCATATTTTTCAGGACATTCTTATAGGCAGGGTGATTGGTTGTGGCAGTGAGTAGGATGGTCTCTACCGGTTGGTCCAAACCCCTTATGCTGGTGTCTCATGTTAGTCCAATGGAACAATCTCTCCCTTTACTTGGCATCTACGCTTTGGTCACCTCCCTCTTTAAAAGTGTGTCATATCTTGCCCCAGATTTCTCTTAATCCTTATTTCAGTGTGAAGCGTGTCAATTGGGAAAGAGTTACTGAACTACTTTCCCTAGTCATCGGTCTCGGAGCAGTAGCTCCCCTTTTGAGTTATTGCATGTTGACATTTGGGGTCCGAGTCACATTCCTGATCACCAGGGACTTAGGTTTTACCTAGTCATGGTTTATGATTTCTCTAGATTGTCATGGGTGTTTTTGTTAAAGAATAAATCTGAAGTAGGGGATGTAATCAAGAATCTTATAAATGAAGTTCAGAATGTTTTTTCATCTACTGTGAAAACTGTGCGTACGGATAATTCCTTGGTGTTTTGCACTCGTGCTCTTTCACAATTCTTCTTGTCATGCGGCATTATCCATCAAATGACTTGTTCTTACACGTCTCAACAAAATGGTGCTACTGAGAGAACATCATCATCTTCTTGATATCACTCAAACTTTACTTATCCAAAGTTGTGCTCATGTGTCTTTTTGGGGTGATGCTATGCTTATGGTGTGTTATCTGGTAAATCATATGCCATCATCTGTCTTAGGTGAGAAAGTTCATCTTTATGTTGTCTTTCCTGATAGGGAATTGTTCTCCCTAACTCCTCGTGTCTTTGGCTATTTTGCTTTCATTCATCAACTTTCTCCAGAACTTGATAAGCTCTCACCTAGGGCTGTCAAGTGTGTGTTTGTTGGGTACTCTCATACTAAAAAGGGTTACAGATGCTATGCACATGTGAACATGAAATATTATGTCAACGCCGATGTCACCCTCTTTGAGTCTGTCATGTATTTCTCACCTACAGACGACAAGTTGACTTCGTCTACTACTAATGATGAGGTTTATATGCCACCTCCTGCTCTGTATTCGTCTGTTCCCATACCAACTGAAGGATATGGTTAGATCCTCAAGCGCATCACGGAAGTGTGAGCATCGTATCGAATACGATGATGAGCGACTAGTCGCACTAGTTGCTTGATGCAGCGGAATTTAAAATTTTTTCTTTCGATGAAACCACATGATCCAAGAACACTTCTCGGATCGTTTCGTCTAAACCACAAACAAGTAATAGGATTACCTCTTGAAGCGTGGTTGCGATCGAGTCTCTAAACGAAGAGACCTCCTGTCTCAGGTCCGATCCGACGGAGGAGACGCTTGCAACCGCGGGGATGAACCGTGTGCTTCTCGCAATCCATGTTGATGATCCAAGCGGTGGATCTCCTGATCTCGGCACACGAGATCCGACGTCTTCTTCACGAGCGAGGCACACCGAAGGAGACGGAGATCCACGAGCAGAAGAACGGGCAGCATAACGACGATGACGCGGCGATGGAGAACCTCTCCATGGCATCCATGGTGGACGACCATGAGAGGGAGAGAGAGGGTTGACGTCTAGAGAGAAAGAGAGAGAGAGAGAGATGCTTCTCAAGCATTACGTGTAAAGAAGAGCAATGGGGTGCCTCTCCTTTTATAGGGTTTTGGGATCCATGGATCTCAATCCATGGGACAACACAAATCCAATTGCTCTCATTTATTGTGTTTCTTTTAATGGCTAAGATTTGTGTTGATAAAACCAACAACAATTAATTTAATTTAAATTAAATATATGTTGATAAATCAACACAATTTAATCACAAAATTAAATCATCAATACATGGAGATAATGGAGAGAGAAAAAGCTCCTTCCATGTGGAGAGGGGGGATGGCCTCCCTTTCCTAATGGGAGTGGTGGTCGTCCACCCTCCTCCATTAGGAAGGTGGCTATTTTATCTCTTATGAAATCTCCATTATTTGCAACAACTTTTGTTGCAAATTATCCTACAAAAATAATTCACAATTAGTAGACATTGCAATCTTGCCATTGAAAAATTTGTGAATCATATTCACAACCCAAAACAACATATAATTTACATTGTCAATTAATTACACAATGTGTATCCAATACGCATAATAATTAATCAACACATATAAATTATAATTAGCTCTCTCTCTATTACATTATAAATCACATTTATAATATATTATGAATAATTGGGTATTACTATCCACATTATTCTTATCCATAATAATTAAATCACATTTAATTATATTGGATAACTTATTCTCATGTGCTCAAATAATATGAATCACATTCACATTATTTACATCTTTGATAATCAAATTACATTTAATTATCTAAGATAACTCTCCTTATAATATGAATCAAATTCATATTATTCATGATAATTAAATCACATTTAATTATCCATTTTCTCAATGCTCGGATACATATATCAACAATAGAATTATCCATGAACTCTTTCGAGGATAATGCGCTTTCTCCGTGAATACTTGGAGATAAGGACAGGGCGATTGTATTGTTCCACGTATAGTGACATGGATATTGAGATCACATCTCAAATCCAGATCTCGGGCCTCCCATAGATGCTTTGATTAAATCAAGACCGCAAATCTAATCTTCTCATTGAATCTGAATCACATTCAGATTAATGTCCAACATTTGGACTAAGATCAGATTACTTCTCTACTGAGAGGAGTCACTAAAATCCAGACCCATTTCATCACTCCCTAGGAATGGAAGCGTCATGGTTATACAACCGTTTATGATCACATCACCCTCAGGCATTCCCAATACCTGTACATCCTACATACTGGAAGACTCAGATTCAGCCTGAAGTATTAGATCAACTTTACACTGTCTACTTCAGGGTTCTATCAGTAAGTTTCTCATTCGATCATTGGGAGTCGGTATCGATCATATACTTTCCAAAAGCATATATCATACCTAGGTCTTGATCATATACTTTCCAAAAGTATATATCAAACCTACAAATTCAGTCTAGCTTCCAAAGCAAGACGACCATGCGCATGGAATTTGATTCTTCCCAATATCTCATGAGTGAGCTCATGTCTTCCGGTTCAGTAACTGAACCTGTATGATCCCTTTGAGAGATCGTATTACTCATATGCCCTTATATGCACACCAGCGCGCCGGTGTATAGACCTTGATTAGGTCATCAACCTATTGGTCTGCCAAATGTACATACTCAGACATATAGTAACACATCTGTCTCCGGTCAGAGGATGTGTGCCTATATCATGACAACATACGATATAGGACTTTGGTTATCTCAATCTCGTTAAGTCAACTCTTTGACCTAACTCATTTGACACCTCCGAATCTCTATTCCTATGCAGAGGACCTGCATCAAGAGGTCGGTCAGATATCAACCTAAATGAGATAGGATTGCCATCTCCTACTCAGGCTGGAGATCATCTCTTAATAATCATTTGACGGTGCTTGATGAGTCCTCAATCTAACTCATTGGATATTCATCTAAGCACCAGCCTCTATGGTTCAATAATTGAATCGACAGCTGTATGATCATTAAGATGGCCATGGTACATAACCCTAATTGTACTAAGGGACCTATTATGCAAATTATGTACTCTTTATTTCAGATTAAGGAGTGAATTGCAATAACATTTATTGCATAATGGCTCGCCGTGGGCTCGCATGTCCAACACCAACTCCTACTGCATCACCACCACCACCACCACAACCACCAGTACCACCTTTATCAAGATTTTATACCTGTCATTATGTTCCTTCTCACAAAGTGGTCCTTCATCCACCACGCCCCATGTTTGTCCAAGTGAAATTACTAACGATGGAGTTGAAAATGTGCAAGTGCATGGATCTTTGCAGGAGAATAACATACCGACGAGTATTTCAGAAGATCTGGTTGTACCCATTGCCTTAAAGAAGCAGAAGCGGACTTGTGCATCCTATCCACTTGCTTCATAGGTTTCATTCCATCGCCTCACTGGTGATTTTTAGAGGTTTTATGTGGACTTATCTACTGTGGAGATACCATGGAAATATCAGGATGCATTGAAGGAGAGTTGTTGGCGTTCATCCATGGAGGAGGAAATGGTTGCTCTGCGAGCACGCGGTACATGGAACTTGGTTGCGGCTCCCCAAAAGCTTCTTTTGTCTGTTGTAAATGGGTATTTACTGTTAAATATCATGTAGATGGCAGTCTTGATCATTACAAAGCAAGGCTAGTGGCACGTGGATTCACTCAAACCTATGTTGTAGATTACATCGACACTTCCTCTCTAGTTGCACGTCATTCCACTCTACGTATCCTTCTTTCGATTGCTGTGGTAGGTGATTGGCCACTATTTCATCTTGATGTTAAGAATGCATTTTTATATGGGGATCTGCAGAAAGAAGTCTACATGCAGCAGCCTCCGTGGTTTGCTGCTGAGGGGGAGTGTCGGATGGTGTGTAGATTTCACAAGTCCATATATGGTCTTAAACAAAGTAGGCGGGCATGGTTTTAGAAGCTTTCTGACCTAATTCAGATCAAGGGTTCAAAATATCAAACGCTGAACATTCTTTATTTGTTCAGAAGACTCCAGAGGTACTGTTGTTATCATGGTATATGTTGATGATATTCTTGTTACGTAAGATGATATGGAAGGGATAAAGATGACAAAAGAATTTCTAGACCATCAGTTTGTGACCTAAGATCTTGGTACCCTACGTTATTTTCTGGGGTTAGAATATACTAGCAATGCACAGGGTCTTGTGATGACCCAAAGGAAGTATATTACAAACATGCCTGTTGAGACGGGCATGATCTGCTATCGACCCTCGAATAATCCCATGGATCCTAGCATGAAATTATATAAAGATGATACAGAGGAGGTTTATAGGAGAAGATATAGAGAAATGATGGGAAAGCTTCTCTATATTACTATCACTAGACCTGGCATCGCTTTTGCAGTAAGTCGGTCGAGTCGATTCATGGAACAACCCAGACAAGTACACATGGATTCCATAAACATGATACTGAGATATCTAAAGTCATCTCCATGTGCAGGACTTTTATTCAGGAAGGAAACAAATATCTTCGTTTCTGCATGTGCTGATGCAGATTGTGTAGGATGCCCTAAGGATCAGAAGTCTACTTCGGGTTTTGTTGTGTTTGTTGGCAGCTCTTTGGTTTGGAAAGCAAGAAAAAGACAGTGGTGGCTAGATTTAGTGCTACATCTGAGTACAGGGCCATGGAACAGGCAAGTACATAGAAGATGTGGGTTCGAGCTATATTAGAAGATCTGCATATAAATGCACCTCTACCCATGCAATTACAATGTGACAATCAAGCAGCATTATTTATTGCTAATAATGCTATGTTTCATGAAAGAACAAAACATATTGAAGTAGAATGCCATTATACCATAGATATGATTCAAAAGGGCTTGATTTCTACTTCCCATGTCAGTTCAGAAGAGAAGACTGCATATATCTTTACCAAACCATTGATCATAGGGCCATTCCAGAAGTGTTCTTCCAAGCTGAGCATGATTGACATCTATGCTCCATCGTGAGGGGGAGTGTGGAGATATTTATAGCGTTTATGTAATTTTTTGTTATGTTTATAGGTGAATCTGGTCGGCATCTCACGATGATTCCACCCTCACTGAATACTACAGACATCTCTCCAGCATGTATGAGGAGCTTGCAATATTCTAGCCCTCATGTTGCACCAAATAAATACAAGAATGATCTAACTAGAAAGTATATGTTTTGTTGATGGCTGCTTTTTTGATACCAAGCATCGAAGGAATAATTTCTTACATCAGACACACTATAAATGATGAACGCCATTTATGGTCCACTTGAGGAGCTCGAGACATCTACTACCATGCCTCCCATCTTACCTTCACCAGAGAACTTTACATACATTGCCTCATCTGGATGAGGATGCAGATATGACTTTTGAGGAGGAGGCGATCATGATCCAAGTCGTGGTCGTGGATGAGAATATGGGCGGGGTCGTGACTTTGGCCGTAGCCATGGGTGAGACTCTACTGCCTCATGCCTTCACTAGGGTCAGTGGAACCACTCGTCTAAATGATGCTGACAGAAGTTTGGCGTACCTTCTTATCACGCCAATAGTGCCTATGAGGTTGCCTATGATGTAGAAGAGGCATCACCTGCAGCAACCTCCTATGGAAACACTTTTTATTTTAATAAAGATGCATATTACTTTCACTTGATGCAGATCCTTTAGACTCCAGGGCCTACTATCACTAGTAACAGTACCACTCTTGCTTTGTCTACTCCTTCAGGTACAATAGTCAATGCTACTATCACTCCTGCTCCAGCTTGGATTATTAATTTTGACGCCTTTAAACATCTGGCTGGAAAGGTAGTCTGCTCATCTCTGTACCATCTACCTCCATGAAGTCAGTTCGAGTCGCTAATGGGACTCAATCATCGATTACTACTATAGGAACTACAACATTCTCTTTCTAGCTTCGACTTTCTAGGGTTCATTGTGCTCCTAATTTTCCTTTTAGCTTGCTGTCAGTTCATAAGCTTTGTGTTGAGCTCCATTGTCGTGTGATATTTGATGAGTCTTTTTGCTATTTTCAGGACATTCGGATGAGATAGAATTTGGCGATGGTCATTATAAGAATGACCTATAAAATCTTGACGTACCCTCAGATTCCAAGTTTGTTGGTGTTGTGTCCATCTCTGAAGACATGTTCCTATGGCATTTGTGCTTTGGGCATTCCTCTGCCAAGGCAATCTCCATGATGTTTCCTGACCTCTCTACTCTGAAGCCCTTTTAGTGTGATGCATGTGAGTTCGAGAAACACCATCAAGCTTTGTTTCTTATTTGCACGAAGTCTGGTAGTACTACTACTTTTCATCTTATTCATTGTGATGTTTGGAGACCTTGTCCAGTCAGCACATTAAGTGGTCATCGCTATTTTATAATTTGCATTGATGTTTATAGTCGATCTTCTTGGATATATCTAATAAAGGAGCATTCATAGATTAATCAATTGTCGTCAATTTCTTTCAATATGTTAAAACTTTCTTTTCTAGCATTGTTGAGACCATTCGTATTGACAATGCTCTTGAGTTAAACCCAACAGGACTTGACTTCTTTCTCTACCTCCCATGGAACTGTTCACGAAACATCATGTCCATATAACTCACAACAGAATAGTATAGCTGAGAGGAAATTCTGACACTTGCTAAATGTTACCCGATCTCGTATTAATCAAATAAGTGTTCCTAAATACTATTAGGGAATGCTATCATTGCTGTAGTTTATCTCATCAACCGTGTTCCTTCGTCTATTCTCGAAGGAGTACTCCATTTTCCTTACTTTACCCTATTGAGTCTTCTTTTCCCATATCTTTGCGATTTTTTTGTTGTATTACCTTAGTTCATAACTTTCATGTAAATGACAAAATATCCTCTCGTGCCATCAAATGCGTCTTTCTTGGGTACTCTCGTACCCAGGTAGGATATCGATGCTATGATCTTGTTGGGCATTGATACTATGTGTCTGTTGATGTCTCCTTCTTTGAGTAGATAAGTTATTTCAAACAGAATGTGACTGACATTCCTCTCGACCTCCCTCCTCCACCAATCATCTACTTGGCAGTGTACCTCTATACCTTCTACACCAGTGTTTGTACCTTTGCATGTCGCTTTTATGCAAGATGATATGACCACCTCAAGTGCTCCCACAATTGCTACCTTGGATGTACCTAAGGAGCTTCTTGTAATTCTATACAAGCAAAAAAGGCAATGTACGTATCATCCCATGTCACAATTTACTTCTATTGATGGTTTATAAGAGATTTGTGGATGCTTTGAATAACATTTCTGTTCCAGGAGATCATTTAAGTGCAATGCAGGATCATGGTTTGTGACATACCATGGATGAGGAGATGGATGCACCTTGTGGCTTTCCGGTGGGTCTTCACGATCAAATAATTGCCAGATGGTTCTATTGATAGGTTGAAAGCCAGACTTGTTGCCAACGGTTTCACACAAACCTTTTAGGTTGATTATTTTGAGACCTTCTCACATGTTGCCAGAATGAGGTCGATGCGTACCATTCTCTCTGTTGCTGCTAACATGGCTTGTCCTACTTACCAACTTAATGTGAAGAACATCTTTCTTTATGGTGATCTTGAGGAAGAGGTCTACATGATGCAACCACCGGGGTATGTAGTTGAGGGAGAGCATGTATATCGACTATGCAAGGCCATTTATGGCCTAAAGCATAACTCCATGGCATGGTTTGACATGATCACTCCAGAGATCAACACATTTGATTTTTAGAGGACAACATCTGACTAACTCTGTCTTTGTTAGACGACGGTATACTGGCGCGATCATTCGTGTTGTGTATGTTGATGATATGGTTGTCGCAGGAGATGATGTAGACTGTATTCAGGAGACGAAGGCCTTCCTCTAGAAGGTCTTTGTGATGAAAGACCTCAACGAACTTCATTATTTTCTTGGCATCAAGGTAATACGCACTAGAAAGGATCTCCAACTTTTACGGAGGATGTATTGTCTCGATATTCTGACAATGACAGGACCAACTTTGATGCAAGCCATCTGGCATCTCTGCAAAGTGAGAAAACATTCAACATTTACTGATCCAGCTTTTAAGGATGCAACACGGTACGTAAGATTATTGGAAAATTAATCTCAATATTACTAGCCTAGATATATCACATGATGTTAGTAGATCCAACCAACATATGGACAAGCCTATTTACAATCACTGGTAGGATGTTCTTGTAATGTACTTATATGAGGTGAGTGGGTCTGCCTATACATATTCTGAATGCTAGCTCTTCTGAGGACCGCTAATCCACTACATGATATGCCATGTTTGTTGGGGAAAACCTTGTCACTTGGCGAAGCAAGAAGCAGACAATGGTCTCCATATCCAGTGCGGAAGCAGAATACAAGGCAATGTCTCAAGCCACTTGTGAGATCACATGGCTTGTCTCTTTCCTAACAGAACTTGGCATGTTAGTCGCCACTCCTTTACCCGTATATTGCAGCAACAAGTCTCCCACGTACATCGCCACCAATCCAGTTTTTCATGAGCAGATAAAACACATTGAAGTTGATTGCCATTTCATTCGTGATGCAGTACGAGGACGAATCAACACTCCACACATCTCTACCGAACATCAACTTGCAGACATTCTCACAGAGGCTCTTCCAAGGACGTGCCTCATGTACGTAGTATCCAAGTTGGGCATGATCAACAATTATGCTCCAACTTGAGGGGGCATATTAGAGTTATTATGTTTACATTTATGTGTTAGCAATGTGAGCCCAGGGCGAACCATTCCTATAATAAATGTTATTGTAATGTTTGATATATCAATAAAAGTTATTGGTATTTTTCACTCCCTATATGAAATTAAGTGAATGAATGCACTATAAGGTCCCTGTGTACAATTAGGGTTGTGTACCATGGCCATCGTAATAATCATACAGCTGTTGATTCAATAATTGAATCATATAGGCTAGTGTTTAATGAATATCTAAGGAGTTAGATTGAGGACTCATCAAACACCGTCAAATGATTGTTAAGAGATGATCTCCAGCCTGAGTAGGAGATGGCAATCCTTTCTCACATAGGTTGATATCTGACCGACCTCTTGATGCTGGTCCTCTGCATAGGAATAGAGATTTGGAGGCGTCAGATTAGTTAGGTCAAAGAGTTGACTTAACGAGATCCAGATAATCAAAATCCTACATCGAATACTGTCACCATATAGGCACACATCCTCTGTCCAGAGACAGATGTATTACTGTATGTCTGAGTATGTACATTTGGCAGACCAATAGGTTGATGACCTAACCAAGGTCTATACACCGGCGAGCCGGTGTGCATATAAGGGCATATGAGTAAAACGATCTCTCGAAGGGATCATATAGGTTCACTTCTGAACTAGAAGACATGAGCTCACTCATGAGGTATTGGGATCGATAAATTCCATGCATTGTCATCTTGCTTATGAAGCTTGACAGTATTTAGAGGTATGATATATGTTTTTG
Source organism: Ottelia alismoides (assembly GCA_037367405.1). Classification (NCBI taxonomy): domain Eukaryota; kingdom Viridiplantae; phylum Streptophyta; class Magnoliopsida; order Alismatales; family Hydrocharitaceae; genus Ottelia; species Ottelia alismoides. Next base: position 1,124,228 of record JAZKJV010001721.1, read on the forward strand.
GAAACCATATGATCAATACCAAATTCCAATGATCAAATGAGAATCTTAATAATAAAACCCTGAAGGTGACAGTCCAAAAAGAGGTCTTTAACTTCGGGTTTATTAGAAGGTCTTCCAGTATGAAGGATGTACATGTATTGGGAATACTTGAGGGTGATGTGATCATAAACGATTGTATAACCATGACGCTTCCATTCTGAGGGAGTGATGAAAGAGGTCTGGATTTTAGTGACTGCTCTCAGTAGAGAAGTAACTTGATCTTAGTCCAAGTGTTGGACATTGATCTGAATGAGATTCATGTGCAATGAGAAGATTAAGTTTACGGACTTAATTTAATCAAGCATCTATGGGAGGTCCGTAAGATCTGGATTTGAGATATGATCTCAATGTCCAAGTTACTATACGTGGAACAATACAATCGCCCTGTCCTTATCTCCAAGTATCTATAGAGAAAGCATGCTATTCTTGAAGGAGTTCAAGAATAATTCCTTTGATGAATTATGTATCCAAGCAACATGATATTGATGATTAAATGAGATTTAATTATCAAGAATAATATGAATGAGATTCATATTATGAGAACGATTATCCGAGATAACTAAATGAGATTTAATTATCAAGGAAATGCAGAATGTGGATACTACTATCCATGCTATCCATAATATCAATGTATATTATAAATATGATTTATAATATTGGAGAGAGAATTTTTATAAATAATATTTACTGATTGATTGTTGATGTGAATTGGATTCATATTAGACAATTAATTGGAAATATAATTTACATTTTATTTTAGGTTGTGAATATGATTCACAATTTTTCAATGGCATGATTGAAATATTCACTACCTTTACCCGAAAGGAAAGACCGTAAGAAGAAGGCTTCGCGCCCAAATATTCAATCAAGCTCTGCTTCCAAGCGCTGCGGAGGTGGCTAGTAAGCTATTTCTTTGGAAAGCTCCTACTAAGATGAGAAATTCCCCGATAAAGCTTCCTGTACCATGTAAACTCATATTGGCCAAAGTGAAAGAGAAAAAAATGCGATAGGATACTTGTCTATGAGTGGCTCGCAGTGGGGGTTAGGCAAGCAAGAGACCGGGGCTCGCGCATACCAGGAATGTCAACCATTCTCACTGAGAAGAAGCAAGGGACTAGTGCGAAATCCACTAAGGAGAAGAAAGAAGTCGTGTTGCAGGTCAATCACCGGGCCGAACCGCCCAGATAATTAATTTGTAATTAATTTAGTGAATATATTCATAATAAATGTTGTTACAAATAATAAAAAGGATAGCGAGATGATAATCAGATTAAGAGGTGACGTCACCCTTGACCTTTTCAAGGGTGACGCCACCCCTTTAGGAGATGATCATTATCTCCTTTATCCTTTGTTGATTAATTAAGTTAAATCAATAGTTTTTGCTTTATTAAACAACAAATGATCATGGCCATTGATTAAAAACACAAATCATCCTAACCGTTGATTTTGTGTGTCCATGGATTGTTATCCATGGACTCCCAAACCACTATTTAAGAAGGGGAAAACCTAGCCCTTCAAGAACACACATAAAGTGCTCTCTCTCCTTCTCTCATTCTCACGCCCCATCTCTCTCTCTCTAAGAGTGCACGTCCACTCTGAGTTCTTGAGAGAACTACAGTCGTCGCTACGCCGTCGCGTTGTTGGATA